>VZTZ01050209.1:38665-151235 GCA_013400955.1 Drymodes brunneopygia | reverse complement strand
GACCCGAGCTGGATGGAGTCCGGCCTGGTCCCTGCCCAGCCCAGAGCAGGGGAGGCCCGGCCCTGTCTGGTGTAGCTGACATCCTGGCTGCGCTGGATCTGCCGAGAGCTCTGGCCGGGTTCCTCCCCCATGCCCAGATGCAGCTGCCCGGCCGCTCCAAACCTCCCTCCCGCCCCGCTCTCCCTGTGGGGGAGGAGGGGGGTGCAGCTCCAGCCTTACCGCAGAGAGAGGCATGGAGATCCTTTTCTACCAGCAGCAACGAGCAAAAGCGGAAGAGGATCACGGGTTCTCTGCTTATATAGGGGCTTTCTCCTCAAAGGCGGACTAAGTATTTATTGGTGTACCTACATATCAATCTTTAAAAATACCTGGTTATTGGCTCTCTCTCTGAGGAAGGAAGTTGTTCTGCTTCCTGCAGCACAGGTCACCTCCAAGACTGACATCCCCCCGGGCCAAACCAAGACAATATTGCACAGATACATTCTCAGAGGGTAAAATATACCTAAATACAGAAAGTCCAATTAACATTAGTGGATTAAATGAAACTAAAATACCATAAAGTACTTTTGATAGTTCTTCCAGCAGGGTGAACTACACTCAAAGCAAACAGGTTTAACTTAAGGGACCTTGTACACTTCTGTGTTGTTTTTCAGGGTAGTTGAACTATAATAATGATATTCATTGATACTGAACTTCTAGATTCAAAATAACCTACATACTTGCAGACAATGTTCTTATGAGCAAAGGTTTTTAGTATATGAATTCAGTCTAAATCACAGTCTGTAGCACATCTGCCGGCATAGAAACAGCCAGTAGGATACAAGAGGATAAGATGTTTGGTGCAGGACGGAATGAAATTTGATTTCTTGACATTTCCATATATTTGTCAGCTCAAAATGAGCATGGATTTTGTGGAATATGCACTGTTGTAGCAAAGAAGACCAATTGCCTTCTGGGCTGCATCGGGAGAATATTTTCAGCAGATCAAGGGAAGTGATCCTTCCGCTCTACTCTGATCTAATGAGACACACGTGGAGTACTGGGTCTAATCCTGACTCCCCTGTACAACGGATACATGGACTTCCTCCAGGATGTCCAGCAAAGGGCCATGACAGTGATAAGGGTAATATGTGTAATAACTATTCTAAACGAATAGCAGTTTCACTCAAGTAATTTTCTGTTTTTGTTATTAAATTGGTTACGGAGGTGTTATTTGTGCAGACTTCATGTTTTACCACACCTTTGGTTAAAATTGTAGGTAGAAACCTAGAGACTGGACATTCTCCAAGATTCTCTTTCTGGCCTGTGAAGTAATACTGAGCTCACAGTTACATACCCCTGTGCCTTCCACCTCTCTACTCACAACACATTTTGGTCAAGCCTTGCTAAAGCATTGATTTTTTAAAAAAATAAACTTATTGTGCAGTAAAAGAGATTCACAGGGTAATCTCCTTTTCTGTTGAGTGGCATTTAAACAAAACACAGAAGAGTCTTCAAATATTTTTGTTACGTTTAACACAATGGCTTCTGTCTTTTCTGAGGGTGAAAACTGTATTGACTTTTTTTTGTCCTCTCCCTCTCTGTTGTCTTTAATTCACCTTGTACCTTGTATATAACAAACCCTGCTATATTTTGGAAGCTCTAGTCCTGCTATGACTGCTTTCTTGCTGTAATTCCGTTTTGAAGACATGCACATTCAAATACCAGCATGTGTTAGCAGCAAATACATTTCTTGTATTTTCACTTGGTATAATCAATTAAACTTGTCAGTTTACCCACAGTGTTACACACTAAATTGCACTATAAATTGATGTCACAAGCCATTTAGTCACCTTAGATAACTTTAGGTCCTACTTTTGTTTACTTGTTTTCTTGTGTGTCTAATATATTATCATTAAAAGATTCAAAGTATGAGTTAAGAAGAATTTAAAATAATGGTGTTAGCACTTTTCTTAGTTTTGCGGGTTTTTTTAAACTTATATCTTCACACCTGATCCCTAAAGAACACTGTTCAGAATCATTAACAGCAAATATGTGTTTACAGCTAGTTTAAATCAATTGCTAATTAACTCCACAAGGCAAAAATGGATTTCTGTTTAGCACTGAGTTTGCGCTTTTCCTTTATTCTTGATACTCACAGGTGTGAGGTTCAAACTACATTAGCATCTGCTCTGTAACTGCCTGATCCAAACCTCACAGAAATCAACATAAATTTAGTGGGAAAATTTGATGGGAAAATCTTCACAAAAACCCTCAGGTTTATGAAAAATTTAAGCTACTAAATTTCCAGTACTTCTGGAAATCTGCCATTAAATTAAATCAGGGTCAGCTTTTAGGTTAGATCAGATTGCAAAAGGTCTAGTCACATTTTAGTACCTCTGCAACACCTTTGATGTACCTCTTCAAGTGCTTCACAACCCTCATTGATTCCCCCTCCCCCCCATTTTTCTCTGCCTTAAACATCCTTTCCTGTAAGTTGTGCCAAATGTCTCTTCTTTCGTTTTATAATACAATCAAGAGTCTAGCTGCATGTTCTTTAAAAATTCACCACAGATAATGGAAGAAAGCAATTAGAGTCTGCGTTTGCCTTCTTTTCTTCAGGGTGAACAAACTCAGTTCTCCCAATACACCATGCATATTCCATAACATATGTATTACTGCAGCCATAAAAATTAATACGTATCTCACAACATTTTTCTTTTCTTTCTAATAATTAAAAATAAGAACACAAAAAAATCTATTGTTGATTAACTTATTATTACTCAGCTTAAATGTAGTTTATTAGGTATGAGGACAGAATAATGTTTCCTATTAGAAATTTGTAGCTGATTACTGTGCACAGATTTGCCACCATTTTCTTTGCAAAGCTCTCATTACTTCCAGCAGAAATTTTGCAAGCAAATATAATCAAACATCTAATGAAATGCTCAAGCTTATTCAGGTTATGCATTCCCAGTTTTTGATTGGTGTTACCAACCAGTTTAAACATAGAAGAGCAAAGAAAACCAAGTCTCTGTGGATAAAATGGATTGAACCCAGAAAGGTTTGAAAAATACCCCAAAACTTGATTAAAACCAAATGAGGTTAGATGTTGGTGCCAAAAAAACTTGATCTAATTTATTTAATATTAAAGGAGGCAAAGAAAAAGAAAGAGAAAAGAAAGAAAGAAAAAAATGGAAAAAAGTGACAGAGAGAAAGTGACAGGGGTTAGGTAGAAACATATCACCCTTACGGGTGTTCCAATGACATCTCGTGGCTCCCCTGTATCTGGCCCCTCACCACTACACCAAAAAGTATAGAATCTGGTGGATGAAGATACATTTTGGGCAGATGGGAATGCTCAAGTGCCTCCTTTGCAGGGGCCAGTTTAACACTGTCCCTTGCAACGCTGAGGGTCTGTTGCATCATCTCTGGTGTTCTGGTGCAGGGTCTGGGGACCCCTTTGGGATGGCCTTTAATGGGCTGTGAAAACCCCTCTGCTGTGCATAAGCTTTTCCCTGGGTGAAGGGACCCCTGCAGCTTGGGCTTCTCTGCACAGGAGGGGATGGCATTCACTGCCTCAGACCAGAGGCTTTTGTGCCACACACCCAAAAGTTCTCTTCCTCCCCCCACTCTTTGGTGCAAGCATCTGTGAGAGCCTGACAGCTGATAGTCCTGGGGCTGTGGTCTCCACACTGAAGGTGCTAAGTTTGATCCCTCTGTGAATGGGTTCTTCTTACCCCAGCCCAGATCTGTGTCACTTTATCTTGTCTCCATCAAGGAGCAGTGTAGGGCTTTAGTCAAGACTCCATTCAGGGTGCGGTGGTCTCCAGTTTCTGTTATAGAGTTTTGCTATTACAGGCAAAAGTCCTTCATGAAGATGTTTAAGCCATCAATTATAAAATTTCAGTCTTCAACGATTGGGTTGTTTGTTTTTTTTTCTTTTGTTTGGTTTTGAGTTTTTTTAAATGGATGAGCAAACATATATAATAATAAATACAAGCTGAGGGAGTTTTGGGGTACTGATTTAAAAAAAAAAAATAGCATCACTCTTTGGATTTATGGTGAACAAACCCAAAGAATATTCATTATATAAAAATAATTGTCAGATACAATATTGTAAATAAATGCTTATTTTATAAGTAAAATATTTATTACATGTATGTCTAAAGACCCATGCTTTTTGATTAAACATATCGGTCTAAAATAAACATCACATTATTTGATTACCTCTATAATTTTAAATGTTTTGTTTAATTTTCAATATATTGTGGTTATCAGGAACTCATATCCAAAATTTTTCTATTGCACAAAAATGGGATTTCAAGCCCTTTTTGGAGAAACACTTTTGTGTGCGGAAATGCATAAAGTGAACCTGCAAGAAAGGTGAATTTTAAGCTTGCTGACTTGGATTTACGTGTGGTAAAACCCTAAACACAATGATTCCAGTGTAAATATCAAGTACAAAAATCCGTCTTAGAGACTGCAGGAGAGATTAGCAAAACACTCGGGGGGGAAAAAAACATAACAGAATTTGCTTTAAAAACTGTATTACAAATGAGTCGATTTCCAGCCTTTGAAAACACTTTTTTCTTGTATAGCCTTTAGATGGCAGTCTTGTATCAGCCATGAAATGTTAAGCATTACCTCTATAAATACATAAGTACACAGAAAGAAATATAAAATATTAGTAAGGTGAAAAGGAGACAGAGTTTGTGGGGTTTTTCATTTTATTTTCCACATCATGAGATGGTAATTGTATAAAGCACAAGGTTTCTTTAAATCTGATTTAAATCTTTCTATGATTCTACATTTTGTATATTTACAGAAAGTAATTTCACTGTCAGAATGACAATAACACAAATAATTATCTCTAAAATATAGCTGGTATCTGGTAGGAAATAAGTACCTCTGCAAGTGATGGATTACTGTCATGCTTCACTACTCTGGATGAGTGTAGACAATTTCAGAATTGGATATCATGCTTACGAGTAACAGGGAATTTTCCTTAATGCGTATTTCTAAAATTATGCTAGTAAGAAAATTTCCACTTAGCTGTATAAGAGCCCTAAACATCAAGAAAATTTTATTTTAATTACNATAAATTCTCCTTAACCTTATCCTCGATTTAGGTGTATTTATTTATAACACTATGTAGCACTTGGTTTTAATCCGTGAAAGAGTGACAAATTTGTGCTTTTTCAGAAAAAAAGCCTCATGCTTTTCACACACTCACATTCACAGACAAACACAAAACCTAAACTACAATAACAAGTCAACCAACCAAAAAAACACGAAAAGTTTCAAAAGTCTTCTGACAGCAATATCAGGAAAGCAGAATTACATGAAAGTATTTTCCTCTTACATAGTAGAGAACCACAAAACACTTTCACATATGTTTTGATAAGTAGTTATGCCATGATAGATATAATAGAATCACAAATCATAGAATACCATGATTAGAAGGGACCCACAGGGATTACTTAGTCCAGCTCCTGGCCCTGAATTGGACTATTCCCAAGAGTCACACCATGTGCCTGAGAGCATTGTCCAAATGCTCCTTGGTCTCTGTCAGGCTGGTGCTATGAGCACTTCCCTGTGGAGCTGTACCAGTGCCCAGCCACTCTCTGGATGAAAAACGTTTTCCTGATATCAAACGTAAACCTCGCCTGACACAACTTCAGGCCATTGCCTTGGGTCCTGTCACTGGACACCACAGAGAAGAGATCAGTGCCTGCCCCTCCTCTTCCCCTCAGGAGGAAGTTGTAACTGCAGTGAGGTCTCCCCTCAGTTTCCTCTTCTCCAGGCTGAACAGACCAAGTGACCTCAGATGCTCCTCATATGTCTTTCCCTCAAGGCCCTTGAGGCTGAAGTGTTCTGCATTTGACCAACATGTCCGCATTCTGCTCTTTACTGATCCATTTGATCCATTGCCTTTCATTGCCAAGATATAAACAGGATGGTAACAGGTGAATAAAAACTAATTTGCCTCTGTAAAACACAAACATACCTGATATTCCTTAGCTCTCTGTTTGAAGAAGGCAAATCTTAATTTCACTTTTTCATGAAATTGCTATGGGAATATATATTGGCTGATATAAATAACTTGTTAAAGGATTTATTCAATAAATGTATGGCTAACTCATACTGACCTTTTTGTAGTATTTCATAATCCTAAGTAGAAAGTATCCCTTAATTATAAAATCTCTGTCTGTGGATTGGGTTTCTTTACAGAGTCCTCTATAGATTTCCTTTCTCATCTTAAAAGTTAATTTAGTCAAATTATGCCAATGTCCTTATTTCTCCTTATTTTTTCCTTATTTGTTGCATGTTGTCTTTTGTGTAGTCACTGCTTACAACACAAGGTGCTCAAAATATCTTGCAAATGAGGTTGCCTGGTTTTGAAGGCTTTCTGGTATTCTACTAGGTTAAGATTTTCCTGGCAAAATTTATTTCTATTTATTTGTCAAATCTAGACTCATAAACTCCTTCCCCTTCCAGCTTATGTGCCCTAGGATTTGGCAAGAAATACCAATATATGATGATATTTGAAATGCTGTGTACCTCCCCACTTTATTCAGCATGCCCATTTGGCTTGATTATGTTTTGAACTTGAAATAGTGGAAGAGGTATAGCATAGGAAATAGGGATATGAGGCTGTAATATTATGAATTTAGTGCTTTTATGTACAGAACAGGAACTAAATGCTGAATTTTAAAGCACAATTTGACTGGGAGAAATTTTGCACAGCATGCAGCATAAAAAGCAATATTCCTGGATTAGAGCAAAAAATAAAACCCATCCAAAAGGTACTTAGGGTAAAAGAAGGAAGTAGTAGGAGGGGAAAACCTGTAACCTTAATCACTGCAACTTGTTACTGAATTGTGAGTTTTGGTGAAATCTTTCCATATCTTAAAATATATTATTACTCTTCCTTCAACTGATCACTACAGAAATTCCCCTTTCTGTACAGCTGATCACCCAACAGTGCTTCCCTATTACTAACAGAATCAAAGTAGAATGAAATAAATATTGATTTATTTTTAAAGATTATTTTCACTAGATTAAAAAATCTGTCAAAACTTGGATTTTAGCCAGTACAACATTTTACTTGTTCAATACAAATATAAAGGGACAAAAGTGAAACACTAAGTTATTTGAATCAAAGGAAGATCTAAACTTTCTCTTGTGCTTAATCTAAAACACGTACCTTGTATCAAGTGAGAGTTCATGTCTCAGATTTCATTCTGAGATCTTAAAACTCTTTCTTTTCCTATGTGCATTCCATGAGACACTACATGCAATTAGAGATGTTACAACTGAGAAGTTAAATGATCTCAATTGCTCATAGAAGCACTGGCATATTTCTTCCCATCAACCCCACAGATACTGAAACACATCCATCTAGTCTGTCTGAAGTAACAGGGTACAATTTGAATTCTGGGAGTAACTACTATATGCAGCAGAAATGAATTTGACCTGAAGGCTTTCCTTTTCATCAGTGACATAGATTTGCTCACTGCTATTCAAAATGAAAGATAAGCACTAAATCAAATACAATCTGTGTCAGCTTATGAAATGACTGTCTTATAAATTGGATGGTGTTGGGCTAAGCTACCAAAAAAATCTGAGTAACTGGAAATAAAGAAGGGTTACTAAATCTGCTTATCTGTAATGTGAACAACTTGGAGTTCAGCTCATTTTCTTCATTAAGGAGGAAGATGTATTCATCAGAGTCAATAACACAGTAAACACAAAACTAACTCTGGTAAGGGACCTCTAAGTCTGAAGGACAAAGTTTTAAATCAATCCAATAATTAAAATCTGGGATGGACAAACTGAGACAATTCAGATTAAAAGAGAGGTATAGTGCTTTGTGAAGAGTGTCAGCAACTGATAATTTGTCTTTGTTTCTTTGTTTGTTTTGCTTATATGGCAGTGAAATAGCTAATCTGATTCACACCAAATGAGTTTTACTACCAATATTATAACAAATGTTTCATTCAAATTTTATTATCGGAGAGTGTGAGAAGGCTATTTTGCCACATCCAGCATCTGGAAACAATTTCTGACTAAAGAAAATAAGAAAACTTTGTGCTAAGACAAAAGAAGTTTAATGTTGTTATTTTTAGTAAATTAAATATGGAGTAGATAGGATATGCTTTGGTGCTGGATGAGACTAACCAATAAAACAATCAAAAGACACAGTAGACAAGAGTTACACTTTAAAAAGTATTATTGCAACCAATTTTGGTTTTTCTTGTTGATTTGTTGGATTTCTTTTAACAAAATACGAATGTCATCAGGATTGTGAAGCACAGAGCATACCACTGCTCAGTAAGAGACAAAGTGGTTATCATTCAATGATTTGTTTACTGTGCTCCTATTGAATTTTTGCTGGATCTTAATAGAAAATAGGTTTTCATAACTTACACAATTTGTGTATCTGCAGAACTCTTAATGTGTGAGTTTTCTCAGCTTTCAGGGGTTCCATTTATTCTCATTTAGTCAGAAAGTTTTGTAAAGTAAAACCTATTGTCATATTTGGTGTATTGTGTATGTCCACAATTTTAACAAATATATAGACACAGTTAAAGACCAGAAAACTCTTCCTATGAAACACTGAAAAATAAAAGTACTTCATGTAAGGTCATTTCAAAATTAGAAACTTGCTTGTACTGCTTGATCTAGGAAATCTTTTAAATTGAATAGACAGTGATTCATCATAAATCACGACTTTATCTCATAGTTCCATTATAAGGATAACAGAAACTACATTTTACTAAAATTAAGGTTTAATATTACTTTCTTTTTTCATTATTTCAGCTACAGTATTATAAGACATTCTGACAAATATCTTGCTCATAATTCGAGAACATACATTCTTTACCAGAAAAATTTTCATTTCTTGCAACAATTACATCTCCTAAAAAGTGATAGAGAAAATAATTCACTGGAATTAGCCAGGATTTAAGAGAAACGGTTGCAATTCCTTATTTCTACCATAAAAACTAGTCAAATGTTAGTCTGAGTGGCATTTATTAGATTAGCAGTAGTTCTGAGCCCAGCCACATCCCAGCTCCATGTAGGGTGTTCTGTTGCCTGCAAAGCCCCTGTATTCTGGAGGAGAAAAACACTTCTGGGGTGAAAGGACCTGGAACTGGGTGGCCTCAGTCTGCATCTGACCTGGACAAATCAAGGCCTAGAATTCTGGGAAACACTGCTGCATATTCTCACTTGTCAAATGAGAAACATCATTGCTGACTTCATTTGCTATAAATAAAAGAAATAATACTGGGTAGTACTTTATCAAAAGATTGTAAAGACATATATACTGATGTTCCATGTAATTTTCTATTGAAAATACTAGCTATATAAGTTGTAACAGGTAGATGCAAGTTCATTGTATGGAGCTTATTACCTTCAAGCTAGCACTGTGGACATAAGACTTGTAATAAAGATCTGACGGAAGCAGAGACAAACTTACCTACATAAGACTTTGTTGAATCTTAAACCATATACCTTTAAGAAATGTTTCACATACATGATCCCTACCAGGTCCCTGAACATCCTAATAACTACTAATATAAATAGTATTGTGAGTTGGCTAGTTAAAATAACTGCACATTAATAAAGTATATTATTTCTTATTTCTGCTTCTAGGTAGAATACATAAATCCTCACAAAGCTGAGCTGCTCATGACTAAAGCCAAGTTATAAATGTATCCCAGCTAAATAGGGTCAGATCACTTCAATTTATGCATGAAGAGGTTCACAGTACTCATATCTACTGTGGGAGGTCCAAGTTTAAAATGTACAACTCCAAAAATATCCTGGACAAAAGAATAAAATGAGTTTTGCATTAATGAATATCAAAACCTTCCTGTTCAGAGCACATTCAGTTTAATATAAAAAAAGAGTAGCACCAAAAAAATCCCAAGAAAAAAATGGAATTATATTTCTGATTCCTACCAAAACACAACTTGTCTAAATTTTGGTTAACACGTATGTTCAGGTATTACAGAATATAGTTGTGATGGCTAACATTTCATCAGGAAGGGGAAGACTCAGGTTCCCTCAGAACACCTGAGTGAACATGTGCAGGACATCTCCTTCTCTGCTGCAAACGGAATGCTGAAAGAAGGCCTGAAGGCCTTAATCAGACAAAAAGTTTGCAACCCACATTTCAGCCTGAAAGAAGCTCTTAAGATTCTGGTATGAAGGGTCTGCATCCCAGTCCATTTGATACTATTTCTTTCTTAGATGACTATCCAGGTCTGAGATGTTCACAGATTTTGCAGTGGTCAATAGTTTATTATTAATAATTCAATATGATAGGCAGGGAAACAGATGTAAGGGATGAAGTGGAGCTTCCCAATCAGTGCATGATCTTGCTCTCTGTATTTTAGTTTGTCTGGGGCCTTGCTTGCCGGTGGGTGCCCTGTACAGTCTCACTGTCTGCACACTTAATACTAGCACCCCAACTCCTGACTAACCCCCTTCACAAATTGTACAGGATTGTTCAGCCTCTCTGACAGAGTTCAGAGCATTTCTCCTGGATTTTGTCTGTAGAAGACCTGAGTGGCTTGGCCATATGAACACAGAAAGGCTTCAGGCAGATGGTTACTTGAGTCATCTTAAAACAAAATCTCCCTAACTGAAGAAGACAAAAATTTGCACCTCTAGTGGGCAATTTGACCCGATAAAATCCTGACTTACTTACAAAGGTCTCAGATCACCTTTCACTGATCATTAGAAGAATCCTAAAGAGACTGTGTTGCTAACTGGGGTATTTCAGTCAAGTGTCTAAAATTAGATGGTTGAACTCTGGTCCAAAAACTGAGTAGAGTTGGGAGTCAAAAGTGTCTCTGTTCCAACACACCTCTGTAATCACAACACCTTTCTGAAATAAGATGTGTCTGCTCAGGTGGCAATATTTCCATAGCAGTTAAATTGATGGTAAGTGTACCTGTGTTGTGATGAAAATGAAGTGTTTTACTATTAATTTACCAAATAAAACTGGGGTTTGTCCATCTAAATTAGGGAAAAGAAATAGCCAGGAATGTTGAAAAGTGCATCTTATATTATAAAAATATCTTACCTCATAAATTCTGTTTGTCTTAAAACATTTGCATTTACTTTATTGGACTTCCAAAATAAAGATTTATTTTTTCCTGCGCTGACTGAAATAATTTATGTTTGGTATTTTTTGCTGCATTTATTTTCCTCACAACAACTGGGCTTATGACAACTCACTTGTCACACTGCCGAATGATTATAATCAGCTGATAATTGAGGCTTTGTGCTAGTTAGCCTTTGCAAATTGAAATTCTTTAGCTAGAATGGTATAATTAAAGCCAGATTTATAAATCAGTATTACATGCTAATTACCAATATCAGAAAATAATAGCCAAAATACTATCCTTAATAAACTGAATAAACATTCACAGAATACATAAACAAATTGCTCTGTTTTTCCTCTCATCTCAATTTTTGAGAAAATAGCTATATTCTATTCAATCATATAATTGCTATATTTGACCAAGTTGCATATTTTGGTTTTAATTTGTTTTTATAAATGTTGGCATGCTTCTAGCATATTAAAACAAGAGATATTCTAGAGGAACAGAACAAACAACAGTGCTGTTTAAAGACAAGAAATTTCTCAGGTTGTTTGTTTCTGCTTTCTCACAGAAGATAAACACTGACACCTAATCTTGATTGCAATCACATTTTAATGACATTCCTTATCCTTCCCAATCTTTCAGTTTATAATTCTCTAACCTTCTAGTGAATTTAAAGACAGAGAAAGAAGGAAAAACACTCAGTTTGGATGTGTGGTAATTGGCAAAAGGAAGAGTCAATTATCACAGATTATTAACAGAGACATGCTACATCTGGTAGTGACTGGGTCTGTTTGTCTAGAAATACCTATCAAACAAATAATTAAAATCAAGTGTTGGCAGATGTGGATCTTGCCTCTCATGATTGCTTTTTCCTGATGTGCAGGATTTGATAAAGTCTTCCAGTTTAATTTCTGGGTTGTTGAGTTTTTTAAACAATATCTTAGATGTTCAAAAGAATGTATGCACAATACATGAAAAAACTACCTAGAAAAATTAGACATCTGTCTGTGTTTATCTTGATTTTCCCAGTTGTACTGGCTTTAGCTCTGCTAAAAGGATGTGAAAAGCAGAAACAATCTGTATTCTTATTGTGCACTTTCAGCCCTATAGGAAAACCTGCTGAGATTGGCTGCAGATGGCTTCATCTCAGAAGAAGAATGTGCTTCCTCACAGTTGCTTGTTCTGTATGCATGATCAAGCAACAGTCAATGGTTTCCTGTGCCTCATTAGCTGTAGTGACAGGAAGAAGTATGATTCTCCAAAAATACCTGCCCTTCCTCCAAACGAAGGTAACTGCACAGAAGAAACTTCAAGAAACTTGAATCTGGTGTTTGGGGTACTTTAAATGGAACAAATCAAGAAACAATAAGAATTGTAAAAAGTAGAATAAAATTATGTTCAAATTCTTGACAAGAATTTCACATTAGAGTAAGCTTAAGGTTTTGCTATGTATGTCACAATCTTCTCTCATTAAATGAAAACAAGGAATTATTTTGGTTTGGCAGAAGCTTTTTATTTTTTTCTTTAAGTCACAAGTGTACAACTCAAGTGTCTAAAAATTTTGCTGCTGAAGATTCTCAAATTTTGTAGTACAACTCAGTGTGCATGTAGACCAGTATTCCTTAAATACCTACTTAGTGCTCTGTGTTTTAAACTGCAGGGACAAAGGCAGGGCTGAAACATCTTGGATTTCTGTTGCAGCAGTGAAACCTATAGAAGTTAAGAGGGGAATCATCAGGAACATTTAAAGTTCTTTTTTTTTCCTGAGTTGTTTATGTAATTGTAATCAAGCCACTCTTTGTCCCTGTAGGTTTGCTACCATTTCTACCATTTTTCTATTTTCACTATGACTGCTAAGATTCATATCCTGAAGAATGTATTTAAAACTAGGGAGCTTGTATGTACCTTGAGAGATCCTCTCTATTGACTGTAAAGGAAATCCTTTTGATTCAGGTGTGACAGCTATGCTAAACTCTGCCCAGGCAGTTTCAGTCCTTGTCCCTAAACTAATATTTCTCAGTTTAAACACTTCTTTCTCCTACATGTCCCAAAATGAAATATGAAAGTATGGTAATGAAATTACCATAAAAGTTGCTGCACTCTAATTCAGCACATTTTTTCATATTTGTGAAAGATACACCTATTTATAACCTTGAAAGTTTCTGAGATAACAGACTTAAGTCCTGACAAGCTCAGTACTGCTTATCTAAGCTGTGATAGTTCCTCCTGAAAAACATTCAGCTGGTGACCAATATATCTAGTTCACTGGGGAATTATCACAACAAATTAGTTCCCCCAAATTCTTCTTAAAAAAGCTATAGATGTATTTAAAGGCATGGCCAGCAGGTCGAGGGAGGTGATTCTGCCCCTCTCCTCTGCTATTGTGAGACCCCACCTGCAATGCCACATCCTGCTCTGGGGTCTTCAGCAAAGGAAAGATGTGGATCTGTTGGAGTCCAGAGAAGTGCCAGAGAGCCAATCTGAGGGCTGAAGTAACTCCTCTCTGGAGACAAGCTGAGAGAGCTGGGATTGCTTGGCCAAGGGAACATATTTGCAGCCCTCCAGTACTTAAAGGGAACTTATAAAAAAAGATGGAGAGTGACTTTTCACATGGACAGATGGTGATAGAACAAACTCAGATTTATATTAGATGTTAGGAGGAAATTCTTTGCTAGGAGGGTGATGAGGCACTGGAACAAGTTGCCCAGAGAAGCTGAGGATGCCCCATCCCTGGAAGTGTTCAAGGCCAGGTTGGATGGGGTTCTAGGCAACTTGATCAAATTGATGGTATCTCTGCCCATGGTAAGATTTAGATGATCTTTAAAATCCCTTCAAACTCAAACCATTCTGTGATCCTATGATTCTATTTATGCTGTGTTTTTTTTAATGGGAAATGTGTTCCACGCAGAAGAGATGATGATATGGTATTCTGCACAGATTTTGTCGGTGTTTACTCAAAATAAACTGTGTAATACATGCAATTTCCACTCACTCTTTCATTTTATCATTTGGAATTCTGTGTTGCATGCTAATAAAGATACTTCTAAGTAATTATTATTCCTATAATCAGATTTACTTTTCTTCATCTTTATGGTGATGTTTTTTTCTCCTACATGCATATTAGAGTACACATTTATACAAAACTATTCGTTATTCTGGCAAGGTAGATTAAGCCCTTCAGTCAAATATATGTGGCTCACTTAAACCTCACTTTGAAAGTAAACAACAAAACAGATGTACACACATTTTTGAGAACATTGGGAAACTAGAATTTCTCATTCATTGGCATTGTAGCTGCTTGGGTCTTTAGAATGTCAATTAGGTGACCCAATTAAGTGCCTTAATGGAAGCCCAGAAGTCCAGTATTAAGAACCAATTAAAAAAAATTTGGCTCTGTGTTTAAAAAAACTTTAAATTTTCACTTCAGTTCCATATATATTAGGGTCTATTTGTTTCATGCACTTTGTCTGTAAATACCCAATCAATGCATACGTTAGATTTTTTTTTAATGAGAAATAATATGCATCTTGAATTATGAACACCAGACTAATTTTATTTTTTTAAGGGACTGCTGTCTGCCACACATACTATATTGAAAACAGTTCTAGCCATTACAGTTATTTTTTTCACCTTTTACATATTCTTCCACTGGCAAAACAATTCAGTGCTCAATTACAGTGGACTGAACAAAAGTCAATAGACTAATTTTTTTTACCTTCTCATTCTTAGAGATATCTTACATTAAATGAGGCAGAATAAGTTTACTTGTGAATTAGTAATAAACACAAACAAGTCATGGATTTTTGTTTTTCAGTAAAAGTAAGCAGGAAGGGTGGGTTTGCTGATAGCCCTATGTTTAACTGCCTAATCAATGTTCAGCTGTAAAGTGTGTTGAGCTGCATAAGCCACAGATGATATAGCTTCATCCTTTCTCAATCCAGTGAACATGTGTTACAGTCACTAATGGGACAGACATTAATTCAGCTTCCAGCTCTCAGAAGCCTTTGCTGTTTTCCTAGATATTTATTTTCTGAGGTACAGGTAAAATATTTATTTACTGTATAGTCTAGCAAACAATTCCAGTTTTGAAGGAATAATTTTCTTTTTAAATGTCTAGGTTGTAAAAATTTGAAATAATTAATTAAGAAATAGGCATCTATATTATGATGTCACAATAGAAGCAGAAAATAGAGGTTTTTGAAAAATAATTTGATTTCTTTTAAGAAGGAGTCTTTATTAAAATCCTTCCCATATACACTGCCCTTCCCAGCTGTCTTTCCCTCTTTCTCCTTAACTTTAAATTCATCTGCAAAAGGCATCAGTTACTCAGAACTGATGTGGCTTTTCTCTTTCTCTGGTCCTTCTGCAGCAGAAGGACAAGATGTGGATCTGGACAGCCAAGAGCACAGAGCATTGTAGAAAGGCAGGCTCATTTCTAGTTCTGTTAGAGGCCTGGAGGGGGCTGCTGGCCCAGAGTGCCTGAGAGCTAGTCAAGGAGAAAAAAGGGGATAATAGGGGGTGTGGAAGGGAGGGATTAGCTTCAGGGACACACACCTGCCTCTTCAGCCTTCTCTCTGGCAGGAGAGGGAGCAGCGAGAGCTGGCAGGGCCAAAGATCTTTTTTGCCTTTTTTGACTTGTTTGGCTTCAAACACCATTGCCTTTTTCTGCTACCTTTCCTGGAGTGCTGAGGGTACTGCTGTCAAACATATTGGTAGCATTCTTTACAAACATAGATAAAACTAGAAGTGTTTCTGGTGTTATAACCTAATGATATGAGAGCAGCAAGGATTGTAAGCAACAAAATTCTTTATGACAACACTGATGTAGCAGTAAGACAAGAGGATTTTTTATTCAGCATCCCTTAAAAGACTCATCTGACCTTTCCCATTACACTGTGGTAAGTGTAATGGGAATTGTTAAGGGCACTCTTCTCTCTTTGTTCTGCAGAGCTTAACTGCTGGTCACCTCCTTCTGTTGTCACCCCTTTATTCCACAGATGCTGACTATTATTCTCCCTTAAGTGGTCTGGTAGATACCATAATTATTACCAGAGCAACTGTAAGTGGTATTTAGTCTGTATTTGTTGCTTCTTGTTAGACCTGATGAAAGGATTCTGTATATTTACGTGATTATGCAAGCATATGTGTAAACAGTGTCAAAACGTGTCAGCTAGAAAGTACCAATGTCTAATAGAGATTGGATTAATTATACTGCCTTCTGTTTGCAGTGTTTGCACATTGCCTGTCTATGTATCCTTCTTCCTACCTCTTTGATCTCCTATCTGCCATGATAGCATACAATAACCTTCAACATTTATATGCTTTACAGTGTTGTTAGTGACGAACTGTAAAGTGTTGTAAGTTACTTTTTTCCTTTATACCTTACATAAGAAGTTGTCTTTGATTCTTCATCTTGTATAGTTTTCCCCTTTGATTTTCTCCAGCCACAGAAACAGCACTGGAAATTCTCTATTTCAAAGGAATTTTTATTGTATAATAAATATCCATGTGTGTTGAAGTAAGGCATATCAGCACAGTGGAGGGATTTTTCTTGAAAATATTGCTAGAATGGTACACCAGGACGCAAGAGACATAAATGATCAATTAGTTACATAAACAATTGACAGTTATAACTAGTCATTTTGAAAATGCATCTCTTCTTTTTTATATGCATCAGAAGAAGATGAACGTATTCAAGCTATGTTATGAGATGATTACAGATAAGGTCATATTTTTAAGTAAAATTGAAATAAGATTGGATGAGGTATTGGTTTTTTTTTCCCCCAATACAGATGGGAATAACTTCTGTGAAAAAACACTTTTTGTAGAATGAGAAACCAGGGTGAAGAAAATATAGGCATGAAAACCGATCTAGGCAAGTACACTCCAGAATGTACACATCTGGTCCTTTGCCAGAGTAGAAAATTGGAAAAAATGACTACATAACACTTGTGAGCACTGTAGAGATATCCCCAATCCAGGACTCAGAGTTCTGACAGTTGAGTTTTTGCTGTATGGGCCTGATTCCTTGGCTGTTGTGTTGTACTCAGTGATCACTTATGAGCTAGAATCCTCCTTTTAAACAGGTGAACCCCATCTGTCTCCAGAAGACCTGGAGCCACATAACCCATCCCATGATCAAAAAATCCCAGATTCCTCCAACAGCACCAGTCTTTAAGCCACATGTTGATTACATGGGTTCTCTTGTGACCTTTTGGCCTTGTTCCCTGCTATCAAAGGAATTGAGGAAAGCATCACCAGTGCTCCTGATCCTTGAACCAGTCTCCCCAGTGCCCTGAAGTCCTTTTTAATGCCCCTAGGACTTGTCTCATCAACCTCCTTGTTGCCCACCTAGACAACAAGCAGTGAGTAATAATCAAAGGGCTGAATTTGTCCAGGGAGTCTCTTACCTGGGCCCCAGGGAAGCAGAAGATTTCCCTGTGGGACAGGTCCAGCCGGCATATAGAACTCTCCGTTCCCCTCATAATGGAGTTGCCTACTACAATTGCCCTTTCTGTCTTGACACCTGTAGTTGTGATCCATCTGGTTGACTGACTTGTTCTGGTCAATGTCCCAGATTGAGCTGCATCTCCACAGTCATTTGCCTGACCCTCAACTTCCAAAGCATCATACCTATTTTGTAAGGGCACTTGGGTAGGTGAGGGAGGCCAGAAGAGCATAGACAGTTTCATATCATGATACAAACCAAATAAGCTGCAGTGCTGAAGGCTTCAGTTTAACCTTTAATATATATATTCAATGAGTTTAAAAGCAATTACTGCAGACAAACTAGATTTCACATTCTAGAAAAGTAGCTTTTATCTGGAATGTACACTACTCTTCCTGTAATAGCAAAAGTTTAACGTTGTTCTAATACATATTTAAATGAACAATTTAGATTTAATTTGAGACCTAAATATTGCTGTCAGGGAAAGAGAGAGTAGTATCCTAATGGGAGATTTTTTTTAGGCTGACAGGATCTTATAAATTTCTATTGTTATTCATAAACTGTTCAAGAAAATGCATCTCCTAGAAACTTTATAGAAAATACTTTTGAGTTATAAAAACAGCAATAGAAAATAGGTATTATAGGATCCACTCTCCACTGATCCACAGAGAATGGGTTCTTAAAGTCCTCAACTGCAAAGTCATGGATTTTCACTTCAAGGTTTTAACACTGGAGGTCTCCAGTTTGATCCTTATGTGTCACCCTAGCCTAAGGCTGTCATGAAGGCACATTTGTAAAAGTGTACAAAGCAATGCAGAGAAAAATGCAGTTTGAAGAAAAAACAAGTCAATCAATACTGTTTCAGAGAAAAAGACAACTGTAATAAGTCATGAAGAATTAATATTAATTTACAACTGTGTGGAAAAAAAAGAGAAATTATGCCTGAGGCGATGACCCTCCAGATGCACTGTTTATTTTCAGAGCTGTTTTTCTTCCTGTGCTCTGTCAAGATATTAAAAAATATATATTTATTTATTTTGGAAAAAATTAATAAGCTGCTTTTCATACAAGAGTTATTTCTAGTGATTTCAGGGAAAATGATTGGTATTGTTTCATTCCTTGACTTAAGTTTATGGACAGTGGTTGTTTTTTTCCTGTTCTTCTCTAGGATTTTGTCATTGCTGAATCACTCAGAGTCCTCAGAGTACTAGACAGTGATTTCTTTTCTTTGAAAAGATAAGCACACATAAGCAGAACAGTTTCAGCAAACAGAAACATTTACATTTTATGTTTTGTGGTTGTTCATGGATTTGATTCAGAATTCTGTCCTGTTTGGCTCTTTTGCCTTTTTTTGGCAGTTTCCTGTTTTGACATGTATTATAACTACATCAGTGTATTGATTTGCAGAATATCTCTCCTATTTGGTGGTGCATAGTCATCCTTTGCTTCTTGCAGCTATGATGACGACTGGTATTTTATAACACCATCTGTTTGAAACTTAGATCTTCCTTGAAGACTGGAGGAAAAATCTGCTATCATCAGAGCTGAAATATTTTTCTGGTCAAATGAGTATTATTAAGATATATGAGGCAGAACTTGACAGGTCATCCAGTATCTGTTTTTCAGCAGTAGAAGCTAATTACACTGATACTTCAAGTGAGACTCAAGATTCCTAGAGAGAGTATATTTGATTGTTTTTCATTGGACAACTCTCCGTAAGAAGCCCTAATACTTGATATTAAAGTAATGCTTCATAAGATCCATTGTATTGGATAATAAATAAGAGGAAAATTCTGGTGGTTCTGGGAGGAGGGATTTTATTAAGAGAATTATTTGGAGAGATACTGCAGCTGTAGTGAGAATTGCAATTTTGGCCATAGTGACTAGCTGCTGCTGCTGCTTGGTCTATACTTTAGCCTTTTGCTGCCTGCTCCTCATTTTTTGAGTGCCATTTAATCTGGCTGGCTAGGAGAGGAGATCAACTTAGTTAAATGGAGTCTGTTGCTCCAATTTCAAGACCAATTTTTCATACATTATAATTTTGTGACATTTAAAAACATTTGGAGCAAAATTTTGCAACTGATTTCTGTGAATATTTTTTACTTACAGAAAAAGTTTTATTTTCACTCAAAACCAGATTGTAAGAATTTCTGGAAATCATTTGATTTTCCATGCTTTTTGATATGGAATTTAGTAAAAAAAGTGGATAACATTTGCATTGAGATTATTTCTATATTTTCGTCTGCAGTAAATAACCCTGGTACTAATTGCAAGCTCCATTCTGTGCTCAATCTGAAGCATGAAGTCTAAGAAAAAAAACTATGTATAAACAAGTATTGAATGTCTATGTACACAATAAAGTTACAGAAACAACTTCAAATCTGTCATTTCTTATTATCTCAATAACTGGTTTTGTGCCATCTTTAATGTGGTCATGGTTTCTGGGGAAGCCTGCACATATTTTTAATATGCACTTGATAGCTACAAAGATTTATATGATATAATGGGAAATTGGTGTATTTCTCATTTCTCTTGAAACCTGGCTATCACTTACCCAGACTCTAGAGAAGGAATTCATATCACCTACTTTAAAACTTTCACACTGTAAAAATTTCTATCTGAACTAGTCACTATATGGTCATTTTGTAGTTGTTGTTGTTCTATAAAGAGTCACTTATTAATATGTTTTATCTACTTTAGATGCCCATTTTTACATGAAATATTCAGGAAGTGCATACTTTTTCTCTATTAACTTGCAATGAAGTTTAGGATGACTAGCTCAGGCATATAAGTTTACATTTTGTACTGTTATACCTGATACAAAGTCCACTAAAGGAAATCACTAAAGGAAACTTCTGCGCTGTCTTTGCACTTGATAATCTCATTGTACAGACCTGCCTTGGAACAAGTTCTGTCTTTCTTGCTTGCTTCTGTGATTTAATCTAGAATGATGCAGTTATTTATGCACCCTGTTCTATTATTAGCTTCAGCATTTCTCCCTTTTTTATGTTTGCTGCTGATTGTGAAAGGAGGTAGTAAGCATTCATTTACTAATTGTCTCTTATTAATAGCCAATCCTATTAGTGAAGGAAAACAAGCATTTCACTTCCTCAGTTTTTTCATTTTCATTTCCTCCTCATTAATGCATTGCTCTTGTGATTCAAGGAATACCTCCAGGTAAGAGTTAAAACCAGACAGCTCCAAGAGTGTTTTTCTTGTTTTGTATAAATCTCTTCACATTGCCATATGCACTCCTAGATGTAAAAGGTTTGGCAAGGATGAGATTTTTTTTTCCTTAAGGCTTACTATAAGAAAGCAAAGTCTGGAGTACACAGCAGCCACAAATTCTGTTCTCATTTGAAATGGAGAGGACTTAGCACTTCTGAATTTTTTAGGATCTATCATTTTCAAACTTAGCTGCTCTTGCCTCTGTGTACAGTAGCAAATGGTATATATTGTTTTAGGATCTTTGTCTTCAAGGTCTTGAAATCTGTTCTTGCATTTGAGTCTCATTACAGTAAAGGAGACAATGCAGTACTTTGAAACTGTAGTTCAGTTTCTTTGAAATCCCAAGATATTCTTATTTTAAATCTGGAGCTGGGAGTGGGTAGGGGAAGATATATGACAAACACAATAATGACTTCAGCCCTCTGTTTGAAAAGTCTGTATTAGCCCAGGGAGCTATAATTGGGTCACTGATAACCAGTCATGGAGTAACACTCATGCAGGTAGAGTTTCAGTCTGAGAGGGAATTTTGCACCTGAGAAGGCACTGGCAACCATAGTCTTCTTGGAAAGGTCATCTGTGGCTTAACTGCAATCATATAACAAGTTTTTTTATAGCAGTCACATTTTACAACACCCTCTTGGAGGTAGGTAGCAAAAGGTTTTTTCTCATTTTACAGAATGCTGCTGCAATAGAGGCACCACTTCTGCCCTGAGACAAGATAATCTGTGCAAACAGAAGACAATTTCTAAGACAAGGAACTTTGAAAGTTCAGAGGCAGGGAGGGAAAGACAATTTTGCATGTTTGGATAGCTTTCTGTAGGAAGGAGTTATATATAGTGAAGTGCTGATCAGCTGGGTTTGCTTGCTAGATGGCCACTAAAGCTTGGTTCAGAAAATGGGTCAACAACACTGCTTTCACTAGAGACCTCTTGCCTCTGGGAAATATTTCAGTTTGAATACAAAAACTTTTGCTGTGAAGGATATTTTATTTGCAGTGTTTAAATCCATTCCACGTTTTAATGGAGTTTCAGTGGAAAGCCAATAAATTTGCAAGTGGTAACAAAAATGAAAGCTATGATGGATATTATTTTGTTTCTTTTTTTTTTTTTAATGATAGACATACACCTAGATATTGAGGAGATTTTAGTATATATTCCAGCAAGGGACAGACTCCTCTGAGAGGAAAGGGACTAATAAGGTTAAAAGGGTTGATTTAATGCTACATTATAAATCAATAAAGTGAAGTCATGAGATTCACACAAATTATATATTTTTTTGAGACTTTCAGATCCCACATGCTCCCTGTGCATCTGCAACAACATAATTGGAATGGGGACTTATTTAACACCATTTTAATGGAGCTGATTATTATTTCAGCATAAGAGTTGTTCATCACAGTAGGGAGGTCTAACATAGCATGAACTGAGACCATTAAGGTTCCATGATTGGGATACTCATTATAGGTCTACTGTAACATTTTAATGCAATATTTATCTGAACCTAAAATGAAGGCAAAAAGTATTCACCTGAAGAGTTTATTTACTATTTTTTTTAATATTGTCTAAGTAGTATAATAAATACAGGAATTATTTATTCATATTTTTATTTTAATGGAGGTTATTTAGAGGATTTTTTATTACTTTATGTCAAGTATGCATATAAATCTGCTACACAGGAAACCTATTAAAGCGACATTTGTAATACGCAGGCTCGGACCACAGGTGGTGAAACAAGAAGAAACAGTAAAAATGTAATTCTCCCTATTTCTTCTTAAACCCATTGTCTTGCACAGAAAACAAATGGATTCTGATTTTGACTGCACATTATCCCTTTTCTCTTTCTTGATCTGAGTTTCATTCTGTAGGACTGAGACAAATCCTTGGTCCTCATTCTGCTGGAAATATATACTGAAGACCTGAAAAATGATGCTCCTTTGTCCATTTAAGGCCCTAGAAGGGACTCCAATGACTTCAGAGTTCTTGGGGCAATGGGGCTGATTGCCTGGATGTAAGAGCTATAATATTTCATACTGTTACAAGGAACTTTAAGGGATTAATTTGCTGAGATGTCAACTGATTTTAACTCTATCATCTAAACTCTGTGGAAAGGGAAGGGAGTCAGAATACATTGGAATTAAGTCCCGAGATAAACTCTTCTGTGCTTCAGTTTCTGATATGAGTAGAAAGCCTGTAAATAAAATACAATGAAGTGAATGTGATCTAAAAATAACAATGTATAACAATCAAAAATATTCCATAGTATAAGCAGTGAGATTCTGCTGGAAATGAAATGAGAAATGCATTCCATTTGAGTTATCAAATGCACAGCTTTCATTAACCCCCATTAACAAAGCAGCAAACACTGCACAAATACCATAAACATCACAATGAGGTACAGATGCCCTTTTCTAAATCTATGAACTTATTTCAACCTGCTACATTGATTGAAAAATACTTGTACAGCAGCACAGTAGCAATTTGTCACTATACCTTCTGAAAAAAAATCACAGTAGTGCAGTTTACCAATAAAACAATAGCCATCTTTTTTTTGTGTCCAGTGGTACATTACTTCTATTATTACTGAAACTTGCTTGTAAAATTTTGTCTTTACTGTCATCTCTTTCTACAAAATGAGTTTCAGTTAACTGCATAAAATTATATTTCTCCAGTGAGTGATTTCAGAAACCTTTCATTCATTGAGATGTTTGAATTATTGTGCCCTGCCCTGCCTTGCCTTGCCCTGCCTTGCCTTGCCCTGCCTTTCTCTGCCTTGCAATATGTTACATTATGGGTGGAGATTCTTGTTTATATTGAATTTTAAAAATCTTCTTTGTTAAATAATGCATAAAATTGCTCACCAAGCTTCTTTTTAATATTTTTTCTCAATCTCTTGGCCAATGATCTAGGTGCTGTACATGGCTCTCAGGACAATCCATTTCATTCTGTTTTTGATATTGCATGCCTGTTTCCCGACTCACATTTTTGGGTCCTGTATTCAATGTAATAGATGGTAGGTGTTCAGGCACAGAGTGACAGAGGATGTGACATCCACAATGCCAGTCACACTCTTCCTCATGAACTTCTCTAGTATTTGCTTTTCTGCTTCAGGAACTTTATCTAACACAAAAATGGAGCTAAGAAAACTAGAATGTGTATAAAAGTTGGATGTATAGTGTAGATGCTGAATACCTTATAGTTTAGTAGAGTGGGAGAGCAGAACTCAGACTCCTGCTCAGAGAAATAGATATCAGGTGGTGGGGGGACATGACACATCACAGAGCCTATTTTAATTTCTTACTTTTTTTATAAAGCATAAGGACCAATTTTGCTAAATTATTACTCACTCAGAAAAATAAGAAGATGAAATTCATTTTTTTCTTTCATTTTTTTTCCAGGTCTCACAGCATTTAACTATTTTCTAAAGCTGTGTCATCATTTTTCCTTTGCAGTCTGCTTGTTTTATTAAGTTATTTGCTGTAAAAGGAAAACAGAAAGGAAAATGATAGGCAGACTCTTTTATTGTCTTACATTACATGACTTTAAGTGATTCTGTGTGGTCTCAGCTATGAATTCTGAATGGGTATGATATGTACTTCTTCCTTTCTAGACATATTCCAATCTGTGTTTTTAGAGTTGCTTCAGTTCTGCTTTCTGAATACTCCTACTGCATACCATTTTCACTGCCTTTCCTGCAATAATTCAATAATTTAAGAAACAATAAATGTTTTCTTTAAAATGTACTGGCTCCACTATGGTAATTTTTTAATCATGCCATCATTGTCTTCTCTTTTCACAGGTTCATCTTTATTCCTTGCATTTTTCACCTCACTCTTGTAATCCATCAGTACTGCTGTCTTTCCTCATCCTGTTCCATTACTTTAAGCCATTTTTCCTTCTCTCTCACAAGCTAAGTGTATAAAACATCATTTGCCTTATCTAGCTCTTACTAAAAAAATATTTGCAGTCTTTCACTGAAAAAAGATTCCCCATGTCAGGGACTCTTCTTTTGTAATCTTTTCTTTTCTCACTCAAGAAAGCCTCACTAAATGCATCCAAGGACTACATGAGGGAAAATTTATATGAGCAAGGTCAGTCAGTAAATGCTTTGTGATATTCTTGGAATTCATATTTTTTTGTTGGTTTTAAAATGTCTCTTGCACCTTTATTTAAGTTTTATATTAATACACTGAAGAAAACATCCCTGGTAATCATGTATTAACAAAGCACATTAAGTATCCTTATGACAATTTATCACAGGAATACGGTGGGAAAGGAAAAAGAAAAGGCCAAAGGCCAGGCCAGGCAAGGCAAGGCAAGGCAAGGCAAGGCAAGGCAAGGCAAGGCAAATTAATTTTGTGGCAGTGAAGATACCAAACAAGAATCCAATACAATCTGCAGCACTTGTGAAAGGAAGGGAGTTATTATTATCCCTCTTTTACTAATGATTCATGTTGTGGAGAAGTGACTTGATTTGCAAGAGGTCACACAGCAGTGTGATTGAGATGCAACCTTGTCTTTCTGACTGCTGTTAACACAAAAAAATTACTTGCATAATGAAAGCTCATTTCTACTGTGCATAAAAATTGTTGATAATAAATTGTAAAACTATTGCTCAGTTAAGCATTGCCAGAAATCCCTGCAAGTAAGTTTGCAAGTTAGTATTTAGCACCATTGTCAGATACATTAGTTTTTCACTTTGTAGTAAAAAGGGATTGCATACCACTGTTCTTTTCACATTCAGTCTCCAACAGATGACAGATATTAAAATGATGGAAAAATAGATAGAAAATAATATGAATATTTTAAATAAAAATGGTAAGATCAATGTGTTTTACCTGATTTAAAGTCAAAGGACTGAAAATTAATTCTGAAAGTCAAACACTTTGAACTTTTCCTTTGATGTTCTATGTCAGTCTTTGTCAGTTATGTAAGTCCAGTAAGTATTCCACTACATTTACCTAGGAGGATATTATCAAAAACTGCTGTTTCTTTCCTGTTTATTTTTCATATGATTGTTTCTGAATACTGAACTAATAGTTCTGGACTAAGAGCCAAGTAGAAGAAGACTAATAACTAGTCTGATTGTGAAGGAATATCAATAAATCAGCATTTACCCACTAATTGATTTGTACTAATTTATTTTCTTAACTAGTTGATTTCTTTTAAGTGATGTGTAGGCATTCTAAAACACTATATATGAATTCCTGAGGAGTGTTTGTGGGAGGATTCTAGTTTTCAAACATGAAAGTGGCTACAAATATCTGCATCACTTAATAGTTCTCAGTGTAAAAATTAGATTAATGAATTTCTTAATCAGTGTCAAGCCATTAGATAGGAAAAGGAAAATTTGGAAGGATAGAGCCCTAAAAATAGTCTTCTGTGTTGATCTAATTTTATAAATCCAAATGCTTGGATTACTGAAGTTTAAAAAGGTTTTGCAAGTCATATATTATAGTGATTAAAATCTCTGCAAGATTAAGAGACTAAGTAGTAAATATTTTTTTAGATATCCTGCTTTCCATGTGGATATTTTTCTGTTGAATTTCTATTTATCTTCAAATTCGAAAACAAATGTCTGAAATACATCTTATCTCTTTGCAATACTTTGTGACTCCTTTTGGATTTCAAACAGATTCAAAAGACTGGTGGCAAAATATTACATAGCTACATAACCTTTCAGTAAAGCTCTTGTAAAGTAAATTTAACCTTGGATTTATCTGGAATCCACATAATGAAAGCTAGAAGTTCTGTGCAAGAGAATAATGAAAAGTAAAGAAAGTGAATATAATCCAGATAACGTAATTGTACCAAGGCAAATGTCTTGCCATGGTGTGAGTTTAAAACCTCAAATCTAGTGAAGGTCATTTAATAGTTCTAGACATTCCCTAAAAATATTGCTACTTTTATGGATGATTAAATGGAACATACATAATTCTGTGATTTCTTGTTCTATTCAATGATATTCTTAGTTCTAGTTAAATGCTCCATGAAATATTCCCTACTATAATTTTTATTAAATTTATTTCACTTTTAGTTTCTTAACAAGCTGGAAGACTATGAAAAATGTGCTTAAATTTATTCTGGAAGCAGCGATGTGAAATCAATTTCTATTATGTTTATACATTCCCTTTGCATCATTGTACTATACAGAAATAATATAAAATATGTTTTTCATACTCTTTTCATATGTTCCTGTACTCTCTGTACATATGTATTTATACACATGTACTTTACATATGTATTTATACATGTGTGTGTTTTTCTAAAAGTTTAAATGTTTGGTTTTGGTAAGAAAGAATCAAACCTCATATATATGCTAGCCATATTAATACAACCTATAGCCATTTAATAAAAATATGCAAAAAAGTGTTTTGTAATATAAATTGGGTGACAAACACGAATTCATTATTATTTATTAATATTATTATTTTTCAGTGCAAAAGATACCCTTCGAGAAAATAGAAATTTTTATGAGACTGATTCAGGTGGAATTTGCACAAGTCCCATTGGGTTTTAAGTGAAATTCTACTTATTTCATGAATAAACGCAAATACATGGGGAAGTTCCCAGTATGAATTAACTGCAGAGGACTTTGAAATATGAGGAAATTGCTTGAAATGCAAAGTGTAACTTACAAAGAGATGTCACTTACATTGTATTATTGGAGAAAGGCAGCTATAGTCTGTGCTATCCCTCAATGCGACTACATAACAGAAAGTTTGTTTAATATTGAAGTAAGGCACCTTGAGAGGAGGTAACATTGGATATGTTGATATATCACATATACTAGAGTTTGAGTCAAGAAATAAAAAAAACAAAAAACAAAAGAAGAAGCACTAATGGATGGAGCTCAACAATTTCAGTCCATAAAATGATATCTGATAATTTTAACTTCATTAGTAAAATAAGACAAGAATGTTGTCAGTTTTATTAGGAAGTTTGATGACAAAAAAATAGATATATTTTCATTTAATAGTTCTGGAATTAAAAAAAAATGAAACCAACAAAAAAAGCTTTATCTTTATAGCATATTCTATAAGCATATTATAGCAGATTTTTGAAAATAAATTAATAATGACCAGGCTGGATGGGGCTTTGAGCCACCTGGTCTGAAGAAAAGTATCCCTGCCCAATGCAAGGGAGTTGAAACCAGATAGTCTTTGAGATCCCTTCTGAGCCAAATCATTGAGTGATTCTATGAAAAAACTTAATTTAATTTAATCTCTGAAAATTCATTGAAGCCCAGAAAGCAAACCATATCCTGGGCTGCACCAAAAGCAACACAACCAGAAGATCAACAGAGGTGATTGTCCTCTTCTATTCTGCCCTTACATGAGACCCAACCTGGAACACTGTGGCCCCAGGTCTGAGGCCTCCAACAAAAGAAGGACCTGGACATGTCAGAGCAGGTCCAGAGGAGGGCCATGAAGATGATCAGAGGGCTGGAGCAACCTCACACACAAGGCTGCATCAGTACTCAGTTCCAATAGTGGAATATTGGCAGTTTCACTAGCTGTTGATAAGTCACCCGAGGACTGAAACAACAAATGTGAAAAGTCCTAGCAGAGTTCATATTTTAGTTATTGAAATTGCCTTTTCCAGAAAGAGTGTTTTCCTTTTCCATGCAACGTACATTACAGTGCAGTGGGAATGTTCATAGTTTGGCATGGGTGCTCTTTGATAAGTGTACACAGTTGCTGTACTAATTGTTACCTGAGAAAATCTGTTATTAGGTTTGATATAAGACTTCTTGTAATGGACTGCCTTTTGACATTGATACTCTTGTGTATTTTTTTGATGGAAGGGAAGCTAAACCTGTGTTTTAACATGACAGCTGTCCCAAAAGACACAAGAAATTGTAAATTATTAATCCCTTGAAAATAATGTGACGTGTTAGGAACGTATGAATATTTGTCTTGTGAAACATTTCAGCTTTTTTAGAGTAAAGCAAGGTTAGCACATATATGAGATTTTATATAAATTTGGAAAAATATAAATCCATATGCTTTCTAAGAAGAGACACTTTATTACAGGAAAGAAAAATGTGTTGATCTACACTGTGGTGATTAAACCATTTGTCAAATACTGTTACTGTTTGTGATAACTTTTACAGGTCACACAGAGAAGTTTTCATCTCCCACTAGATTCAGGTATGTGAAATGGAATTTATCCCCCTGAATTCAGGAGATTGATTGAAATTATTAACTTCATCAAATTATATTAAACTTTTCCATATTCCTTCCCATTGTTCCACTTTCCAAAACACAGTATTATTGCCAACCCCATTCCCCCCCCCCAAGAAAAAAATAGAAATAATACAATAGAATAGTCATAGAATTATGGAATATACTGAGTTGGAAGGGACCCACAAAGATTGTTGAAGTTCAACTTCTTGCCTTGCACACCACCATCCCCAAGAATCACACCACGTGCCTGAGAGCATTGCCCAAATGCTTCTTGAACTCTGTCAGGCTGGTGCTGTGAGCACTTCCCTGGGGAGCCTCTTCCAGTGCCCAACCACCCTCTGGGTGAAAAACCTTTTCCTGATATCCAACCTAAACCTCCCCTCACACCACTTCAGGTCATTGCCTTGGGTACTGTCTCTGGTCACCACAGAGAACAATGCCCTGCCCTCTGCTTCCCGGAGGAAAGCCACTAAACAAGGTATCTGTTCAGTAGAGCTGATTGGATTATATTTTTCAGGGCTATATGAATGTTGCTCATACTCTTCCTCTTTCACTAGCTTTGCTTTGTGAGTCAGAAGAAAGATGAGCAGGTGTGTTAGAAGTAGGGACCTCTTACCTAAACCACTAAATTACCTGCGTCACACCCACCTTGAACCTCTATATCTACTTTCAGCAGAAGGAATTAGAAAGTCAGGGTGATGAATCTTGGTGCTTAACTTTCTGCCACTGTAGTATGAAGTGTCACAAAATCTGAAATTCGTTGTTGGATTTAAACTGTGACCTTTAGAAAGTCAAGTGTTCTTACAGTCCCTGCTGCTGAGTGCATGAGTGTAAGCTCTCTGATGAAAATGTGGTTGCCTGTAGTTCGGGTAAAACTTGACCTCCAGTTTTACAGTGACAAGCTTGATGCTCAGTTCCAAAATTCTCCTGTGAGACTCCTGGATTGATTATCTCGTTAGCTTTAGCAACAGGCAAATTGACTGCTTCAGAAAAATCAAAAATAGCTTTTAGTCTAGCATACTAGAGTAGGAAAATACCAGATATTTTATAAGAATAAGAAATCTGATTTTTATTGAAGCAAACCAAAACAAAGCATTCTACAAATGTAAAAAATACATGCCTGATGAATGTAGTTAAGAGATTTGAAATAATATTACAGAATACGAAATACTGAAGCATTAAAATCTATTGTAATGCTTCCTCCCCTATTTAATATTGTTTTTCAAAAAAAAAAAAGAGAAGTAAATATTTCCTGATATGTTATACCTGTGCTCCATGTTACCTTAGATTGATGACTGAATCTGTAACAGGTTTTAACTATGGAAAATTACCTAGCATGTTTGCTACTTATAAGGAGTATAAACTTGAACATTATCATTGTAGGCAACAGACAGTGCATGACTATCTAAAACCTGTAAGGCACTAAGGCTTTGAAGACTAAATAATTTTGAATAGTGCTTTGGGATTTCTTGTTGTTTTATTGGCGAGGGGAGGGGAGAGGTCGGTTGTTAGCTTGGTTTAGTTTTTTCCATTTCAATTCAGCCAGTGTATTTTAGATGTCTGCTTTAAAACAATACATTTTGTGCTTTAGTAGTGCCTATTTTTCCTAAAAGCTGTAAAAGTAACTTGGGATCTACCTCAGATGTCAAAATCCACTTATGATCAGTGAATTCCTAACAGAACTTCAGGTAAACAGATACATGGACTTATTTAAGGAAATGGGTTCCCCTTTCCTTCATCTCTTTTACCCTGTGAAAGACCAGTGCCCAGAAATCCTAGACAGTCAAGTATAGTGTGTGTACAGAACAATTCTTTATCATATTTACAAACTGTGATGAATAATAGTCAAACCATACTGATATGGTAATCATTCTGTACATTTGGAGTGAAATCAGTGCATCTGGGACATTCTGGAATTGCTGTCTTTTCACAAATGAGTTGTCCATGCACAGTAGATCTCTCTGAAGTATCAGGCTTCTATAGCTTTTGTAACCACGTAATATAGTCTGTTTGGGTTTCATGAAAGAGATCTGTGGAATTTGGTACGTTGTGGACAGAAGAAAATGTGTTTTCTTTGCCTTTTGGAATTATGTTTTATTATGTGCTTTACACCAGATGTTAAGACACCCACAAGAATACACTTTTCTTCCAAGTTTTTTCAGTATGAGTCAGAGTTTGGTGATGACAAAGATAAGAACCAGTCTGCAAAGAAAAAAAGTTGCAGCAAGCAAAATTTATGCTTTAATCAGCATCTCCTGTGATTCACACATTTTGTTTCTGCAAAGTGCAAAGAAGTTTCACTGTAAAATAAAATGACTGTTTTTCACTAGCTGAAAAACAAGTGTAGAAGCATTGCTGAAAAGTGTTCCTCCCTTTCCCCAGCTATTTCATGACACCAGACAAACAAAACAAAATAGAAGAAAAGGTGAAAGAAACACTTATAAGCTTCCCTTCTTTCCTTCAGAGAACAATAATTCTGTGTAGGTCTAGCTCTGCTTTGTGGCTGATTCCCTCTGACTTGCAATGCTTTCCTATCTTAAAATATGTTCAAGGAAGTTAACAGGAAACCAGGCCTTCTGTTTGACATATGAGTTAAAGCTAAAACACAGGACTGAGACAATCTGCTTTTCCACATATTCAGTTAGTTGAAAAATTAATATATCAAATGAGCCAATATATTTATTTATATAAAGTTGTTGTTTTTTTTTCTAGGATCTGCATAAAAATAGAGTTTGCAACACGGGTGGGTTAGAAGTTTTCTGCCTTTCTGTTTTCTACTGTTTGCATACAAGTAAAGTGCTTTCTGTGACAAGCAATACCCTATTAACATCAATAGACTCCATCCAGCTTGGTTTAGTAGATCTGGGCCTGTTGCAGACAAGGGTAAATTGAACATGCAAGGAATGAAGGACTATAATCTCTTTGAGAAGCTATGCCCTCTCTTTTAACAACCTGAAAACTGCTTTGAAAAAATTCAGCTAAAAATTGCTGAATTCACATTTCTTTCAGCTTGATTGAGGAAGATTGGCAGAATGATGGATTAGTATGCAGAAGATAATGAGGCTTTCTGCAATGCTATTTTAAGTGCTAAAGTCCTGGCTTATTAACCCAGAATTGTAGGTATGCTCACTCTTGCCTTTAGAGTTGCAGTTAAGGGAGGGAGGGAGGAGTCAATAAAGCTTTATAGGTATAAATCCATAAAGATAGCAAGAGAATAAAATAATGATAGTATCTAGTGGCTACAGTTAATAATAATGACACTAATAATAACCCTTATATCTCTTAAAGTGGAAAAAGGTGTGTGTAGCATGAAGCTTATCTTTGTAATTGTCAGCTAAGTAGGTTAAGGCAGGTATTGAGCCAAGTCTTGTTTAATCTTTCTCATTTTCCCTCCAAATGGATAATTATACATCCAGGAGAAATATATAGGAACTAGGGTTAAGATTTGAAGAGAATTTTGCAATCAGATTACAAATTAATTTTTCTATTTTTTTTTAATCTAACTGTGGAATAATGGTCTTTCCTATGATAACAATTGCCGTGAGGATTTCTTGTTAATATGAAAGATATTACCAAGTGGTAGGTAATTAAGCGAGTCAATCTTTTACTAAAGTGGACTAAAGCTGAGTTATTATCCAACTGGAATATAACTCCTTCAAAGGTAGAATTCAGAGTATGTTATCTATAATGGGATAGTCAAACTATTATTCTCAAATACTGGATTTCAGTTTTTATGTATATTTCATCCTTTTAAAACATGGGAAGCACCCTACTGTGCACTGATCTCTCACAAAGCTGGTTGAGGTATTTAGCAATACTGGTGCATCCAAGGAGGGCAATATTCCAAGATATGTACAAGATATTGTATTAGTTAGAGGGGAGGGTTGAGAAGATTAATATATAAGAAGAAAAGGGAAAAAGTGGTTTAAATTCTCTTCAAACAGTTCCTTTAACCTGAGGTTTTAAACCCTAGGGTAGGATGCCAGATATTAACACTGGCAAAATGTAAATCAGCTCAAAGAAATGTTGATAAGCTCCTAAAATGGCATCTGTCTCACTTGTATTTTATCTCAATCATAGCACCTCAGACAAATCATCTGGCAACACAAGCACCTTTTCACTTTTCTAAGCAACAGCATTTATCTGAAGGTCACAAACACAATTTTAAACTATCTTAACTACAGATATTACCAAAGTACAGAAATATTAAGAAATTTCTCTGTTTACTTCTGTGTTATATAGACCCACAGGGGCACAGAAAAAACCGTTTATTTAAACAGTTTTCTGTCTAATTTACTTTTAATCAGAGCCAGCAAAAGGAAAGATAAGCTACTATTTTCCTTTTCTGTGCACAGGTGGTACATTTTATGATATAGTGATTTAGAGAGGATGGAAAAACACTCCAAAACTTAGCTTAGTGATGAAGGATTTTCTCAGTAGGTGGGATGTAGGAGACATATAAGAAGATCTTCCTCACAGTCATAGAATGTCTTGGGACATGAAGCATTTTTGAGATTCAGTACAGCCTTCTGATCCATAGGAAAATTCAGGAAAGGCATTGCAATGCTAATTGTCCTTTACAGCAGTTTGTTTTTGGTGGTCTCAAAGGTACCCTTGAGCTAATCAACCCCTTCACACTTCTGCTGCATCTGCTGGTTCATTCATGCCTGTTAGAGGTGCAGCACTGAATTTCACATTCATGCTTACAAGGTCAACAGAATTGTTATCATGCAGCCAGTTCATTAGACACTTGTAAAATCTATTTCAGAATGTAATCCAAGGTAAATTCACTAAATACAAAAGATTGGGGGGGAAAGAGAGACATACAGATACAGGAAAGATGGCATTATGAAAAATTATGCACTGTCATGCTGAGAGGCAAAGCTGTTTGCAAGTGCATCTGGCCATCAGCTACGGGTGATGGCCTCTAAAAATGGAGAGGCCAAATTAAGAATAAGAGTACATTTATATAAATTCATTACTAGCCAAGAAATATATTGCAAATATTTTAAAATCCAGTGCACTTTGTTGAAGCCAGAAAAGCAGCTTATGATTTTCAGTATATTTATCTATGTTTATTTGACAACTCTGAAATATTTTCTTGTATCAGAAAACATGTTTAAGTAGAGTTATGAAACATTTTCTGACTCTTTCTTCTTTTTAAAGTCTTTGTCATACAAAATATCCATTCTTAATAATTCAAAATTATTAATTTTAGGAAGTTATGCAAATTTAATTTTGGGGGAACTTGAAATAAATCACTCACAATGAAATTTCAACTTAATATTAATAAACTGTGGGGAAAGAAAGTCTTTTGAAAGGATCACATTGCTTTTGTTGGATTTTTAACAGAGTCCTGAATAAATTGCATAAAGTCTGCCTTCTGAACCAAACCAAGGCTGATTTGGCTTACTGAGAAGACTAAATTAGTTTCAATCATGAAAATACTTGATCTTAGAATTTTTCTAAAGGACTACTAATTTTGAATTCTCTAAGAAGTGTATTTATAACAGAGAACTGTTTTTTTGCTACTTACAGACTCAGAACAGCTTACTAACATTATTTAATCAAAAGCTCACAATTCCTTTGTGAGAGATAAGCATTAGTATTCCAATTTTACAGATGTAGATAGTGAACACACAGACCTTTGCTTTTGCCCAGAGCCACTAATGCAGTTAAAGAATAAGAATATTCAGAAGTTTCTGGTCTCTGATCATAAATTTTTCTTCATTAAAATAACATGCTGACTTAGACAGAAAAAAAAAAGTAATTAAAAAAAAAATAAACCTGGTGATTTTCTTTTACTTTAGTAATGGTAGAAGCTAGTCCATTTCATAGGAAGTTTATAGGAAGTTCATTACTTAAAAGACTAGTGTACATATTTCCTCACAGTTTGTAATTTCACTTTCTTGTGAATCTTCTTTGTCTTCAATAGGGAGGGAAAGAATAACTTTTACTAACAGAGGTCATTGAAACAAAGAGATGAAATACTTTGAATTGTACATTACCAGTAATCCAGTCCTGTTCTCTGTGACATTTATGCCTCACTGCCTATGCCTGAAATTCTGTATGGAAGAGAGGTTAGGAAAAAAAAGAAAATTCAAGAAACAGGGAGTAACTGTACCATATGCATCCTTCTAGAGTTTGCTACTAGCTTCATTTGCAAATAAGAGAATGCGACAGATCATGAGAAAGGCAGCCCTGGCTCTCTTCACAGACTTGCTGGAACCCCAAGAATATTAGGAAGCTGGAAAGATATCCTTTTAACAGGTCTTACAGTTCCATTTTGCAGGTTGAATATCTTTGAACAGGCTTGAATAAGTCTATAAACCCCTTCTATTCAATCCTTTGTATATGTTAATATACAAAATAATATACAGATCAAAGCCAAAATCTTTATATCTAAGTGTTGTCTGGCAAAACAAACCTACACAGTTTTGTTTGTCTATAAATTCTAGTAAAAAATACCCTAATCTAAGGTAAGGAAACAAAAAATCTAAAGCAAGTGTGTCTCCAGATCAGGAGTTATCTTATACCTGCAGATGGCATTGTTGATCTTCCACAATTTTGAAAATTGCTTGAATAACGCAATATGAAAATGCACATCCACACACTCAGAGGCAGCTGGGCAGAGGTACCAATACATAGATTAAAATAAAGATCTACAAAAACAGTGATAATGGCTTGGAAAAAAATTGCACTAAAAACCTGATTGGCATGTTAGTTAATTAAAATTAACAAGAAGGAAGAGCTTAAGGTCACATTAGGGATTACTTTCTGTGACAACTTTTCTGGAGTATTTCACTGTGGGAGGAGGTTAACACCCAATTTATTCATAGTCAAATAACTGTATTTAATCTATTGATGACACGAGCTAATGAAGGACAGGGTGACACAGCAAACTGATGAATGGATAAATCAGGCAAATGCATGAGGTTTAAATCTAAAGGCATATAGGTCTCGTATGACACTGTACACCTGCTTTGTGAGTGGAGTAGTTAACAGTTTCCCCTTGCCCACTAGTAGTCTGACAAGGTCGAACCTTGATTACTCTACTTTTACAAGTTTATGCTGAGGAGATGTTGGCTTGCAGGAAGTTTAAAACCTGTTATATTGGACATTTAGTAGTAATGTTAAAAATCCTGGCTGGATCCATCCATTCACTGCTTTACAGCTTGGCTCATTATTTTAATATACCGGGCAGTTATAAACTGCTCACAAATCAGGGCTGCAGTATCTACATCGCAGTAAATGTCTATCAAGAGACAAGATGTGTTGTAAAACATCTCTCATCCTCAAAGCATCTCTTCAAAAACTTCAAAGCTAACAAATTGCCTTCTTTTTTTCTCGTTTTTTAGATAATATCCCCAAATTTAAATATTAGTATTTTTTCTTTTAGCAGATGATAAAAGAGAAATTATTTATTCCCCTATCTGACAGGAGGAAGAAGTTTCTGGTTTGGATTTACTTTGAGAATTGTTGTTATCTTATGTTTAAGGATTTCTTCTTTTTCAATATTTTATCCTGGAGCAACTCCCATAGCTCTCTAGAATACAGAGACAATTTCATGACTCAAAAACATTTCTGCAGTGTATGTTTCAGTAATTGGAATTCTACCCACACTGGTATTGAGAAGCAGCTCTTTAAACAATACCACTAATGACACATAAGACTAAACTCAAAAATAAATAGAATTTTATTAGACAGTTCACTACATTAATATAATTTTAAAAATTTGAAAACAATAATAGTTGACTTTGAAGAGCTCAGAGTCATTTGAAGAGTAAATTTTGAAGTGTTACCTGCCACCAAAAGTCTTTGAAAGCCCCTTAATTCTTACAACTGCTGGCATATACTACAGAACTTGCAACATTTTACTTTTTAGGTAAATAGGAGAGAATAGCCACTCTACAGAAAAGAAACTTTATCTGAATTAACATTTGAAGGAACTTTTCTCATTACCTAGTCATTTTTATAGATCTATAGAGGCTGAAGACATAGACTAGTACTATTCAAACTCACTGCACTAGGTACATTCCTGAATATACAAATGGACTGCATAAAGGTGCCTCGAATTTTCAGAGGACTGCAGAGGTACTTGCATCTTTCATTGTCTTTAGCTTATTTCCTTTCTCCTCAGTGAAAACTCTTCATGAGAAGAGAGGCAGAGCTGTTGTGCCAGAAATGTTACTGGAACATAGGAGGTTTTTTTGTTGGGAAGACTCTCAAAGAACCTTTTTGATAGAATATACTGTAGAAATATAATGAAGAAACTAGCCAGATTGTCCAGTCTCTGCTAGTTGCCCAGTGATGATATTTACTTGCAGATTTATGCAGAGTCACTAGTGAAAGGGTGATTATATACAATCTGTCTTTTTACCTGATCTTTATTTGTATATAGTTACAGCACTAAAATAAATCAGGCTAATGAAGTGAACCACGTGTCAGGTATATTTTGAGAGGCTTTAGGCATTTAAATCAATGCTTTTGTTGACTCTTAGATGAAATCTTGGAGTATGTGTTTTAATTGCAGGATGAAAACCAAAGAACACTGGTTTGGTAATCCCCATTGTACAATTTCTAGAAGATGTCATTGAGAGAAAACATTAGACAGCCACATACATCTTGAGACACAATCTCATTTAAAAGAATCTGGAAAGGTTTTAGCTGAATAACTTTATAGAATTTGAAGTGCACATTAAAAATGCAGTGCAGTACGTTGTAAATTCACTTCTAAAGTGTAGCAACAAAAGGGAAAGTGTGAAGAAATTAGAATAGTTTAGACCATTTTATTTTTGTCAATTCAGTTAAAACAACAGCACATCTGCTGTGACTTTGGACATCAAAAAAAACTAAGTTCTGTATTGCTCAGCCATGTGGGGAAGAAGCAGAGCTCTAATTTGAGAAGTAAATACTGTAATTTAAGAATATATGGTGTCATTACCAAGGAAAATAAGTCAAAAACTGCATAGTACAGAAATTGCTGCTATCATGCATTGCTAGATTATTACTCTAAATATAAGGTCCATAAATGAACAGAAATTCTAAATGTTTCTTCAGTGTTGATTTAGGTTTCTAATCAGTCATTTTTGCAATAAAATAGTATCAACATGCACACCACTTTTCAATTAACCATATGGGTACATTCTACTGATTGTGCAGCTCCACGACTGTCACTCTGTATGGCTAAGAAGTACTGATTCCACTGTAAGACTCATTTAATAGGAAAATTCTGCTGTTCCACTTTATGCTGTATCCTTTTAGTATTAACAGGACCTTACTTTGTCCTACGAAAACTGTGAGTGATAGATTGTCTTGCAAATAAGCAACAGAACAGGACTTGCAATGAGGAAATAGGAATCCAGGTTCAGAGTTATATGAAAGCTTCAGCAGTGTAATTTTGAATGCCCTATTATTCGTGATTTACATTTCTGTGTAAATCTTTCCAAATGTCTCAGGTTTTCTGCAATGCCTGTTCACACAGTCTCAAAACTCCCTGCTTTTTCTCAGGGAGATAAACTGTTTATGGCTGATTTCGAATACTTTCTTGAATGGATTATATATTTTGGAGAAAGCAGGTACAGAACTTGTTTTTCTGATGCCTTCACATTTGTGGCATATGACATTTAATAACCTGACTGCTGTTCAGCCTATCAAATGGGCAGCAAACCATGACATAGCATCAAAATATAAAGCTAAAATTTTAGATATATTCTTTGTTGGTTAGAAGCTGGACACAAGTATTGAATTCTAAACAGAGCTGATAGCAATACTTCTTTGTAGTCACTTCAGTACTTTATAAATTCTTTATCTGGATTATTTAAGAAATTAAGATATGTTTCTGAAGAATCAGTATCTCTTGTTTCCCAAGGCAGCAGACAACAGCAGTGTCAATATTTACTAAGATTTCTTTTTAATATCCTGAATTTTATGGAACTACTGATGCAGATTATGAATTTTAAAACTAAAATAATCTGCTGGCTAGTGCATGGGAAACAGTGCCATCCTTGTCAATTATTACTTTGCAATACTCCTTATTGTGAGCAAAATATAGACAGAAAAATTAAAAAGAAAACAAATCAGCTAACCAATTAAACAAATCCATGCAAAAACCCCACCCAAAACAAATTTCAAAAAATTTGCTGAAAAAAATCCTGATATACCTATGGAGAATTGGATGCATATTCTAAACCTCATGGCTGGCTAATATATTTTTGTTTAATTATGAAACATGAGATATAAGCCACTGGCACATAAGTTCAGGACTGAAAAACAATTAGTCTGTAGTGAAAAAAAGATTCTTGCACTCAGAACATTCTGAAGTTGCATGTTTGGAAATTACAGTCCTTCTATGTCCTACTGCCTGGAGTAGAGGAAATGATCTTGTAAAGCTTAATCTTTCCTTTTTGCTTCCTTTGATTCCTACTGTTCCTTAAATATTTTCCAGAGCTTTGGGCTTAAATCTACCTTTAATAAAATAATACAGAGCATTCTTTTTTACCTGGTGGTTATGACCTCATGAAAGTTAAGTCAGTATACTTCAAAGAAATGCTATATGAATTTAAACATCAGTACATCATAGGTTTCATTTTCACATAAAAAACAAATGATGTTTGCAAACTTTTTTAAGCTCTACTTCCCATAAATTAATATTTTATCTAGTCTAAATATCTCCATCTTGTACATATTCCCCAGCAATGCCCCATTTCTGTAATGAAAGTGCATAATGTCTTTGAAAATATTTATCCCATCTCTGCCCATGGCAGATATGGATGGATATTCACTGCTATTTTCTCCTAAAATGGGCTTGGCCCATGTTAATTTTCAAAACTTTGTATTAACAAACTAGCTAGCATAGTCTTTTCTCTGTTCTCTCCTTTCAAGGTTAGTGTCTTGTTTCCCTTGCATGCTATTTCCTCAGTGCTGGCACCACATCCCAATGCTTATTTAATTTGCCATAAATTCACAGAAGTTAAAGAAAGAAAGGACCTATTAGGTTATTTTGTCTGCCTCTCTGTCCATTTGGGATTGATCCTTATTGTTCATTCACAAATGTTTTGATCAGTTTAAGATCAGTTAAAATGCTCCATGTGCTGGGGTTTCTGGCATTTATTACCTTCAGGAGGGCTTTTTTTTTTTTTTCCTGCAGTCTGATAGATTTTTCTTTCAGGAAGTTTTATTAAATGTTCTTGGTTTCAAATTGGCATATTCCCTTTCACTGAAACGTGGTCTTATTTTTCTCTCTAGCTTTAGTAGAGCAAGTTAAATCAAGTCAAAGACTGAGTCACCTCATTTCCATTTAAACACTGTTTCCTTTGAACACTTGATAGTCTGAATTACAAAGCCTAGATCCATGGGTTTCATTTTTTTATTTTGTAATAGAATACTCTCCTGTACTTTCTTGTATTGTCAGTTGCTCCAGTTATATCCTTTACAAATGTAGTGTCCTTTATTTTCATTGATTTTACAACCACTTTATCTCAGATACCCTCTGAAACTGTTTGAGTTACTCAGATTCACAACTCCCAACTGGACTTTGAGAGTAAGCACTTTTGCAGTCAGTCTTAAAAGGAAAAAATGGAGTTCAAAATTCCAGAAGGTGCTAATAGGACTTCCCAAAGGTCTTGCGCTGAGCACTCTTCAAAGGCTCTGAGTAGTTAGTAGAGAAAGGTAAAAATCTGGGGAAATTTTAAAAGCAGAATACAAATTATATTTATCTTTTGAAAATTAGTCCTTATTTAAATCCCTAAATATGTTTCAGCTGTGCAGTTAAACTGAAAAACTTCCTTATCTTCCTCTGCTTAGTCTGTGGTCCTTTAACTGGGTATAACTTGAAGGGGACAGTACAGTTAGTCCTCAAGAAAAACTGAGTGGCCTCTATAAACATAAGGTCCAGGACAAAAGAAACCTCATACAGTTTGAAAAGGGAATATGTGAGAGGTTTTGCACCATGCTTCAGAATAGGCTCTGAATCAATAGGCTGAGTACTGCTACTGGTGCCGGTATTCAGGGGTGTTTTTGGCGGTTGTCAGACAAAATATGAACATACAATGTGCCCTCATGGCAAATAACACAAACCACAGGCTGCACTGCTTTGGTAGGGCTGTGGTTTGCACAGCAGGGCTGTGGTTATCATCCTTCAGTCACTGACAGTGAGGCTACAGTGGGAATAGTATGCTCAGTAGTAGGACTCCAGTTGAAGAGAAACAGAAACTGGAAGGAATCATGTGGAAGAACAGCAGAATATTGAAGAACCTACAATATATGTCTGATGGAGACAGGATAAGAGGGCTGGTCTTGTTTAGCCTGACAGAGAGGTGAGAGGCTACAGGGTCATCTAACAGTTGCTTACTCTTACCTAAAAAGTTGTTACAGTAATGATGAATTGACTTTTCCCAATAGTAGCAGGCAAGAGACAGTAACCACAAGTTACTGCTTGGGAGTTAGAAAGTGGGCATTAGAAAAAAGCTCACCACCAAGAGGGTAATGAATGTGTTGTCCTGACAGATGGGAGAACCAGCCCTTGGAGTTTTTCAAGACTCATCTAAACAAAGCTGTAGCTCAACTAGTCTGTCATTGGCAATAGGTCCCTTTCAACTGAAAGAGGACCATGTAATTTTTCATCTAACATTTTTATGATTCGAGAAATTCTGAATGCTATAATTCTGAGAAACCTAGAAATCAGAATGCTGACAGAAACAATCTGATGTTTCCTGAGCTTTTTGTTGGAAAGTATTTTCGATGTGTGGTCAGTGCACTTCTGTCCTGACTTATGTCTGTCCACCTCCTGCCCTAAAGTAATGCTCTAAAGTCTCTGTGTTGCAAGAGTGATGGTCTGTCTTTGGCATAAATGGATGTGAATTTATTTGGGCTTGTTTTGTGCACAGGGTTTGACTTAACTCAGCAAAACATTGCTGCCAACGTGGACCTTAAATCAACCTTGAATATAACTTTCCTGTTCCTGTTGATATCTTTAGCTTTCCACATAATTGTACAGAAAAATTTCATGATTGTGGATCATAACAAACACTGTTGGTCAAAAGCAAACTGATTCAAGAGTCTACTTTACTCACCAAACATTTTAAAGAATACTTTTCTCCCTCAGACTTATTACCCATTTCTACTATAGCCACTAAAGGTAATATTCCCATTAACTTCAATAGTTTAGGATCAAGTTCCTGTAGATATTCATTAAAAAGCAATAATAACAGATGAAGAATGGGTCAGCAAAATCATGCCCTTTAAATTGCTTATCCTCTGTTTCTTTTCTAGCAATAAATGATATTGAATTTCCTAAACAAGCTCCAAATGTCAGTGCTATCTCCAAGAAGAGAAATCTGCATATTTTAGATCAGGGTGAAATGTAAGGAAAGTGTAGATGCTTTTGTTATTTGAGGTATGTATGAACATGCACTACATGAGAACATGACCACTACAAAACCAATGGCAAGATGGTCTCACTGATCAGCAGAGAAGTCATATGTTTAATTACATACTGACACATATTTAGAACCCAGAGTCTGGAGAAGGTTCTACGATGAGTTGCACAGAACTGAGGCATCAAAGGAAGTCATAAAAAATTTGTTTGTTCAAGAGCAGAAAAAAAGCTTTGCATTTGATAAAGGATATTTTCTGTAGTGAGATTGCAGATTTTTAATATCATTTGGGGACATTAATAGGTTAGCTAAACTCCTAGTTTCACTGTTTAGTGGAAATTTTATATTCCTGCTTCATGTCTGCAAATAAAAGTTACAAATCTGGGTATCATACTACATAATGAAAAGGTGGATTTACCAGGTAAACAAAAATATAGCACATTCTATAGTCTTAAAATGTTCTAGAGGTGTTGGGTAATTAATACCAAGAAGAAACTTGTAAGGTAAAAGCAAAATATAAATCTATCAAGGCAGAGACTCTAAGTGATTTTCCATAAATTGCAGAAAAAGTAACTGTAAGAGCCAAGATTAAAAATAGTAAAAATTTGGCATTTTGCCCTGTATTCAGTGTATGGCCTACATAAGATCTGAAATTCAACTAGTACTTTACAAAGAAATGAAATTTTCAAGATTTATCATAGCAACGGTTTGAAATGACATTGATTTAAAATATAGTACAAAATATTACGATATCTATCATATATTTATTTTGAGGAAAGTTTCAATAACTATAACAGAAGTTTTAATGTCTTAAGACATCTGGCAAGAAAACACAGAATAAAGGCAAAATTTTAGATCATTTCTTTCCTTTCATTGGTCTCCAGCAAGCTCTAAAATAACTCCTTCCTTCTAAGGAACTTTTTCTTTTGGGTAGCACTGAGAGCCCTCAAGAGTTAGAAGAGAATCCTTGAGTTTTTAAAATTTATTAGACATGTTCTTTAACATGCAAAAATATGTCCTGTTTAGAGACTATTTATATCAACTTTTCTCTTCGTGCGTTCTGAGGAAAAGAAGTGGATGAGGTACTAGACAAAACTGCTCCAGTGTGATTCCTTTCCATGGGCTGGTCAAAGAACAAGCCTGTACACAGTGTGAGCCAACTGTGTCTAAGGGGTCCTACTTGAGGGGGAAACTTGGAATAGCTGACTTCCAGAGGTTCCTTTCAACTTCAGTCATGCTGTGATTCTATAACAGTGTCATTTTTTTTATTTAAAACCTAAATAATACCAAAACATCATTGGCTTTTAGGGAGGAGATTGGGGTGGTATATTCAGGGGAGTGAACTCCGATAATTCAGAAAAGACCACTATCATCTGTAGTTTAAGACTGATTGCAATGCAGTGGTGAAGATAATTTTGTTTGCAAAAAATTGCATTTTATACATGCTTAAAGCAAGTAAAGATTTGAGTTGTTTGTTTGTTTGTTTCCATAGGTGGAAAGGTGGTTTTAAGAACACCATTTATGTAGGTGATTGTCCTAATACCCTGGGAAAAGAGGTGTATGAAACAGAAATCAATCCACATGCTTTGGTATACAACTTCAGTTAAAAAGAGGAAATCAGAAAGTATCATTCATCTTTTCTTAAAACCACATAGTAGTAGATTTGCATTTCCATAGAATCAAAATTTAATTGCAAAAACTATTACTCAGGTTTTCAAAATTCACCTTTCTAAAGGGAATCCATAAATCTGACATCTATATTTACAAGTTTTGCCTTTCTTTATGACTTCCGTTCCTGATTACCTGGTGTAATTAAAAAGAACCAAATATTTGTTTATGTATAGTTACAGATTAAAATGTATGTTAAAAATTTCAAATTATAGTCTTTCCTTTAGAGCAAATTGTCACTGTGGAGGTTCCATTACATATTAGGTTATGTTTTATTCTTCATGGTTTTTATATAAACAAAATATTTGCCTACCAGACACTTTTTTTGTCACTGTATTTGCCTCAATGCGAAATCAATGACAGTACTTAAAAGTGCAGTTAGCACTCCTAATTATCAAGATTTTTGTTAGATCACTTTCCAATTTTGTCAGACCAATTTCTTTCTATACTCCTATTTATAAAGCTACCTGCACAAAAGATCTGCAAGCTCTTCAAATGATGAAGTTTCCTGTCATTTTGGTTCTTATTTTATGAGCTTTTGAGATGCTATTCTGAGCAAAAGTTGCATGTTGCCTACATGTCATTTGTAGTTTAGATTCTCAGTGTGAAAAGTACCTTCCACTAGCTTTTAAATGAAAATTACCACCAGTGTCAGATTCCTGACAATCACAGCAATTCAATTATTTCCTGATAGCAGAATGACATATTCTCCTATGTTTTCATTAAATACCTAAAAGCTATAAATCCCAGCAATTTGTCATTCTTCTGGGTAATAATCTATAGTGTGTCAGAAAGCTTTTAGTCTTTTGTTATAATAATAACTATATTTATTTTTTCAGTATTTCATAGTAATGATCTATATATAATGCCCTCCAACACAAAGAATGAAACTTTGTAGTGTAATTGTAGCTGCCTTGTATTACTCAAGCATGTTCATAATTTATTATAAATTTCTATTCTAAACATCTATGTGTAATAATGTGTCTCAAAAACTCCTTTGCTGGACTTTCCAGACTGATGAGATCAGCAGCAAATATTGGCTTGACAGCAAAACACTAAGAATTCTGCTTGCATGCATGGTGCCTTTTCTTGCTAGCATTGAACCTAAAAACAAACCATAGCCACTCACCTGTTTGGTCCTTCCACACATGTGCTTAGCAGATGTGTCATTATCCTATCTGCCATCTGCTTTTCTATTATGGAAAATGAAACATATTGACAAAATCCTGATGGTAGTCCATAATAGACATTTGACAATATCTTAAAAATACTGTTTTATTTGAGTATTAGTTTTTGGTACCTCTAGGCATTTGGCCTTTCACAGTTTTTTGTTGGTTGGGTTGGTTTTGGTGACAGTTGTAAAAGAGACAAATAAGGCTCTTATCTAATAGGCAATTTCTTCTCCAGAAGGTTCTCTTATTACATGTCTTTTTGTATTTATACATAAACATTTCATTTAGCAGTGAATTATTCTCTATATTTTCTCCAGACATTTCATCTTCATAGCAATGCAGGGAAACGTTGCTTTTTAAATTTCTTAAATTAATATTCAACAACAACCTACTTTTCTTTATTATTTATTTATTTCTAAAACATTCACACTTGAATTTGACAGTGAAGCAGTCTTAATTTGTTCATTTGTTCTACTACTCCCACACTATTGTAATTCAGCTCCCATGGAGTGTCAACAGAAATCTATTTATCAGCTGCATCTTGTTCAACATACCATTGCAGGGTTCCTAAACAGCAACAACAAAAATCACATTCCATTACATTCTATCAGACATTCATTGGACCCCAGATTGCGACAAAAATTGTTTTTGTGGCACTTTGTGTGGCTTTCTGTTCTCTCACTTTTACTACCATATGTTTTTTCTTCACTTTTAAACTGCCTCAGCACATTCTGAACAATCAAAATCCAAATTTCCGTTCACCCCCTACAGCCTATTAATGAAGGTCTCCTTTCAATGTAGTTTTTTCCTATAGCTTGACTGTAAAGAAGTAGCAGCATATATATAGAAATACATTATGCTATTTGCTTGTGTAGGTAGATGATGCAGGAAAGGAGGAAAGAGGGGGAAGAAAAGCTTCAAATGGAGAGAAAAACTATAAAGATGAGGTTGAAAGACAGGAAATGTAACATTGCAGATACCCTTTATTAGACATTGAATATGAGTCCTAAACACATTAATATGATCTGTGCTACCATTACTTCTGTCCCCAAAAAATCCTCAGTAAAGAAACTTTCAAGCAACACAAAACAGAAAGATAATTTCAAGAAGAAGAAAAAGTTATAGTCAGCATATTTAATCAATGCTTCTGAGTACATTTGCAAGAGAGGACACTAACTGTTTGGCACAGACAGTAAGAATACTTTATCCTAAATGACTGCAGAATCAGTGTGGCAAAAGGATTAAATTAATTGGGGAGATTCAGAAGAAGCAAATCTCCAGGATCAGACAGAATTCAAGCCAAGTTATTTACAGGACAACAGAACAAATGTCATTCACAATGGAGGGAAATCAAAAATGAAGGTCTCTAAAGACTAAGAAGGTGAAATAAGGAAGCAAAAGAAATACTATAACTTTCAGCCACTGAAATACGAGTCTGATGAGCAGAAACCAGGACTGCAACTGTGTGCAGTGTCTGAAAGGAATTTTATAAAGGAAAACAAAGAAACATTGAGGTTGGAGTTACATTGATTTCCAAGTAGAGCATTTACCAAAAAAGAAGAAAAAAACCCCCCAAAACCACTTATTTTATCCTACCTGCTTATTACTATAAGTCAGATAACTTGTCTTCTGGTGGACACAACTTTAGTGTGCACACACAATGACACTAAAATTCTCTGCATGAAACCTTCCATTCACAAAACACAGGAGTACCTGAAGACCAGCCCTTAACATCATTTTGATATGATGGATATCTCAAGCACTATGTTATGTAGGATCAAGATCTGTTGTTTTTAGGCTTTCAGTAGTGTTTCACAACAAGCAACATGTAAGGTATTACTTTTAAATTTCAAGCCATTCTATGGAATTATTCCTCAAGGAAATCAGCTGCTGTTACTATGCATCACCATTTTATTTCAAATTCATAAATCTGTATTGATTTTCCATGGCATATAATATTTGGGTAATAGCTCAAGCAAAACCCATCTGGCATAATCAGCTGGGGACACTGAATTTAGTGAATCAGACTGAAAAGTGGCAATATGCTGTGTCAGTAACAACATGTCAGTTATTCAAGAGGTAATAATTAAAGGCAGAAAAGGAAAGAGGAATAAAATAATTATTTAAGTAGAAAAATATGAAGCAAAAAAACAAAGTAAGAGTTTATTGCACAAACAAATGTACACAGTAAAGGTCTAGGTTTGAGGCGAAAAAGCATTTAATAATTAATAATCATATAGGCTGTCACTTAATTTACACAGCCAAGAAGACATTTATTACATTATATAAAGCAGAGAGATATTGCTTGGATTTCCTAACCTGTATTCTAAGTAGCAAAGTAAGTGCTGCATATATCTGATATTCATGAAGCTCCTGCACTGGAAGGAATATCACCACATTTGCTTATAATTTAATGTTTAGTTCAATGCTAAAGGCAGTAAAATAAAAATACATCTAGAGCAGTTAAAGAGCCTTCTATTAGAACTCAGAAAAATGTATTTGTCAAGCATCACCCTCTGGCTTCATTTTAGGCATCTTTAATTCCTAAGCAGTTTTTGGCAAAAAGTTCAGCAAAATTCATCTGTTAGTAAATAATGAGTAAGGACAACTAAAGTACTTTTAATTTTTCCTCTTTCAAAGCAAGTGGCACAAGCCCAGTTAATCATAGAGTAAGGCTGCTATCACAAGAAAAATTGGTATATTACAGTTTTGGAAAGGTGTAGTTAGAGGTTATGAAACAACTGCAAACAGTGGTTCAGTCTCTTGAGCTAGGCTAGAACATGTATATAACAACTGCTGGTGTTTTGTAGTGTAGAGTGCACCTCCAGATAACAGTGTTTTATGACAATACAGAGAGAAATTAGGTATTTATTATATGTGAAATAATGTATAGTTTCCTTTTGTCTTAGATGAGACCTACTCTGTCAGAAACATGGTTCTAATGCATCCATACATAACAGTCTTGGTTATTTTTGTTGAAATTTTTGTTCGTTTGTTTGTTTTTTCTTTTTTTCTAAATAGAAAATGAAATATGGCAAGGAACTTAGGATGGGAGCTTTTTGAGAGCAATTATTTAAGCTGTCTTAAACACTGAATAGGAGATAAGCTCTATGCCTGAGGTATATGGCAGCTGAATACAATGGGAATTTATATTTGATTAAAGATAAAGAGACTTAAATTTGGGAAAAAAATGAACCATACTTCTGCAGCCAACAATCATACATATCTTACATGACCTCACTGAAGTCAGTAATTCCAAGGTTAGATAAAATGTTCAAACTAAGAGAAGGATACAAGTACCTTCCAAACACAATTTCTAATCTTAGCACTATAAGAGCTTGAGGTATTGGTAAATTAAGATCTCTACTGGCACAATGTTCCTGTGCTTATATTCTAGCTCTCAATTTCTAGTAATTTTTTAGATTACCCATGTGGTAAAAGAGAAATTTTTCAACTTGGTAGCCTGTTGCATATGGTTTTGGCCCCTAAAAGCCCTTTTTTCCCTATCCCTCTAAAGTGTTTGGGAGACTACCCCTGGGGTGGAGTTTGTAATGATATGCCCCAGAAGGGGGTTGGGTCTCCCAAAGGTTGGTTGCCCTCTCCCATTCGTCCTACCACCTGCCCATCTCCTGTCTGTCATCTTTAGTTTCTAGATTGTTCTGTGTTACTTGGTTGCTCATTGGTTTGTATCCCTGCCTGTATTCCCTTCTCCTCCCCTCTCCCTTCCCAGTTGGCCCTTATTCCCTTGTCCCTCCCTTGTTCCACCCCTGGCTTGTCTGTGATTGGTTTATACCCTCAAATAAAAGTCTGGTGCTCCCGGAGCTCTGGGTCTTTAGAACCCGGGTGCGCGGAGTGCTGCTACCTCACGTCTGTGTCTCTATTATTCCGGGGCTAAGGATCCCTCCCAGCCTACTCCAGCTCTACGGAAACAGTGTCTGTCGTATAGGGAAGGCGCCGCCGACGGTGAGGGACGGAAGGGCCCGGCACCGACGACCTGTACCGGGAGCACCCTCCAGGACACTTCGTGGGGCACTGGCCCGAGAGGGACCGGTGCTCCACCGGGTCCGGGACCCGCCTGGTCTGGGTTGGTCAGGCTGCTCTGGTGTTACAACGCCGCTCGGCTGCTGCCCAAAACCCTGGTGGGCAGCTGTCCGGCCAGAGCCAGCGGCACCGTAACAGTAGCCCAATTAAAATTATTTCTTTTTAACAGATGCCCTCAAATTTTTATTCAAATATTTTATACAAAAAAGAGTAAACCCAATGCTACTGCATTGTAACATTTAAATCAGAAAATCATATTTAATATAATTTAATATAATAGTATTAATTTCAGCATCATGGTTGGAGACTGCCATCTGTCCTCTGTTCCATGGGGTTATCAGGAGCTTTTGAGAAAATATGAAAACAAGATGGAGACTTTAAAGCACTTCCATTCTGAATTAATTTTGCAGTTAAAGAGCCAGACTGTTTATGAATTCTGAAAAGTCAGTTTGGTTCACTACAAGTGAATAACAACTGAACAGCAAGGTAACAGTGAATAAAAATTCTATTTAAGTGAAGAGAGAGCTTTGCTACTGACTGTAACAGACATCAGATTTAACCCAGTAGAAACTGGGTTTCTCACACTGAAAGTTAGTGTGAGATTTTTTGATTTGTTATAAATTTGTTATACAGAATTTTAACCAGAACCTCAACCTTAGAGGACACACAGATACTTAGGAACAAAATTTTGTCAGTTCAAAGATCTACTTATTTTCTTTGCTGGAATGTTTCAATTGAAACAAAATTTATATGGAAAAGAACAGAAAATACTTTTTTTCAGTTTAACAGCTGGAATCCTGAGTAGACAAACAGAGAAATATACATAGCTTATTCAAACCAGTGTGCTAGCTCTCAATTATTGCATTTTAAATATACATCTTTGATTCAGAACATTAGTTCAGAACTCAATGTTAACTTAAGGGCTTGTTTTCCTCATATAGTTTAGAAGAATGTCTGGATTCCATAAAGAATTTCTGAGCAAGCTGGTATATCCACATCATGTAGCAATGAAACCGAACTCAGAGGTAAAGATAATTAACAATTCTGCAGCACTGGTTTGCTTGCAGCTTTTTAGTACTTCTTTAAAATGCTTCATTGGACGGACCCCAAATACACCCTAAAAAGGTAGATTTTGGAAAATGGGGTTGTATCCAATTTTTGTATTCTTAAGCTAAAGCTAAATATATTGTTTGAACACATAATTAATTTACAGTCATATTTAGAACTCATCTTTTTTACCTTGCACTTTGCTTTTCCTTTATTTTAGAGCACACCTTCATGTACAGAAGTGGCACCAGCATTACAGTGTGAAAAACGAAGTGTCAAAAGTGCTGCCTTATGTGCTTGCAAATGAGGTGTACCTCTGCGGAAGCCCAGACAGGTACAGGTGATGGTATGGGTATATCCTCATGATTGGATCAGATTTAACCTAGATATGGATTCAACTAGAGTGACTGACAAACTCTTATGGACTCACCATTGCCAGTTTGTCCAAGAGCTGCTGAATCAAGAGAGCAATGTTAGCTCTGTAGCCTAAAATTCTGAGTGATCAGAACTCCAATTTCAGTGAAGGTGTCCCTCTTTAGCCACAGCTCTGACTTAGGTACCTGATCTTTTAATGGGAAAAGTTGTAACTTTGGCATTTCTGTATTATTGTACAATTAGTTGCTTTATTATTCTATCTATCTATCTATCTATCTATCTGCCTGCCTACCTACCTACCTACTTGCTTATTTTTTGTAGCACCTGATGTGAAGTGTTAATGACACCATGCCTGTAAGGCTAATATTTTTAAATGGTTTTTAGTATTTTAAATGTAGAAGGATTATTCTATCTGCTAAAAAAAAAAAAACAAACCTGACAATAACAAAATATTAAAACTAAAACTGAATATACATACAGAGATATATAGAGATATATATGGATAAATATAAAAAAACCACAGATAATTGTATGTACCAAGGTTAGACCTTGGAAAGGACTACTATTTCCTTGAACAAATAAATTCTTAAATCCATTACCTTGATGAGCTGAAAGGACTTTTTTTTGTTTTTGTTTTTGTTTTTTTTTTTTTTGTGCTGTTACACATTTTGAAATAGANTTTTTTTGTTTCCTGTAGCTAAGTCAAAGCTGCTTATTCTCCTTGTTTTTTCCTTTCCTTTTCTGGACTGCATGTAAAATTGCCTCAATAGATCATGGCCAATGAAATCTGAGGCTGAAATAGGGGATTTGTAACATTAGCAAAGGCAAATAGATATGTGAAGGAAGAATAAATATTGCCATGTACTAGGCATAATATTATGACAGTTACATAAAGAATTTGAAGCTAGGCTAATGTATTTTTCTGTTTCTCTACTCTTCCATGCATACAGACAAAGATTTGATAATTTTTTAAAAATTTCTCTTGTTACTTCACTTAAAATTTCCTTTAAGAGAAGAGTAATGGGAAACTACCAAACTGAGCTACCAAATGTGTTTGAAAATATAATTTTGTATCAGAGATATATTATTCCATTCTACTTTTGCTGAAGTGAGAGAGTAATAGAACATGGCAATAGGACAAGGTCCAAAATTCTATAGCTTCATAGGGTTATTTTGGATTTGGAATCTAAGTCAGATTTTTGTAAAGAATTATTTTTAAAATAATTTTCTTTCTTCCTGTTTGCCTCACTCTTTTAGAATATTCAGGGTCTTGTAACAGAAAAAGAGATTTTTGCTTTTCTCTGCAGGCTAAGCTAATTAAGTAAAACAGAACACAGATTTCAACCATAATAAATCTCACTGTATTAAGACTGTCACTTTTGTCACTCTTTCTATAAAGCCAGGAGAGATTGATCCTAAAGACTTTTTAATCACTGTGCATGACGTTAGAAATATTTTTTCAATCCTACCCTATCAAACTGATTGCTTAACCACGAAAACCTTGTACCCTGTATTAACCAGTATAAGGTGGCTTGTTAGTGCAAAAGAAATCTGATGGACTGCCACATAAGCAATTTCAAAAGAGAGATTGATTGAAATTTCTGCAATATTCAAAAGATTATGAAACACAGTCACAGTTTGCAACAAAGAAAATGGTGCATCTAAATATCCTAAGGATTTTATGATATGACCATGTTAAATGTATTCATGGACCAGCATTTTCAGAACTAGGGACTATTTATATACAACATTCTTATGGTATTCTTTATAAGCTTAGTGATGTCAATGTCATATCTGGAACAAAGCAACAACTAGAATTCCATGTTCATTTTGTTTGCTATGAACACAGCCCATCTGACCATGACAGGTGCTCCTCAACAAGACCTTCTGAAGATTTTAGTCCTTTACATCTAGATCCTATATCTGAAGAACTGAAGTCAGAGTTATAATTCTACATCAGGTAAAGTTATCTTTCAAGTCTGCAAGCCAGAGTACTGAGGATTTTTTTTTTCAAGTGTTGCTCCATGTTTTTGGAAGCTATAGTAGCAAGGAGATTAGAATTATATTCACACTGCTGAATCGATACTATTAACAGTTCTTACATTATCCTGCAGGTCACTTACTATAGAGGACAAAGTTGTAAATCTAGTGAGGATCCTTTAGACACCAAGTCAAAGGTTAACTCAGGCTATAGAGAACAAACAGCTAAAGTGTTCCCATGGGAGCTTTCTGTGCACAGTATGTTGGTGGGATATGAGTTTCCACAGCAACCACAGGCTCAGTATCAGAGCATAACCCTCCTAAATTATGCAATATACTTATGATTCCATAAGCCTAGCTAGTGTATTTGTATGGCCTCCTAACCTGTTATGGTAATGAATAAATTTTTCACCTCTCCTTGCTTTACTTTAAAACTAGATTCCTAAGGAACCTCATAAACCATAAGAGCTGCTGAAATTATGTGACTGGCATGCACACATCAGATAAACCAATGTACTCGTGATCTTGGCAATTTCAGCAAGTTGTCTTTATATAGGAATGAACAGATTGTCATTAATTTCTACAAGGTGTTGTTTTATAAAAAGTGGTGAGAAGAACTGGGAAAGGTTTAAATTTCTTTCCTTTGTTTTTATTTATTTTTAAATGAATAAGAAATTTTATCTGTGGTAGTATAAAAATGGTTTGTTCTGCTAATATATTCTCACCTATTTCTCCATCATCATATGGGAGGGTAGCCATATATAAGCAACTTTAAAGGAGAGATTTCTGGAAATGCCATTATTTATATAATTAAAAAATAGAAGGTCTTTCAAAAATTTGTTACTTCAAGCAGTATTTAGTCCCAGAGCCTTCATATGTAATTTTATAATAAATCAGTAATAAGGCTAATGACTTATTGTGGTACACTATCACCTGAGGTCCTATCGTCAAAGCTGCTTTGACAAAGCAGAGAAATTGTACTTTTAAACAGAGAGATTTCATTCTAAATAAATGAAAAAAAAAAAGAAAAGAAAGGGAATAAATAGGTGTGATTATTCCTGGAGCACAGCTAAGTGAAGGAAATGAAAAGAAAATGCTTATGGTCTGTCTTGCTCCAGTTAGCAAAACAATTAGGTATATGCTGAACTTAAACAAAATCGGTTTCTTATTGAAATGCATTTTTTAAGATATGACCTTGAGTGTGAAGCTTACCTCAGCTGCACAACTCAGCTTGATGCTCCTTGCATAAGTTCTTGTGTCAGGTTGATGTGTACATTATATGGTTTGAACTGTACAAATCTCAATAGTCTATTGGAGATTGGCATTGAAAGCCTTACTGCGATCTGTAGATCCTGTACCAGAGCTTTCTTTTAAAGCTGCATTTTTGGGGGACAAAGAGATAAACAAGTCCTATTTGGCTGAAAAGCTAAAAGGATCACTAGCAAAAAAATAATTAAAATTCCATGCTAAATGGAAACAAGGATTCAAACATCAAAATCTTTCTCTTATGCATATTTTCTTAGAAATCTAACCATTAGGCAATAGGGACATTTCTTTGAAAAGTTATACAACAGTTCATATGGGCAAGTTAAATGGATATATATATATTACAAAAAGCAGATGCTTTGCTTTTGATTTGCTTATTTTTTTCCCTAAAAATACCTTGTGTTCTACTTGTGTTTCATGTATGATTTTCCTCCAAATCCTAAAAGTTGATTGGAGATCACTGAAAACCATCGAGTGTAATCAGGGTACCAGAAGCACTGTCAGACAAAAGAACCACAATAAAACAAAACACAACAGAAATAATAATGATAACAATATTAAAATAAAACTAATTACTTCTAGCATGATTGTTAGACAAGTCAAAAAATTAGAGTTGGGGTTTTCACTGTACTCAGTGATTTTCCTGACAACATACTAAAAATAAAAGCAAATGATGACACATAAGAAAACACAAACTATCAAAACCAAAATTCTTTTCTGTGCTTCAAGACCTGATTTAAAAGATATATGTTAATAAAACAGATCAGATAAAACCTTGGGGACAAGACTGAAGGAGATTCAGTTCAATGACTTCTTCCAGAACTAGGGAGCTTTTTAGTTTGGGAAGTTTAAATGATACCTAATTTAGGTTGCAGAGGACTTGACTTCTGAAAACCAAAGCACTGAACTTTGGTGTGTTAAATTAAGTTTTTGGAAAACGCACTCAAATGATGCAACAAAAAGAGTTATCTGTTAATTCTTTCTCTTTTATAAATCTCATGCTATATTCTGTGTTTTAGAAAGATATATATATCGCCTAAAATTGCAAGCATTAATTTATTAAATACTGTACAAGAACTGCAAAGCTCAAGTAAAAAGAAGTTTTTTGCGTGAAAATTTGTGCCCATTTTATTGGGCATTCTATAGAAATGAGTTTCAGGAGTTAAAGATAGATCTTATTGTATCTAAATAAAACTTCTGTCACAGACTTCCTTTAAGACTTGTAAAACCCCCTCTAATGCCCGTGTTCCATGCTCTCCTATTCTGTATTCTCTGACTTCTCTGTCATTCTTTCTTTATTTTTCCAATAAAAAGTGTCATTTCTTTAGGGCAAAGGTTATTTTTTTCTTCTCTATTCATATTCAACTCTTTTGACTTACGTGGGTTGACTGAATAAGTTTTCCCTGACAAAAAAATTGTTAGGGCAAAAAGTAGAAAAAAAGGATTTAAATCTAAATAAATGAATAATAATAATAATAAAAATAATAATAATAATAGTAATAGTAGTAGTAATAATAAATAGGAGTAAAGGATTATGAAATACTAGAAAAAAAAGAATAAAGTTGGGAAAGGATAAGAAAACCTCTAGGAGGTCACAGACTTAAAATTATCATGAAGATACAAATTATGGTGACACTATTTCAAAGAAAAATAATGACAGGCACAACACAATACAGCTCACCAAATATTACTGTAATGCAATATATGACTAAAGATACCAGGTAGAAAAATGAACAGAAGAGTTTGACAATTGCTAAGACAAAATATCACCTCAAAGAAGCTAGAATATATTTAGCAAAACAGAGCTTTGGCAACAAACTTCTAGAAAAGTGCAGTTGATTAAAAGAGGAAATATTTGTGTAATTCATGCATGAATATTTTGTGAGGTTTGTCCTCCATATTACAGATGACAATAGCCCAGTTTGTGGGAACCAGAGATGTGCTAAATATGTTTGAAGAAAGAAGCGTACAGGTAAACCTAAGTGAACAGAGGCATCACATTCAATTGAGAAATGAAATGCAAAAAAACCAAGAAAATAGATCTTTCAAACCCCATGTACATAATTGGAATACTAAACAGACTTGTCTCTTGCCTTAAGTAAAAATGTAAGTATTTTTAAATAAATAATACAGTTAGTCCAGATCTAGATTTGTTGAATTGTTGTAACTACTACAGATGTTCTGCAGCATTCATCTCATATATTTCAACAAAATATTTAACTTCTGGGGTCAATTTTATTAAATTTGGGAAACAAAGGGTTTCAGATGAAAATATAATTGTTAAAATATAAACAAAGATATAGCTCATATACACAAACTGGGTACTTTTTAATATAGAAATGTTTTAATTAGGTTGTATGGAGATTTTTGTATACAATATCTACAGTGTATGTGCATTTATATTATTATTTTTGATGTATTCTTTTTCATTGACTGATAATGAAAATAAAGGTAAGTTTTCCTATTAGCAGGCCTCTGAGCCACCACTCCTTATGATGCTGTATTTACAAAGCTGATTTGCATACCCTATCTGGGAAAATCTGGTTAATAATAAAATTTGTCCTTGGTTAGTCACATGTTCTTTAGTTCTTATTTGCAGATGAATTTTAGATGCCTCTTCATCTGTCTTTTATTAAACACCTTTTCTTTTTAGAACCTGCTCAAAACAGTGCTGTAAACATTCAGGTAAAAAAGTGCATTTTTTTTTTTTCTTCATTTTATTTTGTCAAGTTTGAATGAAACTTAAAGCTGATTGTCCTTTTCCTAGAGATACAAAGAACCTCAGATTTCCAGAAATGCATAGATCAGCTCTGAAAAAATAAAATTTTAAACCATATGCCCACATGATGCTCATTGCCTGATATAGCTTTAAACAACATTTCATCTTTGTGATCAAATTTGTAAGAGATAATCTTTGTGTTCATATCAAGGGGGTGATCCGCTGGTGATGCCCACCCACTTTTATGTGGTTCTGTATGCGCTACAAAGCCTGAGCCAGGCAGTGTGCAGTGCATATAATCTGAGCAAGATAAGCCAAGTGAAACAAAACTTCTATTTTTCAAAGTCTTTTAGAACCGGTAAAGATTTAATCAGCTCACATTGATTTTATGGCACTGTGTCCTGCTTCTTAATGACTAAGTCTGGTAGATTTTCACTTTTTATCAATCCGGACAAAGAAGGGTGACATTAAAAAATAAAGAGCCAACTTGTTTTTATTTTTCTTTAAGTGGATTTTTTGTTTAGAAAATACTTCAAAAGTATTACTTTGGAGTTAGAAGTGCAGAAAAATCAGTTAAATTTATGATATCCATTAACAATCAAATTAAAACTAGCACCACTATAAGGTAACATATAGAATCTCAAATGTATTGAAAAGTTCTAACAATTACTGAACTTGTAACTTCTGCCTAGAGTTTCCTTTATTTCACTGGGAACAGTAGCTACAGAACAGGCAAATAAAACTTGCTAGGATCTATCTCACAAGATTTATTTATTCACTTTTAACAAATTAGCAGGAATATAGGCACCGTTATTGCCTGAAGGATTTTAGACTATAGTCTCCTGTGACAGAATTGAATTGCAGACTTTAATTATCTGTTCTGAAGTGCTATACTATCAACAAATATAACTGTGGAGAGCGAATCAGTAAGTTTTATTAGTCAAAGTCATTTTTCTCCAACTTCTGGCTATTGGGACTACTGGCATACTGTTACATATCCAGACAAAACAAAAATTCAGTCAGTAAGGCACAACTGTTTTCATATTTGGCTTCTAGATGTTCCATCTATAGATAGCAGTTGCTCTCTCAGATGTTCTTGAAATCTCAAATGAAAACTATGCTCCTGATGTCCAAGAGAATTGGCATTTATATATTATATTTACATGTTCCTCTGGAAAATTATATTTTGCCCCTAGCCCAGTTCCCTTCACAGTGATTAATTTTGAAGGTCAGCCTTGGAACAGGCATTTCAAACTCTTCAGATGAGAGAGAGAAAATCTTGAGAGGGGTTCTTTACATATTTCAGAATAATTTATGTTATTCAGAGTATGGGATGTCCAAAGGTCTTTCGTGTGGAATAACTCTCAGCAGGGAAAACCTCAAGGAACAGTAAAGACATCTGAACTCAATCCCATTCCATGATCCATAATATCTAACGGAGCTGAAATACAGTGTTTTCCAGAAATCTTCATTTTCCTGTTGGTGTGGAGCTTTCTATATCCCACTGACACATATCAGATAACTTTCAAAGATCAGCAAAGAACTGTCACTTTCCCAGTGCATTCTGTTTTCTGTATAGCTGTATACTTTGTGGAGAGCTTGCAGGATTATGGGAGGCCGAGTAGACAGGATGGGGCGGGGCAGAGGAAGTGATGCTGCTCACTCCTGTGCACCACTGAATGGATCCAAAGAAGAGTAGTGAAGGCTAAAATACACATATGCATGGACATGCAAATGGCACATGGTGAAGTCTTTAAACAAATTCAGACAAACAGAAGGAAACTGGCTGTTGCTACATCATCCCTGAAGTTTTTCTTTGGAGAACGGCCTCCGTCTATCCATGTACTAAATTCTGAGTACTTCACAGTGGTGTTTGCAGTTCTGGCCTTTTAATGAATTTTATAGTAGAAACCTGCTCAGTACTTGTTGCTTGCGACATGTATTCTGTTTCATTTGTTCATGTCACATTTGTTTAATGGAATTTACTTTCAGTTAAGGCATTGTTTAGGTAGACTACAAACAGCAAAACTATCATGTAGCAACAGCTGTTCCAGTTAAGGACCAAATATATCTTAATACAATTTCACTGAACACCAAAAATAATTCAAAAGTGATATATTGGGCACTTTACATGAATTTGGTAAAAGCCTCATGAAGGACTTAGAAAAAATTGTTCTTTTTTTTTTATTATTTTGGAAATGAACGTCAGATGTAACTGTTAATTCAATCATTATTGCTTACAATTTTACAGTAATAAGGATGGCGCCCCCAGCTTTCTTAATCTTGTTCTGATATATAAGTACGCCTCCCAAGAGATTTTTTTTTTAATAGTGAACATATAAGGTACATATAGACACAAAAAGGTATTTGTTTCTACATATGGCTTTAATAAAAATGGAGGAATTCTGTCCTCTCAACCCCTGAGCAGACAAATTTTGACAGTATCAAACAGCCTGATGCCTGTGTTGAGGAGCATCCTCTCTCTTGATATTCAGAGTGAACTCTTTATCCAATGTTCTCTGTAGAAGAGTGAAATCATATTGATTTCAATAAAGGAAATATTTAATCTGAAACTGAGAACATCCCTCTGGATGAAAGGAAAAATGAATCTGCATCTTCAAGGTGGAAAATCTAGCCAGTACAACCAAACAGGAAAATAGCAAAATTCTCTCAATCTGTTGTACCAGAATGGTAATTAAGTAGTCTCTGGATCTGGGAATAAGGGTTGTCACATGGACTTTAGATGAAAACATTTCCATTTCCATGTTTAATCAATGTCTAGATATTTTTTATTAGGAAATCACTGTCAGAAAAACAATTTAATCACCACACTTCAGAATGTCTCTTCTACAAATCAAGCATATATAATTGTTCTATGCAAATTAGTGAAACTATAATTATTGTGATTATGTCTCACACAGCCGGCATTAATTATGGGTGGAAACTCCCTGCAAGCTTTCCAGCTGCAATTGTTGTGTGCACTGAATGACTGAAGGTCCCACTGAAGAGTTCAGCAGAACCACATGCCAAGGAGTCCAATTATGTGCCCAAAAGTAAGACATGTTTGTCCTGAGGAACTCAAGTTAAATCCTTTCCATAGCATTGAATCCCCAGACGTTACAGAAATCGAAAGAAATTGCTAAATGTTAACAGAAAATAATATTTTTCTAAGGTTTAATGAAGCATTAGTGAGTGAAAAATTTAGGAGAAGATATTAAAAAAAGTGCATAACTTGCTATTTCTGAGGGTTTATCAGGTGAGGTGGTTTATGGAACAACATTCCAGTGAAAAAAAGAAAGTATCAAGAAAAGTAGCCTTACAAGAGGGCTCCCTCTCTCTCCCCTTCTCCCCCTTACTTCCTTTTCCCTAGATACTTAATGTTACAAAATAAAGTCTGCATTGTCAAACTGGCAGTTGTTTTCATTTGCAACTTGTTTCGGGCAGAGGACTTTAACATCAAATCGTAACGCTTGCCTTGCATTCCTTGTCATCTTCCCTCATTACTTAAAGTAGATTAGTTGTGGGACTCAATCATTTATGGTTGATTGCTGCCTGATCTTCAATTCCTAACAATTGTGCTGCACCCTTTGAAATTGTTTCTGTCTTGAAATTGAGATAGCTGATAATCCTTTTGCTGTGTCAGCCTCGTGTGTGAACGAATATGAAGGGTAATGAATGTTTCACCCTTGCCTCCTACTCTAGCTTTTCTTTATGGCTGATCATCTTATTTTGTTCTTACATAGTTACCTTTTGGTTTGATGACATTATTTTGTAAAATTGCCTTTATTGTTTCAAGATAAATTTGATAAAATAATGGAATTTATTTTATTTTTAACTTGTATTTTAAATATTTTCCAAAAATGCTGGTTAAATACAATATGAAAAATAAAATATTGTATTTGGATTTCTCATGCTTGTGTGGTTATTAATTGCCTCCCCATTTTTAGATACTTTCAAACAAGCTTTTAGCCTTTCTGAAATTTCAGTTTTAGTTGTCCAGTTTCATCTCCATTGTATTACTTGTTTACTTTTCTTTGACTCTTTTATCTTATAATGAGAACAATTTATTGTGTTCTTTACATGCCACATAGATGAAGACACGTAATTATTGGATACATAGTGATACATACATTACATAGCTGCATGTATTTTAATGACATTTATAGCTAAAATAAAAATTTATATTAAATTAGTATCTTGGAAATTCTGTTTAGCATAGGGACTCATTGTAATGAAATCACTTTCTGCCATAAAGTGTGGGAAGGTACTAATATATGGAAATATCTTTTTGATATGCCCAAGAATATCAATGCCAGAGCGTGAATGTGGGTGTACTTGATTTACTTGATATATTTTGTTATGTTTACCTGTTTAGTAGATTACTATTCTAGAATTGGTATGGAGGAATTCTGTGGGGAAAAAAAGAGCTTGCTCAATTTATACCAAATTTATCTTCTTGTTAGTTACTTCCAGGAGCAACCATCAGAATATAGGCAGAATAAAAAGAAAAAATAAATGTTCTCTGAGTTTTTATTGGTAGCCTTCTCCCAGCACAATGGGTTTTTGTCCAAGAATGTGCATGTTTAACAGATTGTTTCAGACTCTGTCATTAATCACTTCCTAGGAAACCAATATGCTACATAGAATTTAACAATTTAATACTATAACTGAATTGCATTCGATTTCTTTAACATAAGATGACAGAACCATCAACACTGTGTTCCAGTTGCCGTTATTCTTATTGACTCCTCGACCAGACTCTTTAGGGGATGCTTAATTGTTAAGGCAACCTGCATTACAATCAGTGAAAAGGTGTGCTTTCAATGCAATCAGAACTAGGCAAAGCCTGAATTTGAAGATCTGATCCTAAAATTGTGCAAAAAGAATACAGTATTTTCTGGCCATCATTTGTGTCTGCATATGATACTATCTAATGTACGTATTGGTAGATAAGGAGGAGATAAACAGACCATTCTTTGTTTTCTAATTTCGGTAATTTGTGTGGGGTTTATGACACACCTGCTTACACTTTGCATTTCTGTCACGAGCATGTAAAAAAAAAAATCACCTTTGGCTGCTGACCATCAAGGAAAACTTCACTGAACTTCTCTGAAAAGTCATGTCAACCTGGACTATTTAGAAAAATCTCTAGTTATCTCTAAACTACACAGTTTTTAGAAAAAATTGAGGCCAAGCTGGCAGGGAGTAATCATTTCTAACATTTTTTTTTTTTTGACATGCTGTAATTATAAAAAATTTAGTGAGCTACTCTGGGGGTTGCAAGAAGAAAGTAACCCCAAAATCAAGGGTCATATCTGTGACCCCACTTCTTGAACTTATGCAGTTATGCCCCTGTTCTATAACACACCATAGTGGAATGCTGCTGTGAAAAGTCTCAGGTTTGGCTATGCCCCAGCAAGGTCACAACTGAAACTTTTGTTTCTTTTTTCAGCTTATGCATGGACACCTCTGGTGTTTTCTCCAACTTTCACAACTGAGAACATGTTGAGATATATGCTGCAAATGTTATCAGCCTTTCCTTACACTAAGGTGCTTATTTTATGAGCATTCTTTTGAGAATCAAAAGTCACACTGAAAAAATTCAGCCTTTAAGGATAGTAACAGTAGCTTTATTATTAGACAAAATACACTTTTTATTAAAGGAAAAAAAACCCAACAGACTTTATTATTGTTTTGGCCCAGGCATTGAAGACAACACAGGAATCTCAGTTATCACAAGTTTTTTTCTTTAAGTATCTGAGAACTCTGAAAATCTGAAATTTCTGATCAGATGGTCTTTCTGATCACTAAACGTTGTTCACAAGCAAAGAGGGCCATTCATCAGAGGCTTCCCACATGTCTATTGGTTATACATTTCTCACTGACTGAAGCTCAGTTGCCAAATAGCTGAAGAAAGATTGAGCATCTCTTGCAAATCATGAGAAACATTCAGCAACACTTCAATGAAAGCAAGCCACACAATTCAAGCTTGCTTTTTTTTTTTTTAAATTACTAGTTTCCTATTGTACTGGGCTGAATTGGTTCACATGGAGTGTGAACAAGAGATGACAAAAAGCTTTTCTTTGCTTGTCTATTTCACCTTTCTGCCCAGAATTCATTTGTGCTTTGCTTTGGCAACTTAGGTCTTAAGCACTAATAAGAAGCCAGAGACAGACCACAGGAATTGCACAATGCAGTCTGCTTACTGACAGAGGAAGAGCCAGAAAGACATTCAAGATTTTAAAAAAAGAGAAAAAAAATCCCTGATGTGAAGAGTTTGGGCTCTGGGGTCAGCTACAACCACAAATTTAGCTTCTGCAGAGGCTTGCTAAAAACTACAAAGACAAAAAACATTCAGGGGATGAACTCATCCTATTTCAAGTCTTTGCAGATGGTTGATTCTCTAGGTATATCACGTTTATGACCACCAGCTGAAGTACTGTCACTCACCTTGAAACAGCCAGCCAAGCTTGTTCCACTAAAGGCCTTGATGATGCCTTTTTATGCTCTTTTCCAGCTTCTTGTAGGTTTTTCTTTTCTTTTCTCACATACACAGGTGGGTATTGAATGAATTATTTGAGAGTATCGTTGAGAAAGAATTTCAGATCATTGGAAAGTAAGAAAAAGAACTTGCCCCCAGGATGTATCCTGTCTAAAGTCTTCTATTTTAATTTGATATTAGGTTCAATGTTACATCAAATAACAATTCAAAACTGCTACTAACAAAACTCACTTTTATTATTTTTCTTTGGACAGCTGTTGCAGTGTTGTATGAGGTACTGAGAGTGCATCATGTAGTCTATGTTTTCTATTCCTTTTGAAAAACAAAAAGTATCATGAATTTCTATCCTTTTTTCTTTGTCCTTTGTAGTGGTCAAACAGATAAAGAAAATTAATGTATAACTCCCCTTCTGCCCAATATATTACATAATTTCTGATACTATTTTGGTTGTTAATATTTTCACAGACATGAGAGATTACTGTAATTACAACATGCCACGGTTTGCTTATTTATTTTTTCTTACTAGTGTCACATTTTTATTTCTGCCTTGGAATGGTAGAACATGTGTAATATCCATGTTTAACTCCTCCATATAATTTATTAATTTTGCTGTTTCCTTTATTGCTGGTTTAATATTTTGCTTTTTTTTTTATTTTTTTCAATAGGTTCTAAACTTTTGGATAGAGTTACAGTGGTAGAACCAGTTTTCTTTACATCAGAGGGCTACATTTAGAAAAGGTATTAGACCACGTGTTTACATCACAGAATGGTGGAACGAAGGATAGGAGGCAGGCAGAAATGCTTTTGGAAAAGATGAGGAAAGGAGTAAAATTTTAAAAAATTAAAACAAAAAAACCCCAAAAAATTCTACTGTGAAACAGATATTCTAGCCAATCACAAAGTTTTGGGAAATACTTTTAAATAATGGGAAGTGAAAAGGAGAAAATTGCCATTGGAAAGGGAAGTGAAAAATAAAACATCTCTGCTTTTCCTTTCAAGAAAAACGCTTATTCCCACATTATCTGTTGTGTGTAACTTTTAACAACCTTTGATTTAGCAACTGGTCACAAGCATTCTTACTACAAGGTATGCACCTGAGAATGCAGAGCTTATAAAACAGAACAGAACTGGATGAAATGAAGAGTCTTAAACTGGCAATGCTTTAAAAAATATTTTTTTTAATTCCTCTTTTAATATGATTGCATTATAGGAAAACATGGAAAAGTGATTCTTTAATGCTTCATGAATGTCTTTGCCTGACAAAGATTATCCATCAGCAGTTGTTGAAGATTTCTGAATGCTATTAGTGATACATTACTACAACTTCTCCCACTACTTTTCTAATACCTGCAAGACATTTACATACATGAGATAGATACCATTTCTGGTCAGATCTAGAAAGAAACTTGTCTCTGACATGTAAAGGTAATAATCAAGCATGCAGACAGCAACAAAGACTCATCAGTCTCCTCCCATTAGCAAATTCCTATAGAACTCTTCTGATTTATTTTTCCAGGCTCATCTCCCAACACATCTAAGCAACCTCACTGCAATTTAATTTCAGCCTAGTAGCAGGTACTAGTCTGAAAGATGATATGGGAAAGCTATTTGTAACTCTGCCAACATGAACAATGAATACAAGTTTCTTTTTTCTCTTTCTACATAAGGACATGCCTAACCTTTCTGACCTTCCTAAAGGGACCATGAACCGCACTTTAACACTATGGTCCCTCTGTATAAAATAACTTTTCACATTCTCAAAATGCAATGAGATTTCTTCCACTAATTATAATACATATTTCATAACCAGGAAATTTTGACTGATAGGACAGCTACTGGTATCTAGTGGGTCACAAGCAGAGGATCAGCAGACACTCTTGATGCCTCTCTCCTTATGAATGCTTGAAACTACCAAAATTTGAGCTTGCTTTCTCAGGGAAGTTTCAACATTTTCAATAAATTAAGTTCCCTATGTCATAGCCCAGCAGATAGGACAGTTCTTGAGAAAATAAACGAAGAAATGTAAGTCAAGAGGAAAAAAACAAAGGAAAGCAATATTTTTTTACACTTAATATAATAAAATGTAGAGATGGAAAATAAAAGAAAAAAATCAAGTGTTACAGTATATTGAGTGCTCAGGCTCTTATTGGCCTGATCATTTTACCAGTGAGCCAGACAGAGTGGCTTGGTGAAGCACCTGGTGCTTGTTGCCAACCTCTCACCAGCCTCCCCAAATGCAGCAGCTCTTTAGGATTCTCCCAGCTGCAGTGGCTGCAGTCTTCACTGTGATAAGCATTGTTTCTAAGCAGCTATGGGATTTGTGCTTGGGGACTTTCAGTCAGCCCAAACACGTTCTAGATGGAAGGATTTCAAATGTCATGCCTATTCACCCTGGAGTTCACGTAACAACTTCTGCTGCAGGCTTGTGTCCTGAGGGCTGTTATGCCATGAGACTGCCAGCATAACTGGAAAATGAAATCTTTATGTGAGCCCAGCTGAACATTTCACAATCTTGGAAGCCTAGTCTTGAGAGATGGTAGCCCCAGGCATTTGCACACCAGAGAATTAAAAACAAAACAAACCTAGAACAGTCGACAACCTCAAACAAAATAAACCAAACAACAGAAAAAGGAAGGTAGGAAGGAAGGAAGGCAGGAAGGAAGGAAGGAAGGAAGGAAGACAGTTCTGTAGTGCTTGGAACATAGTTTTTAAGGGCATATTCCAATTCGCTCCTTGTCCCTTGAGGGGTTAGAAGAAGTCATGAAAAAGCAATGAAGGATTTCATGGTTCCTAGAAGAATAATTTTACTAGAGAAATTGATGCAACAGCAGTATTACTTCCTGTAACAGTTACATATATCATCCTGGTTTTCTTCTGGAAATATGAAGATAAATGGAAAAGAAAGTAGTTGAGGACATTTTGTTACACTGATGCTTTTATCTATGAAGAATTTGCAACAGCTTTGCCAGAGATCTGGGAGCTGAGACTGCCCTTCTTTTCCAGGGAGCAGTTATTTCCCATTAAAATATCTCTAAACACCTCTGCCATATGAACCTTAAGATTTGCTTCACCTTCAGTCTTTTTTCAGATGGCTGATGATTTCACTGATAGGTCAGAAGTCTCTTGGTCAAATCCTCTTGTAGTGTCTTTCCAGAACCAAACTCCTGGATAGCATTGATCTCTCTGCAGTGTATGAGTGGTAATCACTTCCCAATTCCCTTAGCTTTGACAAAAACAAATGTGACCATTGTATTTGAAATTAGCTGTATGGATATAAGACAAAGATGACATATTTTACCATCTCATCCGTCCATTCTTTTAGAAGATATGACCCTGTACAATTTTGAGGATGCTCTCAGTATCACAGGACGGGATCATTTGGATATCTATGTATCATAAGCCATGGACTTGAGAAAAGGTAGGACTGCAGTTCAGTGAGCTTTAGGGACAGCAGTGATGGCAGAATGATGGCTGCTAGCTTCACTCACCCTTAAAAGAAGTGAGTCCTTTTTCTTTTTAACCTGTCAAATGAGAAGAGTCCAATCCTTCTAGGTGACACCTGGGAGTGTGTGAAAAATCATGCTGGAAAGGTAGAGGGAACAAAAGAATTCATTGTGTCGTCTGACAAAATCATGTGCTAACCCAGAAACGTGCCAAAACTGGCTTTGATCTTCTATTGTGTTAATATACACATCACAAAGGTGTTTGGCACTGTTGTCTAATTTCAGTAACCTGGCAGACAGTGCTTTCTGCTGCCTTTCCCTGTGTTTTTGTGGGCTTTTTTTTTTTTTTTTCAATTTTTTTTGATCAAAGTAAGCAAGTGAAATCCCTGAAGCAGTTGAAGAATACAAATGTATACACATACTTCTCTCTTCCTGCAATACCATGAGATCTGTTCCAAGTGGCCTTTTATCTCTTCCTGCTTTTTCCACAACATAGGAATTCCTCTCTTACAGCAGTTATACATGTGTTTCAGTAAGTAAAGCTTGTGACTGTGCTGTCTGGAATATATGAATAGTGGTTGTATTCACAGAACGTCACTTCTATCCTAACTGTAGAATGCAGTGTAGGCATGATTGTTGTGCAATTCCCTGAAAATTAGGAAATTTTGCCTCTGTTTCTTCAGAAGACTCATCTATCAAAGACATGAACAGCTTGTGGATACTTGAAAGTCCCAATAACTATGTTAGTTGTTAGAGTTTGAATGCAGCAGTAAGTGAGGTTGCTTGATACCAAAAATGGAGTAAGAGCATGGCAACCTAAAAGTAAATGTTCAGATGAAAAGTTTCAGTACACCTAACTTGGAATTTAACATTTATATATGCATATCCAAGACGAAAATCCAAGGTATCTTGGAAATATGAATTCCCCACCCCAGGTTCTGGGCACCAGAATGCCATCTAAAATATTTCAAATTGCACTATTACTATTTTGAAGTCGATAATCACTGTATTTATACTATCTGACTCACTCCTCACCTAAGATTTTCCACTTGTAAATGCTAAGGATGCATATCACCTTTTTTTTTTTGTTGTTGTTGTTCATTGTGTGGTAATTATACTTACCAAAACCCACTGTTTTTAAGTGGTAGTTAAAATGCACACAATGGCCCTTCTATTTACTGAAAGGAAATGTGGTTACATCTCAACATACTCTGTTAATGGAATCAGAAAGCAAGTCTATTTGCTCATAGACTTTATGTTTACACTAAATACTCAAATGATTAAACCATCCTTTATAAGTACAAATCCATTCTCTTTGCCCCCTTGTAAAGACAGTGATATTAATATAATGAAAGGTGAAAGGATAGCTTATGTTTGTTGACTACTAACTCAACAGTATAGCTTCTGGAAATTTTTGTCATTTATTGCTGCTCAGGAATTTATAACCTGGAGAAGCTGGTGATAATGGGCTTTAAGCCTTACAAACTCCCCAAACCACTGGATTAAAGAATCCACTGTATTCTGTGTAGTCCCTGAAGCACACTTTAATGGTTCTGCTGAAAGGGTATCAATCATACAGGAACCGTTCCACAAAGTTACACTGAGACACTCCAAAATGGTTAAATGTTTTCATTTTCTGTAATGCAATACATTTGTAAAACTCTATCCAGGAAGCCTAGCAATTAGAATCTTGGCAGCAAAAATTATGCAATCCATTTTGCTTTGTTTTTAATTTCTGTAACTTTGAACTCCTCAGTTTTGTGGAGCTCTCCTTTTTCAGACCTTTTTTATTTCAGCATTTTTTCCTATGCTTTTCTATTCATAGGTGGGAATTGGAAAGCAGGTATGATGTTCTTGCCATTTATAGGTGATATTTTGTTGATTTTTTTTTCCAGACATGATCATTCATGCTGGTCATCCTTGCATGCTGGAACTTTTTCACTTTTGGTTACCCATCAGAAAATTTCTAAGCTTTCACAGAAAATATAGTAAGGTATTATATTTAAGGAACTTCCCTCACAGGGAAAGTTAGTATTTTTTACATATCTTTACCAGTAATAAAACATTGCGAAAAGATAAAATCTAGAAAAATTTAATCTTCCAATTGAGTCAAATTTCAATTAAAAAAGCTATGCTATATACTCCTTTAGCCCTTCCAGAAGCTTTTTCTGCAGTTATATTCACAGGCTACTCTGTTCAAAATTGCCTAATTAATGACTGTCAACTGATATCAAAATCATGACAGTGAGACTATAATTCTATAACTGATTGGTTTGACCATGGCTAGGAGCCATGGTCTGTCCTGGATTAAGGCAAACCCAGGACAAACTATAATATGTGAGGGAAAGAAATCAACTGTAAACATTTAAAGTGATGTGTTTTGGGAAAAAAAAGTTGGAAGTTGCTTCATTTTTCTTCTCAAAGGCTTTGCACAATGTATTTAAATAATATGAGCAGATATAATAGTTTACTTAGAAAAACTTGCTATTGGGATACCTATTTGCAATCACTAACAAGTGGTTTTCAGGCAGGTTAGCCCTCTAATTTGTTTCACAGTCTTAAGGAGGTTTATCCTTTAAATTCTAAATTCTGCATATTTTTAGATATTACAACTGCCTGTTGCAGGTTGTTTCTTCTCTGACTCATTTCAAAGAATTAATGCAACAATAAAAAGAATCACAGCCAGTGTAATTCTATAAATTGACGTAAGCTGTCAGATAAACTCTAATCCATAAGATTATTACACCAAGGCTTCTGTTGTTTCTGAGGCCATGAAGTAAATGAAAAACAGCCAAGTTGTCTTATGATGTATAAAAACACAGGAAAAATTATAAATGCTGGCAACAATGATTGAGACTAATGTTTCTGGAAAACATTTACTTTTATACAAGCTGCAGTAACAAGATTATATCATTAAGATGAAGCCACTGCCCTATGTAATAAGATACTAATGTTTTTCTATGGCTTTAGTTTCTCCAAGTCATTTGGTCCTTTTCCATCCAGATACACTGCCTTGAAGACATCCAAAAGTTTAGCTAAAGAATTTTGCAGCAGGATTTAAAAACAAGTCAGTAGCACAGAGTCCACATTAATACTGGAACTCCTCTGTCTACAAGCTTTTTGGAGGTTGAGTGTGGTTTTGCTGCGTTTCTTTTGGTTTAATTGGGTTTTTTCCTGTAATGAAGATTTGTCTGTCATCTTATTTCTCTATTACAGTAAACTCAGGCTCTAGAATATAAATCTGAGATAGCTTTAATGTTGTTAAAAATGGGCATAATTTCAATAGCCATTTTATTATTATTATCATTATTATTATTATATATTATTAAGTCAATACCATTTTTCTGATTATTTGAAATCTGCATATTTCTTCACTTATACAACACAATACAATATTGATTTATTGTTTTAAATAATAAGATTCCTAAACAATTTTATAGGAATTTATTTGTGCATATTTAAAATTATTGTTTTCTTGTTTAATATTTTGAAGGTGCACCATGGTTAATTTATTTTTCTAAGATATAAAGTGTCTTCATCATCTTAACTCTCTTAGCCCTAACATTTCTGTTTCTCTCTCTCTTTGATTTGTTTACTTCCTGAGGCTTCAACACTATCATGTCAGGAAGTAAAAAAATGAGGGAGATATTTGTCAGTTCTTTCTATTTTGAGACCGAGTAAAATTCCTGTTATCCAGTGCTCTTAAAACACATTTTGAAATAAAAATGAAATGTACTTATTTCTAAATACATTTTATGGACATTTCCTTCAGATTTTTAAAAATTACTTATTTGTTGACATTTTAAAACACTATTTATAATTTTCTACTTGTACAATTCTCAGTGTTTAAAATATAACCTTGAGAACAATAAATTGAGAACAATAAACTTAATTGATTTCAATTGAAGCTGGGAATTGTGCATGCCAAGTGCTGGGTAAATGTCATGATCATTTTTAGATAAGATGCTCACCTTCATTCCTGCCTACCTGTGTGCTAACATGGTGTCTTTCCTTATCAAAGCTGCAGTAGCTTTGGACTTACAGGGTACAGGCACAAGTCTCAGCCATTTTTAGGTTCCCTGTTAGAACAAGGCTTGAGTTCAGTAGGCACTTTCTGATCCCTGATTTGCATGGAAAGGGAATGTTTTGGAGATTAAGAAATGCAAGTAAATGTGTTGGAGATCACTATGTGCATGTGGTGCTCCAACATACATTTCTTGTGGACAGAGAGGGAAGCAGGAGCTCAGAGGACACTGCATTCACTGCCATCCACTAAGTGCAATGTAAGAATCCAAACCCAGACATAGTAGAATTCTTCTGAAAGCAAGTTTGTAGAATTTATACACAGGTAAGTAGGAATAATCCACCTCCAGATAGAAACCCCACATTCACACTTAAAAAATAAGTTTCTGCATGTAGTTAACACTGTAGAACAAACAAACAAAAGAAATTAAGACTCTGCATTTTTTACTCATGTTAAGAACAGTAATTTTAATTGTATTCACTTCCCTTATCTGACAGGTGGGAGTCAGAGGTAAACTATTTTATATCTGACAGAGAAGCAGGTACATTGGGAAGGTCTAGTTAGTGTTTATCCAATTCATGACTATATTCATAATTTCACTATAATTAGCAATCTAATTGCCTATATTAAGGGTGTAAATCTGCAAACTCTTGTGCATATGAACTCTACTTCAGTTAATGCCCCAAGAAAAATTGCTTCCTTATTTATACATGTTGTGACATTTCTATCTGATCTTCAATTGCATTTGCTTTGTTGTATATAAATGTTTCCATTTCAATTAACTTTAAATTTGAAATTTTCCATTGTACAAAGTAGGAATTATATTAAAGGTAATGAATTTCTTAATCTCCAAAACATTCCTTCAAACAAACAAGCAAATAAAAAACCCCAAACAACCCCTCCTCACATTAAAAACAACAGGAAGAGACATGTTGTTATGACATGGCAGTAGTATTAAACACAGCCTGCTACTCGGTTACCAGCAATTGCTGTAAGAGATGGCATTAACCTGGCAGGGTACTTCCTTAGCTGATTAACCTCTTTCCATGTTGAAAAAGAACCATGCCCCATGCAATCCTTGTATTACCTATTTTTTTTTTTTAATTAACCACCAATATTGCCTCTTACCATAGTCATTAACAGTCTTTAGTGAAAGTACTTCCTAAGAACTTCTTGAAAGTTTAAATACAATATATTTGCTGGTTTTTTCCTATTACAGGATTACATAGGTCTATTCAGAGATTTCAAGAGGACCAGAAATGTGGTTTGTGTTTTGTTTTGTCCCTATTCGCATTCTGCTTTTTGCCTATGTATTTTTTTATTGCTTCAGTCAGCTTTATAAATATTGAATCAGGACTCATTGGTTTATAATACCCTGAATCATCCCAAATACCTTGGTAATAAAATAGCTACATTGTTTGAACCTACAGTTCCTTTCTCTACTGTCATAACTCTGTGACTGATTGCACATCTTTGTTAGAAACTAAGCCATTTCATTTTAAGTTCCTCCAAAGAACTCTCAGGTGAGAACCATCTGCTTCTTTGAATGTTTGTCCATTAATATATCACTTTGAGCTCCATCTGACTTCTCATTATCTGACAACAACTCATCTTCATTAGGTGAAGAGAGCAGTTCCAAATCACATATCTTCTCAACTTCCCCATGCTGGAAGTTGATACAAATCAATCATTTCACATCCTTACAAGATGCTACTTCTTAATTTCCCCATTTTCTTTTTTGTTAATCCAAGGGATTCAGAGATGTATTTTTTCCTAAAATTATACAGTCAATTTTTTCTAATTTGGGGGTTACAATAATATTAATCTGTCCTTTGAATTATCTTCATTCTTTATGTTCCAATCTTTAAAGGTTTTTCTTTTTTTTTCTTTTTTGTAATATCAATTTCAAGTCAATATGCATGACAAAACACTCAGAGACTGAACTCCACTCAGAACAGAAATATCTACTCTCGAATGGCTATATTTTACTTTCTACAAAAATCCCACTGAGGAGCTTTGGCAGAGTATCTCTCCAAAGCAATTACAAATCTTTATGTGGTACATATAATATGCTGACAGATCTCTATTAATAAAGAGAAAAAGGAATAATTTTACATCTTTGTCCTTTGGGCTCCAGGAACAACACCATAAACAACAAAATTGAACTAGCAAACTGTAAAGGTTATTTTTTAACATCCATAACTACATAGTGGAAAATCGAGCTTGCCACATATGTGCTATTTCTCACTTAAAACAAATACTCCTTTTCTTAATACATATTGAACAAAATTTACACCTTTGGCTAAAGCCTCTGATCCATTATACATTTTTATTTTATGAGTCACAAAAAACAAAATGTCAAACTCTTAACTGAAGAAAAAAATATTCCACATAATGAATTCCATTAATTTGAATCTCCAGGTCCAAAACTCCAGGTCCTTTAGCATGCTGAACTATCTTACCCAGTGTTCTGAACATGAATATAACAAGAATATATGCTAGAAATTTCTTGGGTTGAAATTGTTGGCATTTGGCAGAAAGAACAGGATGTTGAACATAATTGTCTTAAAGGAAACAATATTTTTAAATGTGGAATTCTTTTTAAGTAGATTTCTGCCTTCATAGACTTTATATAATAGTATGAAATATTCACTGATTGATGTTATTTGTGTGTTTGTGTGTTTATTCCAGATATTCCACTCTACTTTTTGTCTTCTGAGTTACTCCAGCTGTTTGTAATTCCTAGTTTTTTTCTGTCACTTTCATATTCAAGTTTCTATTTGCCAAATTTTCTGTATCAGGAACATGAGGATATATCCCTAATTGTATGCAATGCCTTTTGTGTGTTGTAACACATTGTGACTTTTTTTTTCATTAACTATTGATGCATATTTTTTAATGAGAACACAGGCGATGTTTGGTTTGGGTTGGTTGGTTGGTTTCATTTGTTGCCCTCCCATTCCTCTTCCCCCCAAGGTCAGCTATTTAGTTGTTCATCCTGGGTGATAAATGATTCAGAAGTTTTCTGGTCACTAGGGAGTATCTTCAGGTTGGCTGTTACCTCTAAGAAGGACATTTTGGATAAAAATTAATGAAAGTCAGTGCAAGACATGTTTCCAATAAAAACAGTCAACTTTTATAAACTTCTCTGCATTCCTACTATGAAACATTTGGGATACAGTAACTGTAGCTAAATGCTGGGGTATTGCACAGCAATTTGAAATATAAAATGAGTATCATAGGGCTTGCAAGACGTAAAGGCAGCTAGCCGATAACTAAGCCACAGAGGAAAACTGTAAGAGAGCAAAGAGTGGAAACTATGTCTGCAAAGCCTTGAAGAAGTCATCTTACTCTATAGTTAGTCAGGTAAGTACTTTCCATATACTGAGTTTTAATAATATTTTTTAACTCTGATGTACAATGAACTGTTGGATACTAGGATTGCTTGCTTATCCAAATTGAATTTCTGTCGTACCTGATCTAAGGCAGCCCTGATGTGAGTGTAAAGGAAGTTGTTGACCTTCACAGGTCGGTCAATTTGCTTTTACCTTTTCCCAAGCCTTTTCAAGTCCAGTGTAAAATCCAAAAATACTAATAATATCTAAAATTATTAACTTTTCTTGAATTTTTCAAAATACAATCTGAACATTAGGCAAAATGCATTCTTTTCATGCTTACATTATGCTGAAATCACATGTAGGTGCTCTCATTCTAACAGTATTGCTCCAGTGAGCTTTAGTACACTTGCTGTTCAGTATTTTCTCAATTTCTAAACAAAAGTAATTAAGTACTGTCTCAGCATCAGTAAAGATAACACACTTTCAGTAAAAAAAAAAACAAAAACAAACTGATTACCTAAAATCATGGATGTTTTCCCACTATTATATGATATCCTGCAGTCAAAGCCATGCAGGACTAACTGCTAAACAAGGTAGAACTGTGGTAAAGAGCATGTATTTTACTTTATGTTGATGCCTTTTCCTGCTTTTAGGAAGTAAAAGCTCAGACACGGTTAGAGGGTTGGGGGTCATTTACCTCGGTATTTTAATAGGATCCCATTCGATGCATTGCTTCACCCAGGTGACACGTGTCCCAATGTCATCCCACCCCCTAATTGAGTATACAATTAAAGACCTTACACATTAGCATATCTAACAAGAGGGCCCAATAAGGGGGCTGTGGTGGGCTAACTTCTAGTTTACAGAATCTATCCTGCTAGGGGACCTTGAGTTCTTACGATAGTAGAATGTTTGGTCTCCTAATCCTACAGTTCTGGGGTGTTTGGTCTCCTGGCCTACTGGACACCAAGAAACCAGGCTAAGTTATCAGGCCTAAAACACTACAAGTATGCATGCTAATATTTGTGGATATAGAGAACTGTGTAAAAAGTATTTGGGAGAAAAAGCAAAAAATCCTTCAGGCATCAATGTTAAAGTAATTTTCCAATTATACTCATATATTTCCTTTCTCATTCTCTATTGTCTTAGAAAACTTTGCAAAGAAACTGTCACATGTAAAATTCAAAAGGATGTAGACATTTTTTCGTGACTGATTATTAAATTACAATGGAACAAGTGGGCATAGTCTTAAGCTGCTCCAAGGGAGGTTTAGGTTGGACATTAGGAAGAATTTCTCCACAGAAACGGTGATTAGGTATTAGAATAGGCTCCCCAGGGAAGTTTTGGAGTAATCATCTGTGGAGGTGTTCACGGAAAGATTGGATGTGGCACTCAGCTGGCCATGTGCCATGGATTAGTTGACATCATGGTGTTAGGCCATAGGTTGAACTTGATGATCTTAGAGATCCTCTCCAACCTAAATAATTCTGAGATAATTTTAACATTTTTGCCTCTAGTAAGCATATATTGGACCGGATTAGTATTTAGATGTAAGGATTTCACAAGCTATAATTCAGGGAAATAGTTCTAATAAATATAAAAAATGCATACTACTATTGCTACTGTAAAATTACAGTTACATGGTCAACACTACAAATCAATAAATGGTCCACAACCTTTTTTTCCCTTTTCTTTTTTCTTTGCAGAATATCAGGCTTAGATGATATCCATGTGGCCTCCTTATTCCCTTATAGCCAAACTACAGTTCATGTCTCTAGATCCCTGTCCATCCAAATCTCTTTCTTCCTTCTTATAATCTTAAATCTTCTGTTGCACTCAGATGCAACTTTTGTCTGCACGAGGGCAACAGAGAAGCAGTAATGACATGTGTACCTAGAAGCAATCAAGTATAAAGCTTATTAACTGAGTCATGCCAACATGTCAACTCTACTTTATCTCTTTCTAACACAAAAGGCTCTTCAATTAATTTACTTGTTACAGACATTCGGAATTGGATATTGCTATTCCTTGATGTGAATCAGGAGGCAGTCAAATCTCATCTGCACATTTAAGTGATACTTAGCTAAAACATCTCATTACTGTGGGCTTTTAAACCATGCATTTTCTCTCAAAATTTTCCTTCAAAGCAGTGGCTTCATTTAGAAGGGGACATAGGTAGTGTATCTGTCTGGGGCTAATTCTAAGAAAAGGACTTGCTCAAATCCTAAAAATTCAGCTTCACTTGCTGCCTAAACCTGCAAATACCTAAATATCTAAATTAATGAGTTCTGTTTCCCTTATGATTACAGTGGGTTTTTTTTCACCCATAATCTTCCATATTTCTGCTTCTGGACAAAGCTAATTATCGGTTGACCAACTTTCAAAATCCATCAAGACTTAGAGATTCACTATTTTTATTCTGAATCAGTCTCCAATGAAAGTTTTCAGTGTCTAACTCACATAAAGGACAAAGACAAGACTTAATAGTCTAGTAGATAGATGTTGAGATCAGGCATAAAAAAAAACCAAATTGGAATTCATGTGCTCTAGCTGTATGCATTCAGTAATTACTAGGATCTAGTCACTGAGAGATAATCTCCTTTCATAACCAGTAGAGTTCTCTTCATTTTTACAAAACAGTTTATTTGATTCATTTTAGTTGATCACCTCTACATTAATGTAAATTGCTCCTTTGTGATAAATATGAGGGTCTGTTACATTCTAAAGCCCACTCTCTTAACAACCCTACAAACAGCAGTCCAAAGATCCTTTTGAGTCCTCAGTTCCCAGAAGATAAGGGGTTACTGAGTATGTCTCAAACAGTGATAACCAGATGGCTGAGAAGGTGGCCAAGGGCTGTCAGTAACAACAGACAAGAATTGCTGGTAATAGTCAAGGACTGTTGGTATTAAAATGCTGTGAGAAAGGACAAGTTTTGGCTGGAGAAGGGAGGCCAGCTGGAAATAGGGCAGCACTTTTCCATGAGAAAGAAAAACAACACAGTACAGGCCAAGCTCAGGAATGACTGGCAGAAAGTGGACATAGACTATACAGTGGGATTGGGACCACCAAAGACCCCCAAAGCCCTCTGATCCCTTTCCAGAAAGGTCTAAAAGAACAGACTATATATGACAACAAATTAGCATAGAAAGCAGGAAACCTGTCTTTGGAGTGGTGAAACTTGTACATTAAAAAGTACCCCTCTGGACCCTGAACATCTCATCAGCTGGACCAATGCAACTGGATTGCTGCTTATCAGCTGGATAGATGCTGAAACCAGAACTGGCATCCCCTTACCTGGATCAGCTCTGAGACCAGGACTGGTATGCCATTGGTTGTATTGATGCTATAATAAGGGCTAGTGATTTCTTTTATTACCCTCTCTTTTTCTCTTTCTTTTCCTCTTTGTTTTTCTGTTTGTCTTTCTTTAATTCATCTCTCCCTTTTACATTAACCTCTTTAATTTCTCTTTTCCTTTTCATTGTACCCTGTTTTCTAAAATCAACTGCCATGGGCCTATATAGTAGATCAGAGACTAACAGACCAATTTCCATGCCATGTGTGTAATTTACTAATTAAACATTCTGAGTGTTTGTGGACCCTCTGACTTTCCTAGTTCCTTTTGACTAATGAGCATTTTTGAGTCTTAAGTGCTTCCTTCATTTTATGGGTGGGTCATCACACTATGGTTTCTAAGGAGCGGTGTAGAGGTCAAGCTTGTCTTTAGAAATCCAAGTGCATAACAAGGGCCAATGTATTTTACCTCTAGGCTCTCTTTCTTCTCTGCCTTTTTTGGAACAACTGAGAAAGGACATCTAACCCATAGTGCAGATGATTTTTTAACATTATTCTCTAAGGTACTATGAGCCAAATGTCTTAATAATTAAGTTGTGTAACATTTCTCTAAAGAAAGAAATACAGACTTGGTAAAGTCAGAGTGGTCTTTCTGTGGAAAGTATGAGTGGGCCTACAGTCTGATAGTTTAGATAACAACCAGTTGAAAGTCTGGACTAATTTCCCTGTTTTGCTGCTCTGCATATATTCCAGTGGAACAACTTCAAGAAAAGCCATAGCTTAAAAATATTTGGTTAGGATGTCTGCTCCAATCATGGCAATGGAAATATATGCCCTTATGTCTGCCATTCCACAATACTAATAGTTGTTCTAAGCAATAGGTTAGGCCTCAGCCTTATTTTTTCAGGGGTCTAGGAAAAAAGTCTGACCCAAGAAAACAGACAGATGAATCCCCAGTTCTGCCCACAATTTGCCACCTACTGCTGTAATGAGGTAGAGAATAAGTCCTTTCCTTCACTTTGGCAATTTGTTTCTTCCAACTTCTCAATCTTCAATTTCATAATTTCTGTGAAATAGACAGGGAAGTTTTCTAGAATATGAGTTGGTTTTGTGCAGAAGTATTAAGTACCCCACTAAAGAACTGCATTAAGTCCTGAAGAGACATGGAACTTGTTTGTGTTTTTCCACCAGCCCCAGTGTACACAGAAAGTGTTAGGAGTTTAATTTCTCCTTATGTAGGTAGGCATTGATCCTTGGCAGCTTACTACTTGAGCAGTGTACAACTTGGGCAATAGATTTCATAAAGTGCAAATATGCCCCAAAATTAGGCTCTACCATGTCTAAAATCTTTCATGGCAGTAACCTAAACAATTTGAAACTGCTTTGGTTAGTTCTTCCTATGAGGAGAAACACCTTGCAGCTTAATGAAGTATCAGGGGAGGGAAGATCAATTAATTTTTTTCAAAAAGTCCAAAGTGTAATTGAGAAAAGGGTGAGAGGTCTTTCAGCCATATTTATTTATGTCTTTCATCAAAAAGCTACTTTTTATATCAAAGGGTCATGCCTCAAAGCACAAGTAAACATTTCATTATCAGAGCTTATGTAATGTCTATTAAGATCTGCATCATGCAGAAAAGAAAGAAACAAAAGGTTCAAACTGAGGCTAAAGAAAAACTGACTTTTGTCTTGACTACACAAAGATACTATTTTAAGTTATCTTTTTGAAACTTGATTTGGTAAATTTGTTTTAAGTAAATACATTGATAAAGTCTGAACAGTTTATTTTATGACTACTCAAATAAAACATTCTAATATACCAATCTGTCCTTGCAAGTTTCAAGGTTACCTACAACAGATTAGAGCTGTCAAGCCTCATGATGCTTATTATATATTGTTTCTCTTCAGGTTTCCTATGAAGCCGCTAGCCTTTTCCTTTGACATTTCCTGTTCTGCATGGTTGAATGTACTTATAAGCCACATATTGCTTTGCAGGTAGTCTAACTAGAGTTCAGGTTAAATTAATTGCTAACAAGTTGCACTTATTGAATTGCCTTTGTTTACACCGCAAAAGAATATTGTTATCCTTGGTGGTTTCAATAGTTTCCTTTCAAGTAGCTCATGTATGAGCATATTAATTATTTTCTTCTTAATAGGAACATTGAGAAATTGTGTTCTGGATGCTAGTAATGTAGTTAATTAATTCTTTTTTACACATTAAAAATAATAAAAATAAATTGAATAAAAATGTTTTAAATATTTGTTTCATTGAATAGGGAAAAAATATTTCAAGGTACATTTTGCCTGACCAGTCTGGAAGAAGACATTTATAGGGAGAGTAATCAATTTCTACAAAGTATTTTGCAAAGAATGGAGTAAAGTAAGCAATCAGGAAAAGAAGTGGGGGGGAAATAGCTAAAACTAAACTAAACAATATGACTATTAATGCATACTGCAGAGTTGTAAAATTATATCCACTATTATTTTTAAGCACATATTTACAGTTGTCTCATTTTTACTGTTTGCCTAGTTAAATATTCTTATAAGTTTTCCCCCTTACAGCTAATGAAACCTTTAAAGCCAATAGAATTGTGTAATTGATGTATTAATTATTTGAAAAATAAAAATATTACATGAGTATTGCATGGAATACTATTACTGTTACAGTAAAATTGAATAGCTATGTAAATTACATCTACAGAATTTATACTCCTGAAGCAGAATGTCACAGTGCAGATCCTCAACTGCTAAACTGAACTGTAAACTGAATTTTTATAGTTGATAGCTGGATAGCAATTTACTTGAATTGGGCATCACACCCCTCCTTGGCTAATTTTCGTGATATGAAAGCATGTGATCTGTCTTGCAGTATGGTGAAAATATGGAGATATTTCTGTTAAGCATTTACATTACTTGGTCTCAATGGCAATAGTGCACTAAATGGGTTGTTAATACAGAAAATGAAAAACAGTGTATTTGTTGCTTTCATAAAGCTTTATAGTATATGCAATACTTTTGTATAATTTTTATAACCCTCCACATCTCTGCAAGAGGCCACTTGGCTGATGTTAAAAGAATGCATAAATTTTGTACACTGTTTCCCCTAGAGTGTATGGCAAGAGTTCAATATTTGCAGCTGACTCTATTTAGTAGACAATAATTCAGAATGGAAAATTACACAATACATCCAGGTTGACACAGTTTAACATAATTGACAGTTTGCTGAGGGACATCCCGGCTGGATTGGCTTACACAGGGAATATCTGTCTAGCTGAAGGTTAGACTAAGGGCACCTATGAAACCATGATATGCAAAGGTACAGCAGCTTTGCAGAGAGATTGCCTCTCCCTTGACCTCATTGTAATAAATACAGGGCATCCTATATTCACTCTCTGGGCACTTAAGCAGCATAAAAATACAAACAACAAAATGTAAATGCTCCTTTTATTGGGATATAAAACTATCCTCTGAGATATTAAAGCACTCATAACACATTTGTAATGTTTCTAAAATGCTAGAGAATTATTCAGAATTTGACAGCTGGATAGTGCAGCAACAGCAAGAACTGAAAAACACATAGCACCTCTTGTTCTACGTTTATCTTAATAATATATGTCCACTGTTCATATATGAGCCTTACTGCAGTAATATTTTTGTGCCTTTTGACAGTGCATAAAAATGGTGAAAAGAAACATAAAAATCTGAGAAAAGTAGCAAGTGCTATAATTTTGAAAAATATTGCTGTATTTTATCTAAGGAAGGAGTGTAGAGAGGAACCTTGGGCCAAGGTTTAACAGCAGTTTACAAAGAAACCAGCTGTTACAACAAATATGTCAGGAATTATTTAGACTATGTTTTTACAGAAGTTCCTAGCCTGAGATGTTTGATAATGACATATAATAGATCTGGGTGGATGAAAAACTAAGTTGTTGCTGCTGCTGTTTTAGTTCCTTTAACAATATTCCCAATTTCAGAATGTTCAGTATGGAATTCCAAATGTTTTTTAAAAAAAGAACTCATTTGATACTTTCAGTTCTGAGCTGAATCAAGCCCCTTATTTCATAGTCCCTTTATTTCAAGGAAAGAAATATATCTCAAGGTCTGTCTTCTCTACATAGAACAGTAGTTCAAGAAGGGTAAAAGTTTTTGTTAAAAATGTCTTACTGTAGTATTGTTTGCTTACTTTGAAATCTAGTTGTCTGAAATGTTTGCACATAGCTTATCTAAATACAACCAATTTTAAAAAAAAAGTACCTTAAAGACAAAGTGAAGACAAATTCAGGGGAACTTAGATAATTGCTCACTAACTTTGGATAATTAAATACGTCAGTAGTTATAAAGGATTTTGTTCCTGAATTATGATTTAGGATTAATTTTTTTTAAACACAATTTATATGTCACATAGTGTCAGGGATCAGATCCATAATTAAAATTCTTAACCAGGAAAAAAGAAAAAAAACAAACACAATGCTTAAATGGAAGATGGAAATTAAAAAAAAAAAAGGAAACAAATTTTAAAAAATTAGGTGTTCAGTCTCCTGAAGCAAATAGTGCAACTACCAAAGACATAAGTAAGACAAGAACTTCACTGGCTGCACTATACTGACCAGTCAGTTTGGCAGAACTCAAAGCTTTGATGCAATTACCAGGATGAACCAGTTTAACTGGCACATAAAAAAAACCCCCTTGTATTTTCACTATATCATAGTATTTCATTCAGTTCTCCTAACTGTCTTGCAGATGCATTTTCATAAAGAAGTAAGAAATGTTTTCTTATCACATTAATAGAAATTTATTTAATAACTCAAAATCTATTTTCTAATAGGAAAGCTATTTTCTTGTGGACAAAAAAAGGACGTGTGTAATCAGTGCCACCAGACAAAAATTCAAAACACAAAAAAAATTATGAATAAAATATTTATATGCACATGTCAGTGTTATGTTTCTAGTGCAGAAGAGAGAAATAGTACATGCTTTAAATCAATGAAAATGTGTTATCTAGAAAGTCTTACTTGAACTAATTAAAAGGCAGAATTTCAGAGATATAAATTTCTCGTACATGGGAGAAGCAAATCATTTAAGAAGTGCTCTTAGGAAATGAGTTGTGTGTGTGTACAGATAGAAAATTAAAGGGATCTTATTTCCAAATTCTTTCAGCAACTGAAAAAAAACAAAAAAAGACAATTGAGGATTACATATAATCCAAAAGACTCTTCTAATCTAAATTGTTTTTCAGATTTTTGGTTCTATGAAAATAATTCAGTCAAGTAAAATAAATACTTAATAGTCCCCATACTACTCAGTTTCATGGAGTCCTAATGACGGTTTTTGGAAAGTATGACTTTAAATTTAATCAGGCCACAAGAAAAACATGTTTATGTGAGCCATTCCTTCTTAGTTATCAGTTATCTGACTAGGAGCTATCTTGGAGCAAGGCCCTTGTGAACTGTTAGGACAAAATCAATAGCTGAGGAATACATTTTCTGTATTGCAAGATTACTCAAAGATGTCTGGAGAGATCCAGGGACTAATTCATTTACCCTCTGCTGTGGGAATATAATCAGTTACTCATAATTGCCAGTCTTATGAAATTTTCCTCTCATACTGAATTCCTGACTCAGCTGTAGTATTTATTCAACAGAAAGATAAGTAGTAAGTTAATCAGCTCTCTCCAGAAATCTCTAAAGTAATTACATAATTGTTTGACATATTTGATATCTCATGCAAACAGAGGTGCTGAGTTCTAGACAAGCAAGGCAAACTTTGATATTTCTGCAGGTTATAGGTTTCACTACACATCAACATATTTCCAGTGGAAGAGAACAATCAGGAAGAATTAAGAAAAAAACAGATCAATCAAAAGCAGCTGAATAATTGCACGGGCATCTGCTAAAGCAGAATTTTCTGTTAAATTGCCTACTTTTCCATTTATTTACCTCTCCTTTTCTATATTAATTGTATAATATTAGTCATAGAGATTCTGCAAAGCAAATGTATCCTCCACCTACACTGTTGCCATTTCTCATACAATTGTATCTGGATATCTTAAAAAAAAGCACTACTTTGTGGAAATATCCTTTACTTGGAAAAATAGCTGAAAAACACTCCTTTCCAAATATTAAAGCATGAGGAACAGAAATGTTGATAAAGAATGAGACCGGGGGAGCAAAGGGACAAAAATTATTTTTACCTGTAATACGAAGTTAAATGGAGACTCTGACATTGAGGTGCAAACCAGAGTAGAGCATTCCAAGAACCAAGGTTCTTCAGAATAAAGAACCTATACTGGAAAAAGAATTTCACAGAATTTTTTTCAAATTTTGTTTAAGCCTGCATGATTGACTGCTTTTTTGTGCCTTCAAAATCTTTTTCTCAGATTACTAAAATAAGCAGGTAAACTCTGAATATGCTCATAAGGAATCAATTAAATTATTTTATAAGATCAATTAATCTCTATTTAGAAACTAGTTTCTCTTTATGGAAATTTCTGTTCCTGAGCACTAAAGAGGATGCCTCTAAATCGTGTCTTTAGTCTTTCAGGTTTTCCCTTTCCAACCACTCTTCAGGTTTTAAGATTAAGAAGTCCTTTTTGCTGTCTTGAACAAAAGGTTAGGAATTTGTTTACATTGCTGCAATCTTGTCTAAACAATCTGTTGCATTTTTTTTAGGAAAGAAATACAAAATATTGGTGTAATATGCTAAATAAAATAAATAGTAAGCATTATCAAAATGGATTGAGTGAATAGACAGGTTGCATTTCTGTATTTCAAACTCTTTCCAGCATGACCAGCATGATAACTATTCCTGAGCACATGCAGCAAAATATCCCCTGATTTTCACAGATCTGTATGTGAAATGCTATCCAATGACTTTAAATATATGTTTGAGAACGTGCCGACATGGCCTCCAAAAGTATTTTTTAGCAATACTGTCAGGATCAAAGTCACAACCCTTAACTCTTTCTTCTCAGCAGAACCTACTTTTTTATTACATTTGAGTAGAGTTCTCTATGTATTTTTTCCTTTTTAAATTTCAATTTTGATTCCCTGTGCAGAATTTTCCATGTGGACAGCAACTTCTGGACTGCTAGAAAATCATTATGATATTGACACACTTTTTCCATATAGATATAGATATGTATATGTATGTGTGTGTGTGTGTGCGTGTGTGTGTCTTATCAGCTGGATTTTTAAATGAAGCAAAAGTACTGAAAAACCTAAGGACTTCTACTGTAGTCAGCATTTCTCTTTATTGTCTTTGCAGCAGCTTTATATATATTTGAGAAAAAGTGTGAATGAATTATTATATGAATGAAATATGAAAAACAAAGTATGGTAGGAGTGCTGGCATTACAAAGTCAAGCTTTGAGAAAACATACAGAGTGCATGAAAGGCTGCATATCTATCTAATAACCTCCCAACTCCTGTCCTAATATATCCATTATGATGCATATTTTCTTTGCATGCACCTTTTTTCCCCCTAGGAACCCAGTTCTGTAAGTAATCAGGATAGTCAGTGCTCACTGAGTATGTACAAGTGATTTTTTAAATCCTCTTCTACAGCTTCTGTCTACAGAGACAGTTTCTGTCTATACAGTCTCTGTTGACAGAAAGCTATCTCAAAAGATTCATTTGTTTTACTACCAAATGTTTAAACTCTTCTCTGAATACAGCTTTTCCATTTGGTTGCTGTATTTTCTCTATTGTTCTTTGTACAAGTGTGCTGGGTTAGTGTTGGTTTGCTTTGGAGAGGCTGATATGGGGCTGAGTTTGGATTTGTACTGAACACAGGGTTGATAGCAGAAATATGTTTTTGTTATTGCTGTGCAGGGCTTACACAGAGCCAAGGCCTTTTCTGCTCTTAGTACTGCCATGCTGGCAAGGGGTTGGGGATGCCTGGGATTTTGGCAGGAGACACAGCCAGGACAGGTGACCCCAACTACCCAAAGTGATATTCCAGACCATATGTCATCAAGCCATATAAACTGGGGGAAACAATGGAAAGGGGTGGACACTCAGAGTGATGGTGTTTGTCTTTGCAAGTCACCACTGCATGCAGTGTGACCCTGCTTTCCTGGAGATGGCTGAACACTTGCCTGCCCATGGGAATAAATGTGAATAAATTCCATGTTTTCCTTCGCTTGCATGCACAGCTTTTCTTTCCCTGTGAGAATGTCTTGAACTCAACTCACAAGTGTTCTTACTGTTTCAATTCTCTCCCCAGTCCTACTGGTGGAGGAATGAATGAATGGCTCTGTGGGGCTAGGTTGTTGGCTGGATTCTTCCTTAAGAATCAGCTCTCTGGCAAAAGTCAAGGAAAATATGGACTGGTTAATTTTGGGTTGTAATAAAAAAGTAGCTGGATGTTTTCTTATTTCTGAGTAGCAGTTAAGACTGCAAAAGAGAGCTGGTAATTTCTAGCATGGCAATTCCTTCTAAGACACTTTTGAGGTGATTCATAAAGTTTCTTTCAGCTTTTCTCAACTGCTTTATCTCGCTTCTTGGTTCACTTCTGAGCTGGGCTATGTTGCAAGTAGAACCTGAGGAAGAAGCAATTGAAAAAAACATATTTGAGAATGGGAAACTTGTTCTTAGGAATTGTGAATTCTCCTCCTGCAGGAGGCTACCTTCTCCAGGACCTCTGTTAGAGGAGCTTCCCATTATCAGTTTAGTCAATTGATTTGGAAGTTCTTGTGCATTCTGTTAGGACTAAGAAACTAGTTTTTGTTTCACAATTCAGCACCTTAATTCTAGTTTTTGTATAAAACATGATGTGCATATATGTGTATGCAAACACATATATAAACATAGGTATATGTGCATGCATGACGCACCATGATTGGTTTCATTTAATGAAAAAAAAACAAAAACTTAATCATCTATAGAGACAAATTTGTCTCTGTGTACAGCTATATAAAATCAAAAGCTGTACAGATGTATAAAATACAGCCATATTAAAAGTGTCTTTCTTTAAGAATATCAAGAGATTGAAGTACAATTACAAGCTATAGTGAATTGCTTCCCAGAATCCAAATGGTAAGGAACTGTTTAGCTACATGGCAACGCTGCCACAGGGATGTGGCTAAAATGCTATTCTTCCCATCACCCCAGAAAGAACAATAGTGGGGCTGGTGAGAATGTGCATGTACTATCACGCACATCAGAACTTGAGGGCCTCTGGCTGAAAGAAGCAGTCAGCATGATAGTATGACATTGTACTCTTTTTATATTTACAAGTATGAGAGGAAGCTTTAAATTTTATTTTTCAAAGTTGCCTGTGGTGGTAAGCTTGGAAAACATAGCATAACAAACAACCAAATAGCTGCAGACCACAAGAGATTTCAAAGTCAGTTATGTAAACCATATCCCAGAGCATTCCTTGTTTTTAAATACTAGTCCCCTAGCTGAATATTTTACCTTGTTTCCTGTAGCTATATTCCGGTGGCTACATTATTCCCATTTTAATTTATTTTATGTATCCAGATTCATGGTAGTAAGTTAAAGACTCAGCTCACAACCCTTAGGAAAAAGATGGTAGTTTGATGTACATATACGTATCTTGAGCTCTCCCTTCTAGGCATTGTGGCTGGATGGCAGTAATATCCTCTTGAGCTGGGACATTTCTCAGGGTTGCTCTTTGGGACAGAGAGAACTTTTACTAATGGCAGATCTTTGGATGAGCCCAATTTGGATTGCATACCAGGTAATTCTGTCCTTGAGCAAAAACACTAAATGTCTGAGTTTCTCTAACTGAGACTTAGAAACCCTTATCCAAAGCAGATATCCCTTGTTTCCATTTCTCCTATTACATATAAACAATTGTCCAAGTCTGAGACTGATAGGACTCAGTCACACCTAAGCTCCATAAGGAGTTTAGAAATCGACAGAGTCTACTCTGAATCTCACAACTCAACAGGAGTGTGCCCTTTACACTTGCATGTCTACAGTCTCTGCATCAATCATTCTAGCTCAATTCTAATCCAATTTTCCTGAGTATGTTTCTTCCATGCAGTAATAAAGTGAACCTTTGCCAAACTGCACTTTGACATCATATTAAAATGGCTTTTGCGAATACCTTTTATGGCAATCCTTTAAGCAATCTAAATCATTCATTCCTGTCAAACTGGCACAGTCAGCAGGATCCTAAATCAGGATTAATGACAAGAACTAGAAGAGCAGAGGTATCACAGGTATGTAAATCTGAATTTCAGTGGATTGTATTTGCACATGATGCATCTCCTTTTAAAACTTGGAGTCAGAACCCATTACCTACCTCACTACACTCCTGCAGTCCACCATAAACTCCTTCATGTCTCCCCAACAGGGCTATAAAATTGCCTTTCATTCACCAACATTTTGGTTTAGTGGAAATATTTTGACTGAATATCTTTCTGTAGGACATAGAATCAGCATGCTCTCATCTTAAAAAATAATCCATATTTGACAAATACAGACTCATATGTTCAAATTACCACAAAATGGTAAAAAGAAATTGTTCTCAGAAAAGAAAAGCTAAAGTAATAGATGATATCCTTACTTTCTTTTAATGAAGAACCTCAGTTGCATAAATTCTGAAAAAGATGAAGTGAATGAAACAGGAGTTCAGCATCTAACTTCAACCTTAGGTCTGATGTGTGTGAAGTTTATTAGGATATTGTAGTTGTACGAGAGCCTGGAAAAAGAAATCTTTTAATACTCACTGAAGTAGCCTGAGGACACAGCTATGTAATAGATGGAGTTTATGGATTATTAACTGAATAGAAGGTAAAAATAAATCAGAAGTCCAGCACCTGTCCCTTTGGATCTTTTATTACAGAACAATGCACACACTATAGCAAAAATGACAGCTTAAACTTTACAGTGGTGGGTTTATTTGTTGCTAGATTGAGGATTTTTTTTAACTTCTATCTGTTATTGCTAGGTTATTACTCTTGAAAACTAATATGACTGGAATATCTTCCAATTGTATGTATAGGCTGAACTCAAAGTGGAAAATATATGAGGCAGATTATGCATAGTACTATAAAAACACCGCTGATGTTGATAATAATATTGCTTCAAGGTTTACTTAAGGAGCTGAGTATGAAGAGAAAAAGGAAGATTTCATATATATTTATCAGCTAACTATCTAAATGCTTTTATTTTCTGCCTTAGTGTGTTTTTCAATTCTAAAATTCTCTTCTGATGTGAAGCTTTCCATATTTACATAAAGATTGGATGAATAATTGATAATATATTGTCTGATAATTAATTTACCATTTTCTGAGGTTTATCCATTAATCAACTCCCAATACATGTAACAGATTATGTTGTGTCATAACTGACACAGCAATACAAGGAGAAAGATTGGAAGTACAAAAAAATAATTACAGTTAGAGCAAGAGCAGTAATTGAAAAGAACCCTGAATTTTAACCAGCCTCTGACATAGAAAAAGAAATATGAAATCTGAGACCAAAATTGCTTACTATTTATCTTTTTACTTCAGATTTTTTTTTTCAAATCAGTAAGAATTCATGTGAACTCAAATGTTTGAGGTTATTTAAGCACCTCAGTACATCAGTCAATTCAATATTTGAATACAGTATCTTATCCATTGAGTCATCTCAGAGCTTTCAAAAGCACATATGGATTGAATATAGATGTGGATGTTTACATCTTCTAAATATGTTCACCTCATGAGACAAAAATGATTCTCTCTACTTTTACCTGGGAAAGGTGGTGGGTAGTAGGGAATTTTATCTATGTAATTTTTTATGCAAATATCAAGAAAATAGCATTTCATCTCAAAAGAAATCCTCTTTATGAAGGATTATTTTAAAGTACAGGAAAACAGGGAACATTGAATAAAAATTTTTGGCAATCTATTTGTAGTAATTATTCACAATGCCCTATGAAGTTTTATTTACTTACATTCCTATGCTGTGCATTTAAAATAAACTACTATGAAATATTATATGGCTTATTGAGTTGAACTTCCAAAAATTTTCCAGTAAATTGGCAAATATATACCGTAAACACCTCCTAACCTAACCAGTCAGGAGTCTGCTCTGTAAGGGAAGTTGAGAGTACACTCGATCTCGCTGCCTGTGTCATTGGAGTTATTGAAAAGCACTGGTCCCAAGGCAGAGCCCTGGGAAACCACCACTTGTGGCTGGCCTCCAACAGCTGTGTCCATCCAGCTGATTTCTTATCCACCTAACAGTCCACCCTTCAAAGCCTTCTTTCCAGTTTGGAGATAAGGATGTCCTGTAGGACTGTGTCAAAAACCATACAGAAATCTAGGAATGTTACATCAGTTAGTCTTCCCTTGTTGACCATGCGGCATCCCTTGGGGTCTATTTCCAGAATACCATGAAGTTATTTATACCATTTACATAGAAGCATACAAACACAGTTAGTTTACAAGGAAATGCAATATTTGGAACTTAACAGATCTCCAGTTTGTTGCAGTTTGCAACTTGCAAGAAATATAAAAAAAAGAACATCAACTTGTAATCTCTTAATTGTTTCCTGTGGTTCAGATGACTGCACAGGGATTTTCCTGAGAGAAAATTATTTAAAATATTTGTAGACATCCAGTATCTCTAGTACGTCTTAGTTGCCTTTGAGATAGAAAGACAAAAGGATCCAGGATAAAATGCAATATGAATATAAACAAAAGAGGTTTATCCANAACCGGGCTGGACAGAAGAAACCCAGCGAGCTATAATCCATCAATTCTAAAATAATGGTTATATAGGATAACTTTTCTTTTCAATTGGAGTACAAATACCTGTTACATAAGAGGTTCTTGGAGAGGTAGAATATTGAACCTCTTGCTGTTGTTGAGCATGTCCTGATTCACTGTTTCTGAAAGTGAGATTTCTACACTTTATCTGACATATTAAATTTCTGGTCACTCCTTGGGACAGAGATCTCAATTGAATTTGGCAGGAAATCATTCTGCAGGTAAAGACAGGCATCCATAGCAGAGAATTATCACCAAGGTTTTCCAAGATCTTAACAGAAAAAGATGTTTATAGATTGGGGAAAAAGAAAAGGAGCCTAGGTCTTGGTGAAAATGAAGAGAGTGTACCCAGGCTGAATGGTACTTGAACATGGTTTATATCTTGCTGTAGGAGGCCAGTTGGTTCCACAGATGAAATCAATTGCAACAATGACTTTCCTAATAAATGTATTTCTGAACTAAAGAAAATATAATAGATGCAGTTTCACTTGTCTTCTGACCGAAATCTTATGCCCAGTCCTAAAAGCTTTACAGAATTGGATAGAAAGCAGTATAGAATATTGCATTTCTTCCAGTGTTATGCAACACTGCATGGAAACAATGTTAGGCTGTGCTAAGAATGGAAAGGCATCTTCAGCTTGGAAATTACTTCCTTTTTTACAGAGTAAATTCTAATCTTTAAATTTTAATATAGGCTTAGCATTTAATTTTGTCAAACCATCACAGAGTATGTTGCTTTCCTTTGTGTTTCAGGAAAAGCATATAATCTTTAGTTTATATTGTTTTTATTCAACCTCACAATAACTATTTGGATACTTTTTTCTTAAATTGGCAATTGATTTTCTGTTTTTACATCAAGTATCATCAGATATCTTCTACTCATAATGTCTCCTCTCTGAAGTTAATGGAATGCATAAGAGAATTTATCTTCATATTATAGTATCATTTTCCGCAATGTTCATTAATACAGCCGAAAGTAGTTTAGTTACAATTGTACCTTTGATACAGCTTGAAAAAATGACTTTGATATTCATATCACTAACATAACAATGTATTTGAGTCTCAGTTTCTGTATCCCCTTCTGCTTTTTCCAAAGGTTTTTTTTTTGTTTCTTTGTTCGTAGTTGGGGTTTTTTTAGAAAACACACTGCAGGGGACAAAGTAGAACCCCATAGTCCATCTATTGTCACTACAGAAGATAATCAAGTTGGTCTCTGAGTTCATGATGACATACTTTTGATGCCTAATGACTAGATTTCTAAAGAAGAAAAAAGTTTAGTTTGGGAAGGGTTGATGAGTTATGATTGGATCTTTTCCCCATATTTTACTTTGAAGTAATTACTGTTTCTTTTTACTAATTAATAAGTCAGAAATTCATAGATTTTGGAATTAAAATAGATAATTGTAAACATCTAATCTACTCACTTTGTAATACAAAACGTATATTGATTTTAGCTACTTCAATCTCTATTGAAGTAAGGGTCATTGTTGGGATTTTAAGCACTTGCAATCTTGCACATAGAAAGAAATTCTATTTAATAGCTTACCTGGCTGGAAACTTGATTGCCTGTTTTAAAAGAAATAACTAGAAGGCATCTGGGATATCTAGGAGTAGAAAGATATATGATGTTGACAAACAAAAAGTAATTTCCTTTTGGGTTTTGTTAGTTGAGGATAAAGCTTCAGGATAAGTTAATCCACTGAATCAGGATAATGTTCAGAAAAACACCAATCTAATTTGATTTTCAATATTGTAAAGAGCATGTATTACCTGCAGTGGGTAAACTGATTATTTCACAATGAAATTCATAAATTCTATTGTTGAGAAATAAAATTGGTCCATGACATCTCAAATGAGATTCCGAGATTACAGTGAAAGCATGTTATACTGAAAGTCAATAATGTGTACAACTTCACTCTTGAATGGAGGTTTAAAAAAAACTCATGAAGGATCATCTTGTAAAAAGCTGTGCGACATAAATGAGCTTTGTTTTGTAAATTAGTGGATCCTTGGGAAGAGGTAAAGCCAGAGCTTTGCTTTCCTATGTATTAAAATTCAGTTCAAATATTTCACTGTATTGATGGTTTTGCTGGGTTTTTTTTTCTTTTTAGATAGAATATAAGGACATTTCAAGTGTACTTTGTTAGTGTACATGTTTTCCAAGATACTTAAAAAAATTATCCATTCACATTGTAATTGCAGGATACAGCTCATTTTAACCTAAGTTACACAATAAAATCTTTATCAAAAATAAATTGCTTGTCATTATTTTCACATAGTAATTAATAATAGAATCTACAGTCACTATTTTGTTCTGTGACTCTTCTCTCCTTCCAGAACAGGTGTGGATAACATTTGAGTATGTTACTCAAATACCTTAATGATATTACTGAAGGAATTAGGATGGAATGGAACTGCAATATCAAATTAATTATATCTGCAGCACCTCACATTGCAATAGAAGCTTAGGCTAACAGAATAAACTGTGTTCTCTAAGCTTTTTCCATCAAAAGTTAAAATTCCAAAAGTTACTTCAAGAGTGCTTCTTAAGAGAGAATTTCTTTTTCCAAAGAGATGGATATGGAACTGCTGTCCTTTAATTTTCTAAAACTCTGGTTACCAATTCTAAGTAAGCTGATGGAAAATCTCAAATATCATGATAACTCTTAAAACATAATATGTGGGCTAAGTAACTGGGTTATTAATTTCAAATGTCTAACATTCATGTTTCCTGACCTAATACTGTCAAAAGAGAAACTAAAGAATGTCTTGATATGGTCAGAATGCCTTTCTAATCAGAGTGCAGCGAAAAATCTCAGAGCAAGGTCTTGACATTGGTCTTCTAGTGCATAATATCAAACACCTAGGAGTAACTTTGCAAGTGAGAGTACTACAGGTTTTGTTTTTGGGGTTTTTTTAAAATTACATATTGCATTGTCAATATTACACACATCGAAAAAAAGAGTCTTCTATGTTGAAAAGTGCTTCCTGAGATGATCTAGTCCAAGCCCCCTGCTCAAGCACTAACAGCTAGAACAAGCTGATGATTATTCTGCCCTTGCAAAAATTCCTTGATGCATGTTCACTGAAGAGTTACTTGCTTTTCTGTAGAAGTAAACAGCAATAACAAAGACAAGATAGCTTTTCAAAATGCAGATCCTGATTTAACCATGCAGAATGTTATCTTTGTTTTGGTTAGAAAATATTATTTGTACAGACATTTTTAATTTGTGATAACCTCCAAAGAGGAACTTCCTTACTGGGATTATAGATATCCTTGTGTGAACAACTGTATTTATTCTGGAAATGTCCACCTTGTTGTCCTTGGTAAACAGATGTGTGGCATTTAGGAGGCAGGCAGAAAACAAGACAGTGTTTTAAATTCATTGACTTTGTGGAATATGATGAGCTATACAATCATTTTAACAGAACTGGAAGAGCAGAAACGAGAACTAAAAGAGATGCTTTAAGAACAGAACAACTCTTGTGCCAAGATCCACCTTCTGGCATTTAAAATATGTTCAACTACATGGCGTGAGGAAAGCCAATGTCTGAATAAATGTTTCAGGTAGTTCTAAGCAGTACTCCAAATAACTATGTCTAAAGTACTGCAAGACAAGAATTTAAATTTAAAGGAGCTCACTGTAACCTTCACAGCTAGGACAATACAAACGAATTTGGTATTTTTTCTTCTCCTGGTGTATTTTCTTTTGGGCTGTTCTTTACTTTATTTTGTCTCTTTAAAATCACAAGGAACATCTATGTTGCTTATTTTTCCTTTTGTCAAGCTGTGCATGTATCACCATGAAATATTTCCCATATCTCATTCACCATACAGTAGTACATGGAATCAGCTGCTCTCCGGGATTTACACTACAGGTATGTCCACTGTACCTTCCAGATAAAGGAACTGATCAACAATCATAACTTAATGTATCAATTTAACATATGTCAAGATTCCAACATATGTCAAAAAGTCAGTTTTTCCTGCTTTGGCTTGATTGATCAAAAAAGTAAGGGCTGAGTTCAACAACAGCAACAATAAAAAGATCTTGTAGAAAATCTTGTGAAAATGTAGGAATGAAATAATTTTTAAAAATACAAATATACACCAGGTGATCAACAAATATCCTTACTAGTGTATGGGAAGAATGCTAAAATCACTGTGGTATTGGTAATATTTTTTTATTGGCTACACTTTTTTCTCTGAATTTCATCTTTGCAAAATAATATTGAGTTTATTTCACCTTTTCTTTTATCTCCAGAGGAATCCATTCTATTCTGCAAATTATAAAACTGCCCAGGATTCTGCTTGTTCAGATATTTATAACTTCTATCATGGTGTTTCATAATTTGCAATAACTTATTCTTACAGCAGCCTTTGGAGTAGGTATTAGTAACTCTTGACATTGATAAGGTGCTGAAGACTTCAGATGTCATAAAATAAATACGGGAATTCTGAAGATAAACAGGTTGATAACTTCTGCCTAGGAAAAATACATATAGCAACATGTTTTGGTGTTACTTAAAAAAACAAGCAAACAAAAAAACCCCAAACAAAACACAATTCAACCAAACACCAACTACAGAAAAACTCAACCCTGACTTTCTTTTTCTGGATTAATTATGTTTTTCTTTCTGAAACTTTCACCATGTCTTGTAACATGAGTCACTTTTCCAGTCTTCACAAAATTATGTTATATATGATGGAGTGCTGCAGGAAAACACTTAATCAAAACATCCATGAGAAGCAAGGAAATACTTTGAAAAATTATCTCACTTACAGGAGTTGCATTTAGTTGTTTTGAGCATTTTTTTGTTATTGGTGTAGTTTTTTTTGCTAAGTGTAGACACGATATGAATGAATGGCTGTTTTAATTTGTCACTATTCATGGGAACAGAGGTCATGTCAGCCAGGACGCATTGAACAGTTAATAACCACACAAGGAACTTATTATAAAATCAATGAACTTACCTTCCTTATTTCATAATCCCCACTTCTCCCTTGGCTCTGATCTCATAGTCAACAACCACCCCTCCCTGGACATCACCTCTCCATTGTGGCTCTGCCTCTGAAGCTCAGCAAGGATGGCTGTCACCTTCAACTCCCCAAAACAGGAGTTACCATGACCCCATACCTCTAAGTCTTCCATACAATGTCCCTTTCCCAGGCAGCTGTACTTGAGCTGGTATAAGCTCAAGTGGCCTGAGAAAGCCCACTGATAGTCCACAACTATTACTTGAATTCACAGCAGATCCCTCATGAGACCAGATCTGTCTAAGCTGCAAGCACACACTGAACTGGGAAGAAAGGCCTGAACACGGATCTACAGACAGTATAAAAGCATTTGTATGCACTAGCTTGAGGATTGCCTGTTTCAAGTACTGTTAAAAGTCCTGATTGTTTTTTTTAAATTCTTTGTGCCAATCTATCTACTCAAGGGGAAAAAAATATTGATGTCTCCAGAAAGAAACTTCTATTTCATAAGTTACCAGGTTGTGCCTTTCAGAGAAGAAAAACAAGAAAAAAAAACCATACAAAACTCTGCTAACACAAAGTTAATTTATTGATAGCAAGTAGCTGAAGGTAAATCTCCCTGTGATTATGCAAAACACTGTCTGAATTAACACCTTATTGATTAGTCAAGAAAAAAAAGCTGGCAAAACTAAATACAAGGTTCCCTGCAATAATTTAAAAAGTAATTCAAAGTAATCCTCAGATTTCTATTCCTTCCTTTGGGGACTTTCTGAGAATTTTCTAGTTGCACGTCCCTTCATGTTGACTACACATTTTCTGCCCTACATAAGTCAGTCAGCAGTCTGTCAAAGTTCCTAAAGCACCACATGTGTAAATGTGTCAACTTTTTTCCCCTAATGTTATAATTTCATATACTGAGTTAGTCATCCTGATTTTACCTTATGATCAATAAATACAAAAAAATACTTCTGAGGAGAAATTAGTGTGTGATTTTGCAGGGAGCTACTTTAGGATTAAAAGAATCACTCCCTAAACGTATCCATATTTATCCCTTGACAGTAATGGGTAAGTGACTATAATGATAGCCTGCAGTGCCTAACTCAGATGTCTGTGTGTATTCTAAGCATCTGGAATTAAGAAGTGGATCCAATTTAAATTCCTAGAAAGTTTGCTGAGCTAAAACCAGATCTATGAAATGAAAAACCCCAACACCTAATGTGGCTGATTTTATTCAGTTTCCAAGTGAAGTTGCCTCATACCTGGTTAGTAACCACAGAGCAGTTTGGCTGGTTTTGAACCAGTGATTTATCATAAAATCATAGGATTTTTCAGGTTGGAAAATATCTTTAAAATAACTTGGTCCAGTGTTAACGTTGCCGCTGGCTCTGGCCGAACAGCTGCCCACCAGGGTTTTGGGCAGCAGCTGAGCGGCGTTGTAACACACAAGAGCGGCCTGACCAATCCAGAGCAGGCGGGTCCTTGGACCCGGTGCAGCACCGGTCTCTCTCGCCAGTGTCGCACGAGGTGTCCTGATGGATCTCCCCGGTTCAGGTCGTCCGGTGCCGGGCCCTTCTGTCCCTCATCATCGGCAGCGCCTTCCCTATATGACAGGCACTGTTTCCGATTGAGCTGGAGTTGGCTGGGAGGGATCCTTAGCCCCGGAATAATAGAGACACTGGACATGAGGTAACACCACTCTGGGCATCCGGGCACTAAGGACACGGAGCTCCGGTAGCACCAGACTTTTATTGGAGGGTATAAACCAATCACAGACAAGCCAGGGGCGGAACAAGGGAGGGACAAGGGGATAAGGACCAACCGGGAAGGGAAAGGGGAGGGGAAGGGAATACAGGCAGGGATACAAACCAATGATCAATCGAGTAACATAGAATAATCTAGAAACCAAGGATGATAGACAGGAGATGGGCAGGTGGCAGGACAAATAGGGAAAGGGCAGCCAACCTTTGGGAGACCCAACCCCCTTCCGGGGCATACTACTACAAACTCCACCCCAGGGGTGGCCTCCCAATACTTCAAAGGGGTAAAGGGGGGGAAACGGCTTTTAGGGGCCAGAACCACCGCCACAGTCCAACCCCCTCTTGCAATGAGCAGGGACATTTTCAACTAGAATTTTGCATTTCTTTAGCAATAATGTTAATTTAAATAGTCTTTCTGCCTCTGTGGAGTGGCTGTTTGTAGCTGCTAGGATAGTAGAAGGAATTATTAAAAAAAACCCAAAAAACATAAATACTTGCTTAAATAGATGCCCAAAGCATCTGTGAGATAAAATGGTGCTCTGATACTACTAGAAACATGAAGCAATAGGATATGTTAGAGATGTAGTCTTTGTAACTTAGGTTTCACATGAGCTTAGATACGAATTTCACGAATGTAGTCAGCCATCTCTATGAATTCTAAATTGGAGTCTAAAATGATTGCTTCTTCTTTTGTAGTCCCAGGGTTATTTATTTAAATTTTCCTTACTATAAAATTAATAGTCTCCAAAAATTAAAATTAAATTCACCCTAGAAGAGCTGAGTTTTTGCCAGTGATTATTAAGAAGGTTTTGAAGCATAGAAATCTGCATTTTTTTTTCCATCTATTAACCTTTTTGTCGCATTTATCAAAGTTCAAACATACACAAAAACCTGGATATAGGACATCATAATCTGTCCAGTTACCTCAAAAGAGACCTTGACTGTAACGGATTTTTTTCATTAATGCATGAAATTTTGTAACTTTTTTGCTTGGGAAGATTAACTGTGGGCTTTTCCGGATGATACACAAATGAAGATGCAGAAGATAGTTAAACAAATTTTATCCCTGAATCCATCAAGTTTATTTAAGTGCAAAATCACACTTGACTACATGGCTGAAGTAATTGGGAGGATGCGTTTGTCTTCTTCCTTCTTCTTTTAGAAAACTGTATGACAGATATGGAAAGTCTGTACTTAGGATGCCTAGAGCAGTGATATCACAATATATAATCTATGTTTACTTTCTTCAGAAACAGTATGTGTTACCAAATTTCCTGCAAGTAACTCCCAGATTTTCTGAAAGAAGCTTATGACTGAGCAGTTTAGATTGAATTTGTTTATGGCAATAAAGAGCCATTTTCTACCAAATCCTTCAGTTTCATATTTTTTGTATCTACTTTGTTCTAGTATAATTCCTTCTCTTCTTAGTAGCTCTGTTAGTTCTGGTTCTCCTTTTTCTTTTTTCTTTTCTCTTTTCTTTTCTTTTCTTTTCTTTTCTTTTCTTTTCTTTTCTTTTCTTTTCTTTTCTTTTCTTTTCTTTTTTCTTTTCTTTTCTTTTCTTTTCTTTTCTTTTCTTTTCTTTCTTTTCTTTTTTCTTTTTCTTTTTCTTTTCTTTTCTTCACAGGCTGTTATTGGTATAGTTTATTTGAAAAGTGGTGTGTAAGTCATAAGAAGTGCAGATAAGCACTGATCTATATACCTGAAAGTACAACAATTTCTTTTCCACCCATCTCCCTTTTTTTTCCTCTCTTTTCATTCTTTATTCTTATTTATTTATTATTTAAATTTTATTTTATCAAATGGCATTCTGGCACACAGTAAATGTGAAACAGAAACAAACTTTACAAAACACATTCAATTCACATAACTTTCATACAAGTTTCATTTCATTGTTAGTAATTATTACAATTAAGCCATACATCGGAAGTTTATGTGCTCAAGTTCAAGTGTTTTTTCAGCTGTATTAAAAGGATAATTTTCTGGATATATTCTAAAGGGTCTAGATAGTTTTCCTCATTAAAATATATTTTAAACTAAATTCATTCTTATCTCAAGACATTGAAGGGTGAGTATAAATTGTACAATGTTTATTCTCATTTCATTGACTTTAGTCAGCATTGATGTTTAAATATAAAAAGAGAGAATTTATATAGTTTATTTTTCTCCTCTTTCTTTCTCTTTATGCATCTTGCAATTGTCTTACAATTGTTTCACATTAAAAAAAAGAAAACTGCACAAAAATTGAATTCAGTAACATTAGAGATGAACTTCAATTATGTCAGAATCCCTAAGGACTGTGTTTTCATTACATGCTAAAAGATCAAATTAAACTCTGTACTAGCTCACAGATCTCTTATGAGAGCACAATCTTTATTGTATGACAATTAAAAGAAATGGAGACATGCATTAACTTTAAATGCCAGTTGTATTTCAAGTCCATATATACTAAAAATAGTGGTATGATCTGATACAATGTACTTGGATTTGTAAACACAACACCTATACCATTTGAAGAAAATAATTCTTCATTTCTTCAGTATTTTCCAGAATCATGTATGTACAGTGTAACCCTGGAAATTCCCTAGATGGATGAAAATCACAGTAATATACAGGATATAAAGGTCAAAAATAATGTAGCTTTTGGTAGCCTTCATTCAGTCCTTGTCAATGGTCTCATGTGGTCATGATCAGAAATAAAAATATTTCTAAATATAAAAAAAAGAAAAAATAACAAAAACTAGTATGAGCAGATTAGCTGTTGATACAAATTAATGGAATTTTAAAAAAGAGTCACTTCTTGGTCACAGCAAAATAGAATGCTGTGTTGTCTGTCCTTGGTAGTAAATTCGGAAATGGAAAATATGACCAGGAACATAGAAGTAGACATAAAAACTACATCTGTCAATACTATCAGAGACTTTACTACCATCCAACCTCTGCAAATAGAAAAAGCATTTTCATCCCTTCAGGAGACATTTGCTCTTGATCTCAGTTTTCATTTTAACACAAGTCGAGGATCTGAAGGACCTTTTCTTATATCTGTTCTCAATTTGTAGAGAAGTCAAGCCATTGTCATTTCACAATGCGATGAGACATTATGAACCATGGTGGCCCTCAGTCCATTGGGATTTTAGAAATACCTACTAATTTCATATAATATTTTCACTTCAATTCCTTCACTCATTGCCTAATCTCAAAATTAGGGATGGAGGTGAAGTGTAGGCTGGGGAATGGGAAAAGTAAGAACTGCAATTCTGTGATTAACTCAAAGACTCTATCATTGCATGTAGCCTGCCAATCCCAAACAGGATGTGAATCGATGATTATTCAAGAGTCAAGAATGAAACGAAAAGGAAAAGGTTTTTTCCTTCTTTCTTTTGGCTGTAATATTCTGGTTTGTTTTATTTTACATTACTTAAAATCAAAAGTATTTTTAGCTTCTGAAGTATACCTATTATGCAACAAAAATACTGCTGTATTTTCCCTTAAAAATTACCATTGCAGGAGACTGGAGGAGTGGCTGACTGGCTCAAAAGAGCCAGTTGGGAAATGGTGGGGAACAGGGCAAGCTCTGCATAGGTTGGATGGGGCATGGTTTCACCCAGCACCCTGGAGCCTTCTTGCGCTGTGCTGTGAAACGCATGAGCATTTGAAAAGTCAGAGCCAGCTCCATTGCAACAAGGGTCGACTGCATGGGCCAGCTAGGAAAACTCTGGCTCTGTGTAAAATGCAGGCATGAGACTTTAGTGCTGAAATGAGCACAAACTCTTTCTCTTTCTTTTTCTTTCTTTCTTTCTTTCTTTCTTTCTTTCTTTCTTTCTTTCTTTCTTTCTTTCTTTCTTTCTTTCTTTCTCTCTTCCTCTTTCTTTCTTCATGATGTCTTCTTCTCAAATTATGTTGTAAGTCAGACCAAGAAAAATTCCAGTCATTGCCTCGTCTAGTGCCTTTTTGTATCTGGAGACTAGTTAAAGTTTGCTAGGGTAAACTTTGCAAAGTGATTTATTCCCTTGGAGTTCTAAAATTTGCAAGCAAAAGTTGTTTTTGTACCTCCGGAGAATTTTGTAGTTTCTCCTCCTCACTGCCCAGAGTAAATTCAACTACCTTTCCCTAAAGTCTCTAGGTAGATTGGGCAAATTTCTCTCTGAAAGACTATGACATAACAGAACTATGAGTAATGACTCAGTTTCTTGAAATGCAAAAGTTTTTTCCTTAATACTGAAGAAGGGAGTGTTTTCAGTATCTAAATAACAAAACAAGCACTTATTAAAGGAAATGGAATTGCAGGTTTCAGATTTGTATAACTGCTGAGCATTTACCTCAGCAGCATGTTTGTCTGTACTGCCAGTGACTGCAAATCACGCATTTCTGTAACTTCATTTTAGTTTGGATTGGAGGAAACACATTAACTAACAGATAATGAAAATGTCACCTCAAATTTTTCACATGTGCTCAAGTTCATTTCTCTTCAATGCCAATTAATTCATTGTGAGATATATTTCAGGAAATTCATTATCAGTTTATTTCTTGTATCAAAATTAGGATTATTCAAGTGCTATGTCTGTAAAAGTTTGATTTGAAATTCTAATTGTTGTCTAATCTTAAGAATACTAATGAATGTATAGCAAGGCTCTAGTAGTAATTTGGCCAACATGATAATGCATAATTCAATTGGGAAAATAGATCATTCCTCGGGCAACATAATCATCCATGAACTTCTGTTAATTGATGAAGCATTCCCAAAGGAAACTCCCCAGATGTGAAAAAAAGTATTTCTGAGTTAGTGCAATCACGGGGATGCATCTTCCTCACTATCTTTCTTACAGAGGTATGCAATTGTATTTATTGCAACAGACAAGAAAGTGTTAAACAAAATAAGAGGTGTCTAGCTAATATCTTAAAATGGTTATTATTCCACAGAAAAAATCTTTTTGCAGGTTATGAAAGAGCAACACTATATTTAGAGCTTGTTTTGGTAAGAAAAGACATACTATTTTTATTATGCTTTTAGAGTATGAACTTCTCCAATGTGAGTCCATCCCATGGGCAACAGTTCTCCATAAACTACTGTAACATGGGTCAGTCTTCCACAGGGTGCAGTCCTTCAAGCATAGCTTGCTCCAGTGTGGGTCCCCCAGAGGGTCATAAGTCATACCAGGAAACCTACTCTAGTGTGGGCTTCTCTCTCCATAGGCTTGCAGGTCCCTGCCAGGAGTCTGCTCCAGCACAGGACTAACGTGGGCTCACAGATGTGGTGCTCCTCCATGGGCTGCAGGTGGATCTCTGCATCCCTGTGGTCCGTCATTACTCCTAATTCCTTTCTTAGTTACAAAGAGGTAAAAATGCAGTCCTTAAGCTATGTACTCTAATGTTCTATTAAAGGAATTTTCTAGACCTGAACTATCTTTTCAAATTATTAGCACCATCCAGTTTGGCTTTCGCCATTTCTTATGAAGTGTTCTGGGGGAAGTGTGCAGGTAAGAAACATTGAAGGATGATTTAAATTTTATTCTGATCAATGCAGAAGCATAATAATGTTGACATCATTTTGAAAGCATCATAAGTTTAACCACCCAGAAATATTCAATAAACAAAACAAAACAAAACAAAACACCTAACCAAACCAAATAGCTAAATGAAATACAAGAAAACTTTTGTTGAATCTTAACATTGACTTAAGAGAATACTCTGTTAAGAAATAGCCTCCTTATTGCAGGATGAAACTACTGTTCATACTTAATTTTGCTTGTTCAGAAACTTTAGGCTGTGATAATGTGCTTTAAAAGTTACACTTATGATACAGAATGTAAGAGAAAAAAATAATTCTTTAAACCCTCTTGGTATAATACCTTGGTGGTTTTCCCAGATGTGAGCAGTTGTTTCTACTTATGTTGCTATCCTTTTTTTATGCACAATACCATTAATAAGGATATAATCAGGAATATGTAGTGTGTATACAGGTGTGCACTCAGTTTTCTGAAGAAAGTTTTCCAACAGTATAAACTATAGTTTGACATTTGATACAGTTAAGCAAATTAAACTGTGTGATATTTTATTCTCAGGAATGACCTTGCTTGCAGGAAGGGTTATATTAGCTTTTTGAAGTCTAGCTATCTATCCTATTGACTTGCTGAAAATAGAAATGACAGTAAAAGAATCCAAGGGCAAAATGTGTAAGGAAGAGACAAATAATGAACAAAATGCACATATGGAGACATCTCATTTTTATGTCTCACACCTTTAAAATGATTATATAAGATATTTCTAAGAGTTCTCTCTGGTAGTTAATAACCACAGAATGGAAGTGAACATAAGGATACAAAATAAATATCATCAGAGCTGGGCATTTAATTCTTATTTATATCACTTTTATGTACATAAACAGGAATCACTAATAATTGTCATTTTGTATGTGGCTTGCAATATAATGACATTACATGGGTGCTTTCTCCAAAATTAATTTTAGTTGTAAGATTGAACGAAAATAGATTTGTTATATCATTCTCTTTTTAAAATCACAGTATGCATAGTTGCATTTGTATCCTGTTTTGAATGTCAAACTGAAGCATACTTTAATATGAGTTGAGCACTATTTTAAATTGGAAACTGAAATGAAATATTTGTGGGGCTTGAGTTAATGCTTACTTTGCATTAAAACAGATATTGACTACACTAGCTCTAAACTGTCCTAAATTAATATTAAATGTGTAATGATATTTTTTGTGCCTTTTTATTTCAATGCATGGTTGATTTGTTCAATATTGTTGATAAGTTCACACACACAAAAAAAGGAAATACCAAAGATAGGGAAATCACTGTTATTTCCAGAAAAAATACTGAGGGGTTTGTCAGTTCCTTAGAACGGTAATGATCTGCCCACTGAATAAAATATTATAAATTTTAAATACTGATATTTTAAAAAGTCTTTGTGAAATAGATAAACTGATCCAAAAGGATCGCTCAAATTAAATTTATACACAGTAATAGTAGAACATCACCTTCGATTACAGTGTGACTAATAGGTAGCCACTGAATAACATAAAAGTGGTTTGTATTGCAACAATTTTTTTCCAATATTTTTTATTTTCTATTTTTTCTCTCCTTTCTCGCAATCACAAGACTAAAACATAGCTTCATTTTAAGGAGGAAAATAAGGTACAAACTCTGTGGTAAGTAAAGATGTTGAGAAAAAGTAGTTTAGGATCCAAATTCCTCTTTCCTATTTGAAAATTCTGTATGGCTTAATAAGAATCTACTGGATGTATCTTCAAATTCTTAACATAGCTTAGGCTCACTGGTTTCTGGTTATCTGGCTTGCAATGACTTTTAAATCATGGAGAAGTTAATGAATGCAGGTAGAAAAGAAGGGGTTCTCCCAGAAGAAAAAAAGAAATGTGATTATATATTCTACAGAAGAAATATATTTAAAACATGAGTGATGAAGTGATTTAGTTTTGATGTGTACAAATGCCCTCAGAGATCTTCTATACCTCCTTGATTCATGTACTGTATTGATATCTTGGTTGTTTGATAGCTGTATTACTGATGCACTAATGACTTTTAGAAGATTGATCATATTCTTGCTACACACTACACACAAAGGTAGCCCAAACAACCAGTTCTGAAAAGCAATAAAGCTAAAATGTGAAATCCTAAAGACAAATGGAATGGTTATAATTATTCATAAGCACCTCACATGTAATGAGACTGATTCTGTATAGGAAATTCCCAGAAAGCTCCATAAAGTAAGTTGAATTATTTATGCCTCTTATATCTTAATATTTAAGTACCTGGCTTTTGAATATATACTTACTGTGCTCCTAGAAAGCAAGCTGAAGCAAGGTTTTCATTAGCAAACCATTGTACTCTTTCATGTTGTACACATGCTATATTATACATGATGAGGTACTGAAGAATTCAGAAAACACTTCAGATGTTCTTTTTCTGGGAAAGAGTAGAAGGATGAAATTCACCTGAATTCTCCAGACAGCAGAAACATCAAAGGTATGAAATAAAATTCTGATAGCAATGACCCTGATTTTAGTGTTGTATATATTTCAGTCAGAGCTTAAAGCACTGGGGTCAGATAGCAAATACCCTACAGGTTTGCTACTGTAGATGAAACTGTAAACATCATTATCTTTTCAAAGTAGTTCAAATATGACAATCATTAACTTTGCACACTCAGCACTGCATGTTAATCTGACAAGATCAATATGTTGCCTCAAAATTGCAGTGCTTTTACTGCTTATTTTAAGGAAAATAAATCTCAGAAATAAATTAACACTTCTAGAGTGTGCAGTGAATAAATGTAATTAAAGTTAGCAGTAAATATTTCCTACATCTTAGTAATTTAATACAGAAACTTAATCGCTTTTATATTCATAATGCAATAATCATAGTTGATGGAAATGAAAATAAAGGTGTAAGTTAAAGATGTGTGATTAGGTGTACCATACTGTCGCCCTGGTTTTACAGGGCCCCATAAGTTGTGACACTGTAACTGTAGTTTCCCATGCTTTTTCTGTAAACATGGTCCTTGTTTTTCTTAACCGACTGGGATTGTTTTACACTTGTGGAACTGTTTTTCATTCCTTTCCCTGGGGTGGAAAAAGATAATTGACCATGTCTTTGTCCTGTAAACCTTTAGGGATGTTGACCCCTTTCACCAATCTTTGACTGTCCTTAAAAACATATAAAAATAAACAAATAAAGAAGGGCAGGACTTTTAGTCGGTCCTGCCTAAAGAATTCACTACTGCTCTGAGACCCGCGTGTTTCTTCTGTTGCCAGCTGAGCAACACCATACAGTGATGTTATAAAATTCTCCAGCATTCATATTCTGAAGTCCTTGCATGGTGTATAGTTGTCTTCTAGCAGAATCCTGACCCAAGTTTCATAACACTACAGGTGAGTTTACAAGTTATGCAGAGACCTAGAAATTTCCTCAAGGACTTCAGTATGCCTTGTAATCTTTTATTCATGTATGTAAAGCAAGGAAGAAAACAGACATCTAAGTTGCACATGTAAACCATTTCAATATTTACTATTGTTGAAAATTAATCTATTTCAAAAATCAAATGGGTTTTGATAGGTTATTATTAAAATACCATACATTCTACTAAAGCTCTATATGTGTAACACATTTTTTCTGAATTCTTTATCAAAATTTCAGTAATGAAAATTTCTTAATCAAAATCAGGGATTTTTTCAGAAAATTAAAAACAGTGTTGCAGTAAATCAGTACAGAAATTGAGAGAAATTTTTCTAAATCAAACTAAGGAGAAAACAATGCTGAATAATACAAGACCATTTTGCTCTTCCTGGCAGCTTTTCTGATAATTTATCTTTGTATTTTCATTCTTGAATAGCTTGATGTTCAACTCATTAGAGCTGAATTAGTCCTCTCCTGCTTTGTTTTTCACTCATGACTATTTATACCAAGATCAATAAATTCCATTTACTGAGATTCTGAGTATCAGAGTATCAAGGTTATAAAAGACATATTTTGAAATTGCAGCTCATATTTCTTTTCATCCAACCTTATTCACATATAAGAGCTGATTCCTGATCTGCTATTGACCTTGAGACAGATATGATTAATGCTTGGACAAACAGTTCTCCTACACAAATAGTAAAAATTAGACAAAGATATATATTATTCATTATATTTTTTTCAGTTAAAAACATGGGTAAAATTTCAGATGAAGAGAACTGATTCTTACTGTTTTCCAGACATTTTACTGCTAGAGTGAAATCAAAAGTTGCTAGAATAAAAAAATAAAGGCCATCTTTATGAAGGTGCAGCAACAATTAATTACATGAAGAAATCTTTACTACTTAGAAACATTCAGAACTACTTTGACATAATATTTTGAGCTCTTGGACTCAGCTGAAGGCCAGAATTCCAGCTGAAGTGACAGGTTGATGATGTTTATTATCCTTATATCCAAATACCTTAAAGAAAAGAAAAGAAATATCGCACTAACACTAGAAAACTGAAAAATTCACTCCCTTTCTTTGACACTGTAGTATTTTATACTATGCAGTTAAATAATCATAGAAGCATTGGTGGTTTAAGGGGAAATCTGGAAATCTCTGTCATAGAATTGTGCAACAGTTTTGGTTGGAAAGGTCCTGTAAAGGATATCTAGTCCAACTGCTGCTTCAGTGACCAGGGATATCTTTAACTAGGTCAGGTTGCTGAGAGTCCTCACTGTCTGACCTTGAATGTCTTCAGGGATGGGGGAAGAATGACTGAAATGGCCCAGCAGAAAAGGACCTGGGGTTGCTGGTTGACACAGCTAAACATGACCCAGTGTGTGCCCAGATGGCCAAAGGGGCCAATGGCAACCTGGCCTGTGTCAGCAATAGCATGGCCATCAGGACCAGGGCAGAGATTGTCCCTCTGTACTGGGCACTGGTGAGGCCACACCTCAGATCCTGTGTCCAGTCTGAGCCCTTCAGTGCAAGGAAGACATTGAGGTACTGGGGTATGTCCAGAGAAGGGCAACCAAACCATTGAAGGGGCTGAAGCACAGATCCCATGAGGAGCGGCTGAGGCAGCTGGGGTTCTTTAACCTGGAGAAAAGGATGCTCAAGGGAGACATCATTGCTTTCTGCACCTATCTTGAAAGGAGATTGTAGTGAGGTGGGGGTCAGCTTCTTCTCCCAGGCAAGCAGCAACAGGACAAGAGAAAATGGCCTCAAACTCTGCCAGAGGAGGTTCAAGTTGAATATCAGGAAGAATTGCTTTACAGAAAGGGTTTTCAAGCATTGGAACAGGCTGCCCAGGGAAATGGTGGAATTACCATCCCTGGAAGTGTTTCAGAAACACATGGATGTGGCACTTAGTGCTATGTTTTAGTTAACAAGGTGGTGTTCAGTCACAGGTAGAACTTGATGATCTTGGAGGTCTTTTCCAACCTTAATGATTCTATAATTCTATCTACCACCTCTCTGGGAAACCTGTTCCAGTGTTTCACCATCCTCATCACAAAATATTTCTTCCTTAAAACTAGTGTAAATCTGCCCTCCTTTAGTGTAAAACCATTACCCCTTGTCCTGTCACTATAGGTCCTACTAAAATGTTTCTCCCCATCTTTCTTACAAACTCACTTTAGAAAAGCTGAAATAAGATGCACCCAGAGTCTTCTCTTCTCCAGGCTGAACAAATGCAACTCTCTCAGCCTTTCCTCAGAGAAGTGCTCCAGCTCTCTAAATCTTTTTGTAGTGCTGGTCTGGACCTACTCCAAGAAGTCAATGTCCTTCCTGTGCTGAGTACTCAAGGGCAGGATGCAGTACTCCAAATGGGGTCTCTCTGAGCAGAGCAGGGGATGGTTGGTTCATTAGTTCGGAGGCTTTGTTTTTAATTTTTTAATTACATGCAGTAAAATGGAGATGAACTTTAATACTTCACAATCTGGAATCATAGGGAATGTTTATTAAAGATGAATAGCATCACCTATGTCTTAAGTAAAAAGAAAAAATCCTGTATCTTTGTAGGAAATGCATTGCTTTTATAGGACGTAGCATAATTAGGTACAAATCAAAAACTGTGTGTTTTATGAGACTCGGCATCTCAAAACATATAAGATTTTCAGATGTAGTGGGGTTCACTTTGATCCAGGTTTTATAATTTATCTTTACTATCTAGTCTAAGTTAATTTTCTCTCTACAGTTTGTGAAGAAAAGTCAGAACCTGGAAATAAAGTTCATCCTGATTATGTCTGACATCTTACTTAGGAAGAGAAAAATCATTATTGACAACAAGCTTAAATTAGATACTATCTGTTGGATGACCAGTGTTAAATGAGATTCATCTCTCCTTCAGTTTGTGGTGGTTCAATGAGGAACAGGCAAGAGTAAAACACTGATTTACTGCTTCTAATTAAACAACACATTTCTTTGTATGAGTCAGAATAGATCTTCCATTTGCCTAGGAACAATAGGATAAAAAAAAGAAAAAAAAAGAGAAAAAGAAAAGAACAAAAGCCCCAGCTCTAAGTCACCTATTGAAACAGCAGGTGAATGTGTTTGCAGGATAAAATTTAAGTGTCTACATTCCTTTTTCCTTCTGGTTCTGATAACGAATTTGTTAATCTCTTACTGAATTCCATCCTTTCCCTTAAAACATTTATCAGATGAAGCTATTGAAGCTATTGTTCATTAGTTTCAAACTAACTTAAATCCCATTATCATCCTTTGAGCATCAATTTCTTCTTAGAGTTCAGAAGAGAGTTTTATAACACAGCAATGGCTAAGTGCTTCCAATTTACTTTTATGTCTTAATGCATTTCAAAAACTTCTAGTGTTAACATTACAAAGAGAAAGTTGAACAGAGAAAGACAGAAAGGGAAAAAATGAAATTTGTCAAATAACAGGCAAGATCTTTTATGCTGAAAAGTTCAAGTATATTTACAAAAGTGATTTTGCCTCTGTGTCCATTTCTTCCCTACTGTCAGGCTGGCAATTTGGCTTCAGATGTGTCATTGTCATTTTTCAGCACAGTATGTCTAACAGAGGAAGGACAATAAAAAGGGGAAAGAAAAAGAGAGGTCAAGAAAATTCAAGGAAACTATATTTTTTTTGTATCTTGGATAAGTTTTAAACATGCTTTTATAATAGGTGATAGGCAGAGGTCCATTAAATGGACACGTCCTTTTAATAATGGAAGTTTGATGAACAAAATGCACTTCTCACTTTTATTCTAAGGTAATATTTTCAGGTAAGTAATAATTTCTGCTCATTCATAAAGGGAACATGTCATGGCAACGAAAGTCTTCTAAGATTCTTTCATAGATAATATGCATATATTTCACATCTTGCTTTATAGAGTTTCGTATAAAATGGCAATGTTTTGTTAGTATTGTGGAGGTTCTTAAACATGGAATAACAAATTCTAGAATACTTTCATGCAACTCTTACTTTCAAGTAAATATAGGGAAACACAGTGAAGATGTGATGGTTTGGGGGTTTTATCTAGACTTTGCACCAGCATAACAGGGAATCTGAAGTTGTTTGTTGTTACTCACAATATTTCCAAGCTATCTAAAATTACCTACTAGCAGCTGGTATCTAAGACATCCATAATAAACAGAAATCTATGTGACTTAAATGAGATTTGTCTTTTCTGGAGCACTGACTGTAAAGAATGTGAGATATCTTAAGGAATCTTACCTAGCGTTAGGCAACTAAGTTTAGGCAAACAAATTATATGTTCATTTTCTGTATCACGTATTTTCATACTGGGAGATGGGCATCTCAGTGGCTCTAATTAAAATATTTATTTTCTTTTATGATCACATAAAAGACTGCAGATCTTTTAAGGACAGTTAAACTCATATGTTTGGTTTCCAGTCTAGGAATGAAGGAAATTAAAAAAAAAAAAAGTAATTTCATGCATTCAAGTAAAACACTGAAAACCAAGGTGAAGGGCTTGACAGTGGAAACTGCCAGTTGTTAACAGAGATTTGCAAGTCTAGAGAATATTATTCAGTTTCTGGCTAAACTTACCTATCACAAAAGGTGCTAGAAAAGCCAAGCATGACAGAAAAGTAAACCAAAATCACTTATTTATGGCTTTGTATTTATATTTCTCAAACCCAGTATGCTTGCTGGTTAAATGACTAGGACTACAGATCCACCTCAGTTTGGCTGGCTATCAAAAAATCTCTTTAAAAGATGTTAATATTGTAGGAGCTCAATGGCACATATTTGAACATACCTTATATTAGATCCTGTTAAAAATTTAGTTAAATTCTACTTTATTTTTAAAGTATTACTCATTAGGAATGAAGACTAAGGTTTCAGAATAGATGATTTCATATGCAGAAAAATCTGTTTCATTTCATTATAAGGCCTCTCCTAGCTATGTAAAGTGCATAAAATACAGCTTTTACTTTTCTGCCATGAAGAAATTTACTAATATCTAAAACTCTTTTTACAAGAAGAAAAACTTGCAAAACCAAATAAACATTAAGGGAAAATGCTGATAAAGCAGCGTTATTTAATTTTTAATTAAGAAAATCTAATAACTGTACCTCAGTGATGTGAACCCAGTTCGTGAAATGTTTTGCATCAGTTTTACTAAGGACATTTTTCAAAAAAGTTATAGGTCATATTCATTAGATATGTAAATAGCAGAAAAAATTAGATAAAACTACCATAAAGTATCATGGACATTGGTATGAGATCACAAGTGATTTATCAATTTTGGAACAGACTCCTTCCTGTAGTATCAAGGTCCCTGCTGGAAATAAATATAATTTTTTTTTTATTGCTATAGTCTCAAAGTAAATATATGCTAAATGTCTAAGTTGATATATATAAATGCAGAATATATAATCCATTTTCATTTAAAATTCTGGATGTCATATTTAAATCTTTCTTCTTCAGAGAGATAATATAGCAGGTTGTATTTATAGCCCTGGTTTCAGAAACATTTTTAAACTGTGAATTTCTCAATATATATCTGAACTGATGGTTCAGTTTATTTCTTATCATGCCTTTTATTACATATATTCTGTTTTAAAGGATTTTAAACCTTATGATTAATCTTTACTGAGCTCAAATCTAACACTTTGTTTTAAATCTTGTAAATAAATATTTTGTTAATACAAGTGATTTTAGTTTTTGGACAAAGCATAACAAAATAAGTGCAATTTATTCCATTTTAAAATTGGATCTTTTGAAAGATAAGCTTTATTTATTTAATTTAATTGGTATAATAGTGCCTCAGTCATATTTTGTGCTGTAGATAGATCTGCCTAGAAAGTAAACCCTACATAAATAAACAAAACTAAAAGTTTGAGGGCCACAAATATCTAAGAAACACAGTTCCACGAAATGAGCAAAAGCCACTAAACACAAAATTAAATTAGTTAGACTGAGAAAAGTAAGAAAGAACACTGAAAGAGGAAACCAGACAGTGATATTTGAGCTCATTGACTTTAGGTTTGGGTTTTAGCTTTAGGTTTGGTCAATAGGTGTTAATATGTTCTACACAAGCATCTGCATCTAGGCTCTCTTCCTCATTTTGTTGGTTTTGCATGGCCTGGTTTTTGGTAGCAGGGGGGCCACAGAGGTGGTTTCTGTGAGAAGCTGCTGGAAGCTTCCACCATGTCCATCAGAGCCAATCCTTGATGGCTCTGAAGATGGACATGCTGCTGGCCAAAGCTGGGCCAACTGGAGACGGTGGTAATGCCTCTGTAATAAAATATTTAAGAAGAAAATCAAAACAAGGGTTGTTGCACAGTGTTCATTCCAGCTAGAGAAGAGCAGGAGGTGAGAATGTGAGGGAAGCAACATGGAGACACCAAGGTCAGTGGATAATGAAGAGGAGGAGGTGCTCCAGGTGCCAGAGCAGAGCTAGGCCATGGTGAGGACCATGGTGAAGCAGCTGTGCCCCTGCAGCCCATGACCCCGTGGGGGATGCAGAGATCCACCTGCAGCCCATGGGGGAGATGCCCATGCTGGAGTAGGGGGATACCTGGAGGAGGCTGTGAATCAGTGGAAGACCCAGTCGAGAGAGGAGGCCCCTGTTTCCAGGCTGGAGCAGCTTGTTCTTGCAGGACTGCAACCCATGGAAGAGTGACTCATGTCACAGCAATTTTGGGAGGACTGTGTGCCTGTGGGAGGGACTCACCTTGTGGCAGTTTTGGGCACTGCTGCTCGTGAGATTGAAGCCACGCTCGGGAAAGGAAAGGAAGGTTTCGGGAAGAGAAGGGAAGGTTTCAGGAAGGTTTCAGGAGGGTTTTGGGAAGGTTTGGAAAGGTTTGGGAAGGTTTGGGAAGGGAAGGTTTGAGAAAGAGAGAAAGAAAGGGAGAAAGGGAGAAAGGGAGAAAGAGAGAAAGAAAGAGAGAAAGAGAGAAAGAAAAGAAAGAAAGAAAGAAAGAAAGAAAGA
>VZTZ01050209.1:0-38528 GCA_013400955.1 Drymodes brunneopygia | reverse complement strand
AAAGAAAGAAAGAAAGAAAGACCTCTAACTCATGTCAGCAAAAATCTGGTGAGACATGAATTTAATGAATATTGTATTAGATTTGAAGCCAAGAAGATAAAGAAACAAAAAAAACCTTTGCTAACAGGAAAGGAATTTAACGATTAAGAAAAGTAACATAGCTATGAAAAGAAATGAAAAGCAACTCTGAAGAAAATAGCACAATAAGAAGTTAGTAATTTAAATGCAATTTTAGCAATATAACATGCTATTGTATGGAATAGCTACATAAAGATATAAATGACAAGAATTATAAATCCCTAACGGTTAGGATAGCTTATTTTGATATTTTTATATTAATAGAACTTCACTGGTGTGAAAAGAATTGAAACCAATGAATGGTGATTAACAACAAAGCTGAAACCTTGCTTTAAGCCTACCTTCACAGGAAAAAGAAAGTGTTTCAGACGCATGAGTACTAATCTAAGTGAATCACACTGTCATCTATTTATTGCTTCCAAAGATCAAAGTTTGTTTTAGAAATCTGCACAGTATTTGAACTGGAGAGCTATAGGTGACCAATGGCACTTTAATTAGTTCAGGCTCTGGATCAATCAATTCTTTGCTCGTGCCTGACAGTTCACATGCTTTTGACATTATTGATCTTTGTCCATTCATTCATCTTCTTTCCTTCTAAGTTGTTTGGATTCCTTAATTCTTTGTATTTTCTCTGTCATCTTTCTAATCTCATTCATGCGAATCATTGCAATAGATCTTCATCTATTTCATTTGCTCTTTTTCATGACTTTCAGTAAAGTCTCTTATTGAAATTTTATTTTAAAGATTATTTACATGTGACATTGAGTTATTTTTGTTAATCAGAGAAAAAATCTTTTTTCAAATATTCACCATGACTATCACATTTCTGAAAGGATACAAAGAATACTTTTCTAACAACTGATGCTGGAGAATACTACTAAATGATGCCCTAATTTAGGAAAAAATCACTTTATGAGGGATCCCTAGATCTTCAGTTTGAAATACAGCTCAAAATTAAAATTTCTCCAGCAAATTCTGATTCTTCTTTGCTATTTTTGAATTTTGATGGAGTGATCAGAAACTATCTACCTGTCCCACACATTGGTGCTTGACCACCTCTTGCCTCTCATTAGAGAGCATTCAGTGCACATGAGCAGTTAAGAAGGAATTTGTATGTGAATATAATAAAACCGTGGAAACAATAAGTTAAATATTATTTGGAATAAGATCAGCTAATACTTATTGCTGAAGACAGAATATCTATTATCAATGATCCAAAAGAAGTAAAAAATCTAATGCCTATTAAAAAACTTCATAAACTAGTTTAAAACCCCCACTGTAATCCTTGAATAACACAGGCTTACAGTATATATAATGATCTGAGAGGACAATAGCACTTTCTGTTTATTTTTATGAAGGAGGAAAATTATCAGTATTGATGATGGAAAAAGAATATCATCTGTGACAGCAGATCCCTTTCTGTTCTTGATACAAAAAAGTATTGCTTTAATATTGCCTTAAGGTTGTTCTGATACCACACTTCTTTTTCTTGCTGCTTATACTTTTCCTGTCTACTCTCTTCTACTATAAATGATTACAGGCTCAACATATAAGAATAACAGTCCAAAGATGGGAAAAACTCATTTGTACCAGAATCAGACAGTACTATTAATAATGAGCCTCATTAGGCAACACTCAAGCTTTCCTTAGCTTCAAAGGACTACAATATATGTCATTGAAAAAGCAAAGAAAATAATTATGACCTTATCAGTTCCTTCCAGCATGATTCTCATCTCTGCTTTTATTTTGAGAAGAGATGGGACAGGATTCATGAAATTTAAAACAAATATTGTAGTAAATTTAAAATAATTGAACAAACCATTCTATAGCTGGGATGGTGGAGGAAAGACAAAACATGGAAATACAGATGTCTGCTTGCAGTTTTAATTTGAAAGAGTTTTCATGCAACAGCACCGGTATTTTCACTTGTTTATCATCCTTAACTTTGTCTGTTTGTATACAGACACACACACACACAGAGACACACGTATTTAAAATGTTGTTATAAATACTAATGCTTACCCTGATGAGCTTGAAAGCTCCAGGAAAGGCAAATCAGACTCTTTTGAATATTTTTACAACTGTTATGTGAACCTCAATAATGGTGTTACGTTTCTAATATTCCAGTGAAAATCTTAAATAATTATTGTCAGGTCTTTATGTAAGCCACTTTTGCTATTGGCCTTTATTTAAAACATAGAGATAGAAAGAGAAAAAAAAAATCAACACATACATCTGTTGCTTTATTATAAAAATTTAGTGGACTAGACTCCATGCACAAAACAAAGGCACCATATTGTAATAAAGTTTAAACTTTGTTTGCGTGTGTACTGAACCGTTTTTCTGTCAAAGGTAACAAATTTAGTTTGCTAAATTATCTATTGCACTGGAGAGAATAAAATTTCACAGATCTTGAATGACAGCAGAATTCTCAAAATAAACTAGATATCTTCTGAGAGTATACATCGTCCTGGTGGGCCAAGGCAATATATGCTATCTTTTATCTGAAGTCAAAAAGATTGAATGTATTCTAACCATCCTCCATTTTAGAGAACAGAAGTATCTTTAAAGCTGAGCAGTTTCTCAGCCAAGGGGAATATTTTCTCAACACAGAATAAACTGGGATCCTTTTTTACTTTTAATAATATCAGCATGTCCTCAAAATGTCTTTTTAGAAAAACCTGTTAGTGCAGCAAGAAGAACAATTTACTACTCCATTTTTCTAAAGGCATGACAAACTATTATGGCACCTGACCACTGTGAATAAAAACACAGTTAGACATTAAATTAATGAGACTGGCATGAGATCTGCTTCCTACTCACGATTTTGAAATTTACTTTGTAGTCTCATATAAGATGGTGCAGGATTGTATCTATTGAAGCAGCATGCCACAAATATTCTGATGGAAAGAGTTCTGATGCTACTGGGTAATATGAACAATCTAATTGGTTCAAGTGTTTTTGCTGCAAACACACAAACATATTACATTTTCCTACTTTATTAATCTTCATCTTCTTATGAGAACTTTGGATCTACAACGATGTTGATTTTAATAAGTGGAACACAGACTTACTGTAAACCTGCTTGCAGCATTACAAATAAAACAACCCTAAGATGTGGAAAATAATGAATCAAACTAAATTTTCTTTTTCAGAGATGCCATGTTATTAATTTCTGTCATTCAGAAGAGAACTCCACTCTGATATCCTGATATAAAACTAATTTATATTTAGCAATGTGGGGGAATTGAGCTGCACAAAAGAATATAATAAATGTTCATAGCACAATCCCATCTCCTAAAGTATTCCCATCTTTGTAATTGCGAATGCTTATTTCTATGTCCATCCTTTAGTAAGCAATTATCCAAGTATTGTATGACTGAATAAAAATAAAAAAATTCTTCATCATTATGCCAACAACATCCTTTTGAAATTTAGCATTATGAGATATAGAATGGTCAATGAAGAGAGGAAAACTGACCTCTTTTAAATCTAACACTATCAGTCTGTACAGGATACAGGATGATGAGAAGAAAAAATCCAAGAAGGACATACAGTACTGTAACTGTCCAGAATTAACAACATTAAAAACACCTAGCTTTGGTTTTGGACAAGGAACTGCTAAGGTTAAAGAAATCGATATCTTTGGGGGTTGGGCTGCTTGTGTTTTTCTCCGAATCATAAATTAATATAAAAGATATCTAATCCATCTCAAAACAAAGTATTTTTTTTAAAAATTAACATATGTATGGCTAGACAGTAAAAAAATATCTCACAAGAAAGTTATATTCTGAGGAACACATGAAAAAAATGCTCAGTTTATCTCAGAGAGTCAGACTCTTTTCCTTCAGTACTGCCTTTTCTTTAGTATTTCTAGTACTTTTGTGTCCATTCTGTCTAGTTCCATTTGCTTTCTCACTCAGCCTCTCCATCCCTCATTTGCTACATCTTTCACTCTTTAACCATTGCGCTGTTGTTTAGAGAAAGGAGCTGTCTTTGTAGTGGGAACTTAGAAAGGAGAATTTACAGCTGCTAACATTGCCCACAGTATTCTTTTTCTGAGGGATAGATCTCCATTTATGAAAAATGTTCTCCAGATTTTTAGGATTTTCATTACCTTTTACTTCATGCTTTTACAATTAACTTTAAGGACATTGAAAGATAGAATGGTTTTATTAGAAGGAACTTTAAAGATCATCCGGTTACAACCTTCTGCCATTGGCAGACTCCTTCAACTATACCAGGTTGATCTGGACCCCATTCGACCTGGCCTTGAACTCTTCCAGAGGTGGGGCATCCACAATGCACTGGGCAAATTTTTCCAGTGCCTCACCACCCTCCTTTATAAAATGTTTTCTAAAAAATGTAAATAATTTCTTTCTAGTATCTAATCTAAATCTATGCTCTTTCAGTTTAAAGCCATTCGCTACATGTCCTTGTAAAAAGCCCCTCTCCAGCTTCCTTTTAGGGACTGGAAAGCCACAGAAAGGACATCCTGGAGCCTTCTTTTGTCCAGGATGAATACCTCCCTACTCTCAGCCTTTTCTAATAAAAGAAGTGCTTCATTCCTCTGATCATCTTTGGGGCTCTCCTCTTGAATTGCTCCAACAGGTCAATGTCATCCTTGTGCTGAGGACTCCAGAGCTAGATGCAGCATTTCAAGTGGGTTCTCTCCTAAGTGGAGTAGAGGAGCAGAATCCCCTCCCTTTCCCTGCTGGCCACTCTGGTTTTGCTGCAGCCCAGGACACATTTGGCTTTCTGGGCTGTGAGTGCACACTGCTGGGTCATGCCCAACCCTTCATCCTGCAGCACCCCAAGTCCTTCTCAGCAGGACTGCTCTCAATCTGTTCATCTCCAGCCTCTGTTGATAGATGTTGTAGCATTTTGCACTTTGCCTTATTAAATTTGGATTCCCATGGGCCCACTCCTTGAGCCTGACCAAAGTACCTTTGGATGCTGTGTTTTGTAAGAGAATGAAAGAACAGAGATCTCACAGCAAAGTCACCACTGCACATAGGTGCTACTCTGAAGTTAATTGGTATGACTGTACACTGATGAGTTGCATCCAATGATGGCTAAACCAGTTATTTTTCTTTAAAGGCTTCATATACTTTGCTTCAGACTCCTGAGTAGCAGCTCTTGACAACTTGAATACAAATTAACATTCCAAGTACCATATTTTATCAGAATATTAATATACAACAGGAAGTACTTTTATAATGTCCTGATACCTGGAATAATTAATTTTCTCACATTCACAGGCAGCTGACAGAAGAAAGCAATTCTTCATGGAATCCATTCAGAACCTTATGTTGCTGTTTACATTTCTTGTTCTGTAAGGAGATAAAGGCTTGTAGTACTAGAAATATGATCAAAACAACTCTACTGCAGTGCCAGCATTTACAGGGTAAGCAGTTTCATGACAATCAGATTAAAAAAAATCTTCTGGATCATGTTCCTAGTAACAGTTGGAAAGATAATATAGTTTCTTTTATCCCAATATTTAGGAAATAGAAGAATGTCAGTACTAACCATCATCTCCAGTATACGTATAGTGAATATACGTATTTGAAATACGTATATTCAGTTACTTTTAAATAAGAATTATCATCTCTGAATGATAAATGCTTGTAACTAACTTTGGTTCTATTTTAAAATGTGCTGTTAACATCTGTAATTTAAAGTTTTGGGTTTTTTTTATATAGAATGCACTTCTGTATCAGAAAGATATCTTTCCTCCATTTCCATATTTTTCTTTACTTTTCAGAGCAGGAAAGAACTTCCTGGTTTGGAACACTCAGCGTGGGCTGGACTCTGAAAATGTGTCAAGTGAGAACTGCAGCACCTCCTGTTCACAGATGAGACTTGCATATCTCCGTGTATGACAGAAAGATGGATTGTGGTGAAATCCATCTGGTCTTACAGTCTATTTGTCTGGGAACCAGAGATGCAAAGCCTGCCTGAGAATGCACCTCCTCCCCAATGTGGACACATGGTCACTTCCTGAGAGCTTAACTGCTCATGGGAACCAGCCTAACTACTGTCTTAATTAACAGAGTTTCAAAATAATTAAACTGCAATATGTGCAAAGAGTTTTTTCTCATTAAATCCAAATAAGAAAATAATTTCTTTATTAAATACATTGCTTCGTTGCAGAGAGGAGCAACTGTTATTTCTTCACTTATTCACCAGTCATTTTCTGCATCATTTAATTTGAATGTGATGGCAAATTGAAATAATAAGATTAATAATAATAATGACAACAATAGTTTTAAAAATATAAAGCCTATGCACAAATGGCCACATTTAGAGTAAGGGTTCTTCTGCTCAGAATAACTTCTCCACAGGAATGTCCCATTAGCTGCAAGAAAGTTCCTTTTACTTGACCTCAGTATATTTGTTCTCAAGGAAATTATCACACAAAATAAAACAGCCTTTGGTTTCAGTTTTGTACTTTCTCTTACAAGTAGTATTTTTGTTATTAGATTAAATGAAGTACAAGAGCACATCCTGGTCACTGATAGTGACAGTGATCATGTATATTATAAAAAAACTTAATTATGTTTTGCTGTCTATTCCTTTTATGAAAAATAAAGAACAGAAACAAACCTAACTGGTGTTTAGAAATGTCCTTAAGCCCAAGCACAAGTTCTACATTCTCAGAGAGTAATTAGAAATCAAGATGCATTAAGATAAAAGTGGAAGTACAAAGTCAAAGATTAGTCAAACCACATAATCTTTGTTAGGATTTAGCAAAGTAGAATCATGTATTTGAAGATTCCCATCAGTTTCTGGCAGGTTTATAAATGAAGCTGTCAGTGGAAGAAGTATTGTATGAGATACAAATAACAGAAAAAAACTGTTTGAAATCTCTGTGCTCCACATTCAAAAACCCCTAAAAACCCAAACCCAGGACTAGAGTGAAATTATTTCAAATGATAAAGGAGAAAAGCAGTGGTTAACCTAAAAATTCAGAGGTCATACCTATGGTTAGAAGCAACACTTCAGTGTGTTTATTTGAGACAGTATTTCCACAAGAATTCAGCAGTATAAATGGATAAAAGAGACCTCACATAATGAAGAAAGAGAAGGAGGATAAACAAATTTTAGTCTGCAATCAGCATTTCTGCCTTCACATCCATGCAACTACATGGTACCACTGAGAAGCACAATTGTTTCTTAGTTTGAAACACATAGCCGAAATTGCAAGAACAAAATTTACCACAGATCTCTTTAAAGATATTTGATAATTTTTTTTCATTTTATTATTCTTTTTTTTGGGATTAAAAATTACAATGAACAGTTCAAATGCAGTTTTGATACCAAAACAATGCAACCATGATTTTTTAGTGGTACATCAATAATTTCTACCACAGGAAGATAGTTAATAACTCACTAATTTTTTTAATGTCTGAAATTACAGGTAAAAAGAAAATTTCCATGCTAATTTAATTTCTGATGTTCCACTCAAGAAAATTATTGTTTTTGACTGATGCAATATTTTTTGCTTCCATGCTCATATTTCACAGTTAAAAAATAATCAGCCTTGACTTCTATAAGAACTATTTCATCTTTCTTTTTCCTTAGTTGTTGGTTAGTTAGCAACAGAAGAAATACGCGGGTTACAGAGTAGCNTATTTTTTCATTTTATTCTCCATAATGACATTAAAATATTAATTTTACTAAACCATCTAGGGTATGGTAAAAAATTTTCAGCTTTGCCTGTGTTACCAAAATATTCTACTGTGTGACCTATACACAACTGATGTATTCTTTGGTAGTAATTTTTAGTAGAAATTGGTTTTCTACTCATCTTCCATTACTCTGATATGGTGAATAATCTACTTAATGTCCAAAATGTTACTCTACTGCAAATTTGACCAGATGTAATTTCTTGCTTTGCCTTTCAGAATTCTACCCTTACTGTTCTTATTTTTCTATTTTTCAAGAGAAGTTTGTGGTTTTGTGCAAACATGTTTTCCAATAAAGTTTTTTTTAAAACAGATTCTGCAAGATAGGAAAATGAAAAAAGATAACTGATAAAATTCCAATATCTGACACCCTTGGTCACAAAAAAGGGTGATGTCCCACTCAGAGATAATTCAGGCTACCACATTCACAGATTCTTAGAATAATTTTGATTGGAAACGTCCTCTAGTGGTCATCCAGTTCACACATGCTTAAAATACAGCCAAAATCAAAGTTGCAGACAGCTTCAAAGTTTGATGAAGTTCTCAGGGTCATAGCTAAGAGTCTTGAATATCTCAAAGGATGACATTTCTATTACCTTTCAAATCAGCCCATTTCAACAATTGACCTCTCACACTATGAAACAAAGAAGTTTCCATCTAATTCAGATCAAAAGTAGGAAACAGACCATGCTTATAAAAGGTAAATTAACATTGAGTAAGTAGAGGATGTCATGCATCACAGAATAAAACCAATCCTTGCTTAGTTAACGCATTTGTCCTTTGCCTTAACTCTTTTCAAAGACACTGAGATTTAAGTGTACAGGTACTTCAGTACAGCTACAAACATTGTTCTGCCACATATAACTTCATAGTCCCTAACAATTAAAAGTTTAAGAATTTAGGAAACATAGTTAAGCAATTTATGGTAGACAGAATTTTTAGGGGTTTTTATAATTTAGTTTGCTTTTTGATATAAATATCAGCAACAACAGGAGAAAAAGAATACATAATAACTAGTGGCTTACTAGAATGTGGGACCTAAACCAGTCATATTAAATGAGATTCAGAATTTCATATTTTTTGTAAACATGAACGTACTGCTGGAAAAGTACAGTCAAGAGAAAGCTGATAAAGGTATAAAGAGAAAAAGCATGTTTGTGGCTGTACTTAAAATGAGTTAACAGTAGTTTGTTCGCATACCTGCGTCAAGGCAACCATTTGAACTGCTGAGGTATTTAAAGTCTGAGTGCTTCAGGCTTTTCTGCTCTCAAGAGCGAGCATTAACAGTCCATTTGCTCATGGGAACGGACTGAAGGTCAATTTTTTGTAACTATGAAAAATTTTCAATATTATTAAGAGTTTAAGGCAAATATATTCAGAGATTCTCCATCAGGGTGTCACCATGTCTAATCTACTTGTGGATCTTTCTTAGGTCCTCTATGCCGTGGTGAATTTTTGGGCAAAGCAAAGGACCCCATGTAATGAGTTAGTGTAGTCAGACAGAGTACAAGATGAGCTTTAGAAGTTTACTAAACACAAAACTCCACTATTCTCATATTGCTGTGATGAAGATCCAGAAAGCAATTTATTTTCTTCCAATCTAATTCACTGATCCATTAAACCAAAATAAAAGTGCATTACTTTTAAATACTAATTTTCTTCTCTTCACTCACACCTTTTTACCTAAATGTCAAATTTCCAAGCAACTTTTTCATTTCAGTGTGAATAGAGACACAACAAACATTCCTTATTTACACTTCCTCTTCTTTTTACCCTGTCTCCTGACTTTTTGTCCATTTCAGAGATACATATTCACCATCATGTATACATTTAAAAGGTATATGGGTGTGTGTTTGTTTGCATACATACACACCAAACTAAAGAATATAGAGTTTGTTTGACTGGTTAATCCCAGAGGCAAAAGCAAGTTCTTTAGACACATAAATCCAAGAAACTACAAAAGAAATCTGTTGAAGCATTCCAGTTGACTTCATTCTGAGACTTGGCTGATTCATTACTGCACAGCTGACAAGTGTTTGATAAGTGGAATAAAACCTTAATGACTAAGAACATGCTAAATAATTAATATTACTGTGGAGCTCTTTATCAAATTTAATCCATTTGCTCAGCTATTGATCTGGTATCAGATGTAAAATTAGTGAAAAATATTGACCATTTCAATTTTATTCATTAAGATATTTCAGTATTAAACTGGAGAAAATACAAATGAAGCCTACTTGCATGCAAACATTTCTTACTTACATATAGGCATTTCCAAATTTGTCATAGTTGATACACTTGACCCAGTGTTTTTGGATCATTTTAACTGTTGTATGCATTTAAAGTAGGTATCATCCAAAATTAATTCTAATGTTCATATTTATTCCTCTGATTTTTTTAGTAATCAATTCAGTTTGTGCCTCTAAGTTGAGACTGTTTTGCCCTTGGAGTGTTTTCTCCTGGTCCTTATCTCAATTTATGAACCTTTCATTAAATTTTTCTCTCCTCTGCCCAGCTGTAGCAGGGGAGGGTGCTGAGTGGCTTTTGTGGGTGCCTGATGCTTCGCCAGAGTCAAACCACAACAGACTATAAAAAATAATGTCTTTTAACCACTGAAATTTGTGAGTGTTAATGTTTTGATGTTGAAAGATCAATCTCTAATGATTTTCATGTATTTGATGATAATATCTTATGAGGCTTCTGTAGCCACAATGTAGTCCCTGTTGAAATAAATTTAAAAAAAACCCCAAAAATGTTCTATCTGAAAGATGAAGAGTAAAAAAAATCCTGATTTTAGAAATTCATATGGTTTGGCCATTAAACAACTNGGCTGGTTAAGGAAAACAAGGACTATGTTTACAGAACAAGTATGGAAAACTACAGCTACAATGTTACAACTTATGGGGCCCTGTAAAACCAAGGCGACACTTAGTTATTTTTATATAAATAGATTATCTAATAATAGAATTGATCTCCCCAATTTTAGTACTGTTATATGTAAACAAAAATTCAAATGTTTCATTAGTCCATTGATTGCTATAATGACATTTCATATATTAGAACTTTGTAACTTTTAAGTTCACAACAAATATNCCTTGCTTAGTTAACGCATTTGTCCTTTGCCTTAACTCTTTTCAAAGACACTGAGATTTAAGTGTACAGGTACTTCAGTACAGCTACAAACATTGTTCTGCCACATATAACTTCATAGTCCCTAACAATTAAAAGTTTAAGAATTTAGGAAACATAGTTAAGCAATTTATGGTAGACAGAATTTTTAGGGGTTTTTATAATTTAGTTTGCTTTTTGATATAAATATCAGCAACAACAGGAGAAAAAGAATACATAATAACTAGTGGCTTACTAGAATGTGGGACCTAAACCAGTCATATTAAATGAGATTCAGAATTTCATATTTTTTGTAAACATGAACGTACTGCTGGAAAAGTACAGTCAAGAGAAAGTTGATAAAGGTATAAAGAGAAAAAACATGTTTGTGGCTGTACTTAAAATGAGTTAACAGTAGTTTGTTCGCATACCTGCGTCAAGGCAACCATTTGAACTGCTGAGGTATTTAAAGTCTGAGTGCTTCAGGCTTTTCTGCTCTCAAGAGCGAGCATTAACAGTCCATTTGCTCATGGGAACGGACTGAAGGTCAATTTTTTGTAACTATGAAAAATTTTCAATATTATGAAGAGTTTAAGGCAAATATATTCAGAGATTCTCCATCAGGGTGTCACCATGTCTAATCTACTTGTGGATCTTTCTTAGGTCCTCTATGCCGTGGTGAATTTTTGGGCAAAGCAAAGGACCCCATGTAATGAGTTAGTGTAGTCAGACAGAGTACAAGATGAGCTTTAGAAGTTTACTAAACACAAAACTCCACTATTCTCATATTGCTGTGATGAAGATCCAGAAAGCAATTTATTTTCTTCCAATCTAATTCACTGATCCATTAAACCAAAATAAAAGTGCATTACTTTTAAATACTAATTTTCTTCTCTTCACTCACACCTTTTTACCTAAATGTCAAATTTCCAAGCAACTTTTTCATTTCAGTGTGAATAGAGACACAACAAACATTCCTTATTTACACTTCCTCTTCTTTTTACCCTGTCTCCTGACTTTTTGTCCATTTCAGAGATACATATTCACCATCATGTATACATTTAAAAGGTATATGGGTGTGTGTTTGTTTGCATACATACACACCAAACTAAAGAATATAGAGTTTGTTTGACTGGTTAATCCCAGAGGCAAAAGCAAGTTCTTTAGACACATAAATCCAAGAAACTACAAAAGAAATCTGTTGAAGCATTCCAGTTGACTTCATTCTGAGACTTGGCTGATTCATTACTGCACAGCTGACAAGTGTTTGATAAGTGGAATAAAACCTTAATGACTAAGAACATGCTAAATAATTAATATTACTGTGGAGCTCTTTATCAAATTTAATCCATTTGCTCAGCTATTGATCTGGTATCAGATGTAAAATTAGTGAAAAATATTGACCATTTCAATTTTATTCATTAAGATATTTCAGTATTAAACTGGAGAAAATACAAATGAAGCCTACTTGCATGCAAACATTTCTTACTTACATATAGGCATTTCCAAATTTGTCATAGTTGATACACTTGACCCAGTGTTTTTGGATCATTTTAACTGTTGTATGCATTTAAAGTAGGTATCATCCAAAATTAATTCTAATGTTCATATTTATTCCTCTGATTTTTTTAGTAATCAATTCAGTTTGTGCCTCTAAGTTGAGACTGTTTTGCCCTTGGAGTGTTTTCTCCTGGTCCTTATCTCAATTTATGAACCTTTCATTAAATTTTTCTCTCCTCTGCCCAGCTGTAGCAGGGGAGGGTGCTGAGTGGCTTTTGTGGGTGCCTGATGCTTCGCCAGAGTCAAACCACAACAGACTATAAAAAATAATGTCTTTTAACCACTGAAATTTGTGAGTGTTAATGTTTTGATGTTGAAAGATCAATCTCTAATGATTTTCATGTATTTGATGATAATATCTTATGAGGCTTCTGTAGCCACAATGTAGTCCCTGTTGAAATAAATTTAAAAAAAACCCCAAAAATGTTCTATCTGAAAGATGAAGAGTAAAAAAAATCCTGATTTTAGAAATTCATATGGTTTGGCCATTAAACAACTGCAATTAGATCATTTGAGTTGGTGTTCAAAGGACATAGCTGAAGAAAATGTGCACACATATTAAGTATGCATTAAAAATTATTTGTGGAAATGAAAGTATGTTTTTAAATGTACCAATCTGGATGTTTTAATAGGCACATTCCTGTTTTAAGAGGTTGTGCGTATTTACACTCAAAGAAAATCATAGCATTTGAGTAGTAAGTTCCCTAACTAGATATTTTAAATATCTAGGAGAAGACAATTTTTCATGATTTTTGTAAAAACAATATAATTATACTGAAGATTTTTTCTTTTAACTTACGATAACAGAGTAACATATACCAAAGAAAATGACCAAAACTGAAATCTGATCTAACCTGAAAGTTCAATACCTAATGGATACCTCTGGATTGTGCCCAGTAGAATTTCAAGTATCTAGGACGATGACAACTGAGATTTTGGCCTCTCTCAGAAGAAAAAAATTAAATGGTAAATATATAATTGGAGTATTTGGTATTGCAGCTGGATTGCTCTTATCTTTTCACTTTGTACCTGTGAGAACAGTCTTGGTCTATTTGGCACATAGGCTCCCATTTGGTGGATAAAGACTGTAATTAGGCTTTTGCCTTTTTCTCAGGCTGAAGAAATTCTACTCCCATACTGCATGAATGTCATGCTCTCTAGACCCCTAATTATCCTGTTGACTCTTTATTAATTTTGATCAAATATATTTCATTGTCTTTCTGAAGCTGGGAAACCTAAACTGAATGCAGTACTCCAGATGCAAGGTTACAACTGACAAAGGGTAGGAATCAATTCCTCACATCATTAGTTATGCTGTCACTAATACATCCTTCTGTTTGGTTGGCCTTCATTGCTGCAAGAGTTTGCTTTTGAATCATGTCCAATTTTTTTTTTTTTCTACCAGGATCATTTGGCCTTTTTAATGCAAAGTTCCTTCCAAGCCTGTTAGTCCTCAGCCTATACTGTGATATGAGGTTTGTTTTTTGAATTTAAATTTTCTTGAGCTTTCATTCAAGAACTAGCACATTCTTCCAGCCTGTCAAGGTTTATCTAAATAGTAATCTGGTCTTCTAGATCTTCTGTTCTTATAAAGAATGTTTTTTTCCTAGCTAACAGAGCTGAAGCAAGGGAATGAATGACATTCAAAGCTTTCTCTCTGTGTCCATAATAGAGTTTTCATTCCCACTAAAGCAATAGAGACCTGTAGAAAAAAAAGAGCCAAAATGAGTAAGTGTGAAACCATTATAGACTGGCAGACCTGACAGAGGAGGTAGAAGATGTGAGTCCTGTTGTTCTTAGACAAAACCTGGAAACTTTTTCCTTGTGTCTGACTGCAACATACACCACTGTCAACAGAAAATAGAAACAGTTGGCAGCAGCATACAAAAGCATTTCCCAAAGCTACTACTAGCAATTTAAATACATTAACCATGAACAATAATAGACAGCATCTTCAATTTGAAAAGACGTTTTCTGGGCATTCGAAGAACTCTAAACAAATATGTTAAATCTACTGAAAAGCTGTGAGGTACAGCAATAAAAGAGAAATACTGATGGAGATTATTTCTGTCCTTAATTGTCCATGTATTTTATGATGCCCATTCTTTTTATTACAAAAGGTAAATACTGTGTTTACTCTTAATAAAAAGCATTAATTAATATAAAAGCCACAATAAATCTTATATTGTCCACGATTTAAATTTTATTTGCAAAATTTAACTTGATACAACTAAGTTTATGGTAAATTTATGTCAAAGGAGGTTCTACTTAAACATGTCTTTGAAGAATTTTTCATGACAGACTTTGTTCTTTGATGCTGTGCTTGAGGACCACAGGAGGCACTAGGAAATTTCTAACTGGCTGATGAGTTTTAGAGCAAGCTGGTAACTGAATTGTGCCTAGTCAAATTGTCTGTACTTAACAATAGAAAAGGATTTGTAATTCAGTTCTTCAATTCGTCTGTTTTGATTAAGCTGTAAGAAGAAGAGCTGTTTAATCTGACTTTTAATAAACAGTCTTAAAACTTCTTTTTCTTTTGTGGATATTCTCAATAGCCTCTTTATTTTAGAATGTTTCTCAAACGCACATAATTGTGTATCTATTTCAGTGTCATGTCTTCCATTGTTCCTATAGTTCAAATTATTTCTGTATATAGCTATAATTAGGCTCAATATTTTTGAATCTGGATTTCCTTTTTTTATATTTTTGGTAGTATTTATCCTTTTCTGGAATAAGTAAGTTATTGTATAAAGCCAGATATACATTAAAATGGAAATGCCAAACACTGTAAAGCTATTTAAAATTGATATGTAAATAAAACCAAACACATGCCTCAATGTTCTTAAGTATAAACACATGGTAATAGAACCAGGTCAAAAAAATCTAAGAGATGAAGCTTTGCACAATATCTAGAATAAATACACTTATTTTTCAGAAGGAAAAAATGAATGAATGAAGTAGTTGTGACCATGGAGATATATTTTACTTTTCTGTGTGACTTTATATGCAGCTGTGGGAGAAGAAAAATGCTTCTAAGCAGAGAACTGAGACAAAGTAGTTTTCTGCAGAAAATTTGAGTCAAGATGACATTTAAGACCAGATAGCCCAAGAGGAGAAAATGTGTTTGTTTTTACAAGCTGATGAAGCAAACATAAATATTTGCTGAGCAACGCATATATTTACAATACTGTAGCTCACTGCATCAGAAGCAAACAAGCAAAGGTTTTGAACCCATCATATCTCACTTCACCTTCCAGGAGAATATCTCATGTACCCAGATGCTGTTGTAACCACAGGAATATTCAGATGGCAGAAAGAACTTCAGCTTTTGTCTCTCTCCTTACTCATTTGTATGTCCTAAGAAATATAAAATCTTGATAGAAGTTGTCTCAGAAGAACAGAAAACAGTCACAGACTGAGTCATGGTTCCAAAGAGATATTTACTTTTATTTTATGCAAGAAACAGCAATGTTTGACCCATAATTTAGCACCCTAGTTGTTGTGTATGCTAATCTGACAACTCTCTCCAGAAAATATCCATGCATAATTTGCTGTTGCTGAGTTGCATGCCTGCAGCCAGTTGATTTTCAAGTTTTGCAGTTACAAACATTGCAATATCTAAATTATCCGTTTTGGATCTCTGTGTTAGCTTTTATTTCTCAAAAAAACATTGCTTCCCTGACCATCAAGAGCTGCTCTTAGGACATTTCTCATTTTGAAATTTGATGGGTTTACTTTTAATTTTGGTCAAGACAAATAAATGTTTTAGCCCATATCCATCTCTGAGCACAAAAGATATTATGTGGTCTCACCTTCAAATTTCACTGAACTTGTCCCACCTTGGGGTGCTGGTCGGTGGAAAATTGAACATGAGACAGCAAAGCCCTGGAGTCAGGAGAGCCAACCCTGTTCTGGGGGGCATCAGGCACAGCATCGCCAGCTGGGCAAGGGAGGGGCCTTGAGGGGAAGCCACATGAGGAGCAGCTGAGGACACTTGGTCTGTTCAGCCTGGAAAAGAGAAGACAGAGGGGAGGCCTCATTGCAGTTACAAATTCCTCATGAGGGGAAGAGGAGGCAAAGGCATGGATGTCTTCTCTGTAGTGACCAGTGACAGGACCCTAGGGAGTGGCCTGAAGCTCTGTAGGGGAGGTTTAGGCTAGATTTTAGAAAATGACTCTTCACCCAGAGGGTGATCAGGAACTGGAACAGGCTCCCCATGGAAGGGGTCACAGCACTAAGTGTGATGGAGCTCAAGAACTGTTTGGACAGTGCTCTCAAAGACATGGTGTGATTATTGGTGGTGGTCCTATGCTGGGCCACACGTTGGGTGTGATGATCCTTATGGGTTCCCTCCAACCCAGGATATTTTATGATTCTATGAAGGAAATATCCTGTGTATTTCTGAGAGAAAAAAATAAATTTTGGGGATTGAGGAGGCATTGTTGTTTTGTTTTGTTTTGTTTTTTTAAGAAAAGAAGGTGCAGAGAAGAAATATATTTCAAGCTTTAAGAGCTCTTTATAAGTAAGCACAAAGTAATGCTCCAGAAAAAAATAATTCAGTATTTTTAACTTTTGCTTTGTCTTTGTCACTCTTTCAATTGAATTTCAAATGGTAAGTATGCTTTCATACAACCAATTTTTTTTTCTTTTTCTGTTTAACAGTTCTCAGTGATGGTACATCAATTGAAGTAATAACCTGTACTGTGAGATCAAAGCCATTTACTCCTTATCTACTTGTACTGTTGCAAATGGATGATTAAGACAAGCTGGGGGTATAATAATCCAAGCAGGAAATCTCTTTAGAAATGAACTCTATGTTTATTAAAATATCTCTAGTCTAAAAAGCCAATGATAGAAATAAATATTCAAAATTGATTCTAAATATAATTCTTATCAAAGTCTTTTCTTCATGAAGCTGTAGGTAGTCTCTAGATTGTATACTGTGCTTTATGCATTATTCTCTCTTTGGATTATTTTTGAAATTAGGAGTTTAAAAAAAAAATAAGCACGTTATTTCTAGTGACTCTTTCAAAGGAAAAACAAAGTACTTCTGATGAAAAAAAGGGAGGAGCAAGCAACCTCCTAAGAAATACAAAATAAATGTGAACAACAGTAACTCATGTATTTCAAAATTACTACATTGCCCCTAAACACATGATAGTTTTTAGAAACCTTTTAAGGAAACTGAAATGAAGTAGTAGGCTTTACTTTTTTAAGGCTAATTTTTGATAGTGTTAGATGTAAAAAATTGCTCATTGGCATTTTCTGTGTTTACTGTAGTTTCCGTCATTTCATTGTCATTTCCTTCATTTCAGTATATTTAATCTATCATGCCAAGAAATTGAAATATTTAAGTGAACATGGTATTTTAGTTCCCCGCTGGAATAGTATGTAGATTAGAATAGGTTGATTGGGATGATGAGTGATTTAAATTAGTGATGTTTTGGAAACCCTGAATCACACTGGTATAGAATGAGTTGTGCAATTTATCAGTATTCCCACAATGTATAACTCCTTATGCAGAAGTATGGCAAAGAATGAAAAGGGGAATATTTTTCCGGTAGGACTATACCTTTTGAACTCTAAACTGTGTCCCAGAAAAGTGTGAAAGCTTTTGTGAAAACAAAGAAAAACAAAAAAAATACCATCCCCCCCAAAAAAAGTTTAAAATATTTTTTCTGTATTTATTTTGAACTGTTGGAAAATTTTTCAAGTATTCACAAAAATGTATTTACAGTAATTTCTGTACTTTCTAGTAAGGTATTTGTACACTTATCTTGCCAGACTGCATATGGATCACAAGCTATGGACTAAACAAATGCATTATACCTTTACGTAGCTATATATTTACTAATGTTCTATATTAGAAGGGGGACCAAACCAGAATACCCACTTCAATCACATTTTCACTAATTTAGTTTTTTTCTATCTATGTTTTAAAATCTGTATTTCTAAAAAGCTTTGCAGAGGTATAGTATTGCGTATCAATAACTCTCATGGCAACAGATAGATAAAACAATTTTTATGTGAGTACTGAATTGCCAAAATTGCAAGCAATAAATAAAAAATCTTGTTAATTACTTGAATCCTATGCTTGTCATTTCTTTTCTGTCAAGTTCTCATTTTCATTTCTACTTTTATAATAGTAAGAATGCAGAGAATTTTTAATTTTTAACTGGGGGAAATAAGAAGCAAGTTTCTTTCAGTTTTCCTCACTATTGAAACAGATATAAAAATATATGTACAGAAAAAATATATACAGAAAGTGATTACTGAAAAAAATTAACTGCTAGTTTCAATCAAAAGAACTGAGTTTATCAAGCCTTATACTTTGCATTTAAAATTGAAATAGTTTGGTATAAATCTGCACTTGAAAAATTGTATAACTTTGATAAAGTAAATATTGGTTTTCTTGACAGAATTCCTTTTAATTTGCAATAAAAGAATCCATACAATTTGCAATTACATTTGTGAAATGTAGACAAACTAATAACTTAATTTAAACATATACAGTATTATTTAAATATAAGTGCCTCACTGCCCTATCCAAAGACTAGGGAAAAAACACCCCACCAATTTTAAATTAAGAAGAGGTATTGCTTGTTCCAGTCCAATTGACAGTACTGACATGTGTGAAGCTCTTTAGTGATCACAAAAAATTACCTGTAGGACCACCAAGGTACAATCTTAAGATCTAATATTTTGATTTTGCTACAAAAACTGAAGTGTCCTATGCAGTGTAAAGTTTAATAGGAGGAAAACATGGTTGCCACATTCTGGGTTCAATCTTATCCACATTTCAAGGGTCACTGGGTATTTATTTCATGATCAGGGGTTTAAAGAGTTCTAACTATTCTTGACAAGTATGTTGAGACACATCTCATGGACATTGTTTGGTGTCACTTTTCTGGGTCTGGATCTCTCTGTATCCCTCCCCAGTGTCCTATCAGCTGTCTCATTTTAAGAGGCATTTAAAATGTAAGTCAGAAGGTACCTGTAATTCGGGTCATTCATCAGGTATTTACTCAACAAGCCTTTAATTCATTGTGTTCTAATGACAAGTACCACTATGACCATTTCACTGTTATCTACTCTTAGCAAGCAATGCTTTCTCAGTCAGTATTGAAATCAATGGATAAAAGCATTGCTATTAGCTGTTTTACCTGCAATTCCTGGAAAAAGTACTAACATTATGTATAAAAGTTCTTGGAAAAAGATACACATAAGTCAACAGGATTTCTATAATTACAACAAAGAATTTGAAAAAGATCACTCTGAAAAAAATAGTTCCTTTTTTCATAATTTTCATTCTTGGTCATATTTTATTAGATATTTGAAATGAAAATTAAGATCTAGAGTTGTGAGAGAAGGGTTCCAAATTTCAGTTCTGCTATGACTCAAAGATATGACAGAATCATTTCTTGAAAGTAAAAGGGTGTCTTTGCATTTTCATTTCTTCTGTTAGAATAGAGGAAGTTCTGGTTAGAATCACTCTAATTAAGGTGGTTAATATTGACATTGAGTAGCGAGTTCCTAAAAAGCCAATAGGTCATCTTCCTTCTCTGCAATTTTAGCTTGACAAATAACAAGAGTAAGAAAGAATTTTTTTCTCTTTCTCTAAACACCAGCTCTTAATGTTTTCAGAACACTGTTTTTGCTTAAGAGTTTGAGAAATACAGTAAGGAAGAGTTAATTCACTGTGTAACAAGAATCTGAATGTTAATAACCATGATCTTTATATAAGGTGAAAATTCCCTATGAAAGGATTATGCAGTATGACCAAAAAGACAGTGCACTTCCCATGTGGTAAAATCAGACTGAATTAAGAAAAAGATGGACTCCAATTCTGACACTGAAATTCCAGCACTGGGAATAAAAAATGCTGTTCTGTGCTTTTTCTATTCTCATTTGCCTTAGATCACTTTAAAATATTAGCCCAAAGGAATTCACCTTTTTTTTTTTTTTGTAATGGTTCTGGTGGGATGTCAGCACTTTGAACTGACAATATCTAACGTGTTATGTTTATGTTTTATGTTCATTATTAAAGGGGAACAACATCAGCATGAAAAAGATAAAAGTACAAACATCTCAAACTGAATAAACTGTGGTTACATTTCTTGTTTTTATGGAATTTATGTTCACCTTCAGGAACAATAGAACAATTTAATGGAGTCATATTTTTTCTTAAGGGGCACATCAACTGCAGAAGCTTTGATTTGGTGTCAACACTTGGAGATATAATGAAGACTAATGCTGACTAAACGTCAAACAGAAAACATTTAGAAAAAAGAAAAGTGATCAAAAAAAAAGTCTTCCATTGCTCTGTGAGATACTTGAGAGTTTTACAGGTTCTCTTGTGGATCTTTAGTGCTGAGCAGATTGCTCATACTGTATATAACAATTTCTGCTCTGAAAGACGCACGTGGATGTTTCAAATACCATAGACTATCTCAAGAACAACAAACAGATATGGCTAGGCAGCTGCATTGAATAGCTATCACTTATACTTTCAGATCTCAAGCACTTAGTATATGTGATGATATCTACATTTGCACACTCACATTTTTTGTTTGCATTTTAGGTTTAAATCTGACCTATAAGACTTCATCAGATATATTTTTATTCTTACTGTCTTATTAATTAATTATTACTAGTTACACTGTAAAAACTTATTTCATAATTTTTTGCTGACCAATTTCTTTCTTAGAATAAATGTTCAATCTTTTCTCTTTTCTACTTTATCTTAAGGTTTCTAAAACAAATTTTTAAAATGTAATACAGAAAATCCCCTGAAACTTAAGAGATATAAGGGACGGTTATGGAATCATAGATTTATAAAATATAATCATAAAATGGTTTGGGTTGGAAGGGACCTTTAAGATCACCTAGTTGCAACCCCCCTGCCAAAGGTTGGGACACCTTCCACTGGGACTGGCTGATGAGAGCCTCATCAAACCTGACTTCGAAAACTTCTAATGGTGGGACATCCACAGCTTTGCTGGGAAACCTGCTTCAGTGTCTCACCAACCTCAGTGTAAAGAATTTTTTCCTTGGGTCCACTGTAAACCTCCACTTTCTCAATTTAAAGCTGTTACCCCTTGTTCTGTCACAGCACAATTTGGTAATGAAATGTTCCTTTCCAGTCTTCTGATAATTTCTGTGGCCCTTTTCTGGACTCACTCCAACAGGTCCATGTTCTTATGTTGGGGCTTCGGAGAACTGGACACAGCACCCCAAGTTGGTTCTCATGAAGGCACGACAGAGAAGCAGAATCACCTTCCTCAACCTGCTGGCCACACTGCTTTTGATGCAGCCAAGGATTTGGTTGCTGCAAGCATGCATTACCAGCTCATGTCCAATTTACATTTACAAGTTTTCCCAAGCCCTTCTAACAAGGTTCTTCTCCATTCATTCATCCCCCAGCTTGTATTGGTTCTAGGGGTTGTCCCAGCTCTGGTGCAGCACCTTGCACATGGCCTTGCTGAACTTCGTGAAGTTCACCTGAGCAGTAATGGGATATACAAACCAGATGGAGCTCTTAAAAAACCTGTCCAGATTTTCAGTCTGCTAATAAATTTAGATAACTTTTTAGTAATGCATTTCTGGACTTTGGTCGAATGAGAATGAATAAAAGCACAGCTGTGGGCAGGAAAGGTGTTCCAGAAGAACCGCTACTGCTCAGTGTAAGTGCATATTCTCACCACCATCACCTCTCATAGTGAGTGAATTCTGAGCTATCTGGGTAATTTTCTTATGTAAGATACATAAGAATGATTTTAGATGGATAATTTTCAAACATTTTTAGCATATTCTGTGAGCTCTTAGAAGTTGCATAAAAAACTTAGTGACTTTAGTTTTCATTCTGTCCTGTGTGCCTGCAGATTTTGCTATTATTATATGTCAGTTTCTCTGTTTGCCCAATAAGAAGTCCCTTGATTAGGATCAGATAATTCTTTGATGTCCATTTTCTTGACTAAATCTAGCATTTTATTCAACTTCCCAGGTAAAATTTGAACTCTAAATTGCTTACTTTTGCTGTATGTTTGGGCTATGTTTCATTCTATGTTTCTATAGTTCCCTAGTGGTATCATTTTATTTAAAATGAAATCTTCTGTCAGTACATACAATACTAGTATTGTCCCCAGAGACAGTCTGTCCTATTCTCATTCTTAAAGTCTTCCTGGATCTCAGAGCAAATCCTCTCCAATGGCCTGACTTCAGAAAGAAGAAGATTTTTTCTTTTTCTATTCAGGGGATATTATTTTTAGATGTACAAGGTCAATTCTGTTGCTTTGAACTTTCAGTTAATGTAATACATTAGAAAAATCAGAGGAAGGATTTGTTCCTCATATCAAAATACAGAATCTTTCCATCACTTTAGAGAGCTGAAGAAACATGTCATTATCACCCACCATCAGATGGCCAAGTGATGATAGATGTATCTGTCATATTTGTGTTGATTTCCTATAATCGTTTTGAGATATATAGAGAAAGGGACAGAAAGATTTTTATCAACTCTGACTGTAAAAATCAGATTTCAAAAAAAAACCCCAACTCTTATCACTCAAAAACTGAAAGAGAGAGAACACCCCAAAATCTAAAGGATAGAGCTGTAGAGATTAGAAAATTGTCCTTAGTATAATCTAAGTAGATATGGCTAATCTTTTCAGCACAAAGGTAAGACAAGGGACACTTACATTATGTCAGAGTTAAGTACTCTAAGTAGTCATCAAACATTCATGATTTTCATCATGAAATAAATAAAACAAAAAATCCCCCAGTCATAGCAAAAAGCTAACATTCATAGCTTTAGCAGCTGACTGAACCACAAGTGGCTACTTTTCTCTCAGTCTGTCTAACATCCACATGAGACTTTACAGTAATAGTTCCCAGCTCCCTGTCATCCATTTCAGCTTTCTGTTTCTTCTGTGCTGTAGGCAAGTTTAATAAAACAAGAATTTAGGGATTTGAATTAATTATATTTTAAATAGTAAATATTTGGTAACATACTAGGTCCATTTAGTATTCCCTACTATTCTATTAGGAGTGCTCTAGTATCTTTCATTAAAATTTAAAAATAAAAAATAATAAAAAACCCGAGAAACTAAACCCTAACTTTCTTTTTGATTTATTGCAGTCTCAAACAATCCCACATGGATCAGAGGACTGTCTTAGTTAAGAAAAAAATGTGTAGGCTTTTTTGCCAATGTCACCTCCATTATAGAGTCATCAGTGTTTTCACAGTAGAACACAAAAGCTGGTGATAGCTTTGCTTTCCCTAAGGTTCGTTTTTCAACTACAGGATTGACATGGATACATCTAAAGTGATTGGACTAAGATGCCAGTTTCCTTTTGGGGAAAGAATAAAAAATTTACTATTACCAGGTATGACCTCAGTTATCCATTCTCAGTTGTAAAAATAATCATTCTTATGAAGTACAGAGAATTAATTTTTTTAAGTACATACTTTACCTATCATGTGCATTTAAAAATATTCCAAACTGAAAATTCCAGTTCACCATGATTTTCTGTAGTATATATTGTTGTCACTACACATTTTCTAAATGATCCAGAGATAAACAACACATGTAATATGGATGTGGGAGGAAAAGTGGTATTTCATTTCTTCCAAATCTCAAGAAAAAAATGAATTTATTTCTCATTTTCCTCTGAATTAAATGCATACACTGTACAGGATATATAGGTCTTCTGGAAAAGGAAAGGATAATACCCTACCATAACCAACAGTCCAATCTGTGAAAAACACTAAAACACTTCCTTATGTTTCTAAGACTACCTATCTGCAGCACTAGCTTTGAAAAATAATATAAAATAGCTCAGATCCTTCAGGTCCCAAACTGTAACTTCTGGAAGATTTCAGCACAGGAAGTTAGTTTAGTATGTAGACAGGACTAAATTCTGTTATTTAAACAGAGAAAACTTTATCTGTAATCCTGTCTATGATACAGGAGAATATACAAAATATTTATTATTTCTTGGAAAATGTTATAGTGAACCTATAGGTGATTTATATCCTTTAGACCAAAAACTGCAAGCTAAACAGAATGAATAAATACTGACACATTTTATAGAATCAGAGAATGATTTGAGTTGGAAACAACCTTTAAAGATCATCCAGTCAACCCCTCTACCTTGAGTAGGAATATCTTCTGTTAGATTAGGTTGCCCAAAGCCCTGTCCAACATGACTTTGAAGACTTCTAATGATGGGGCACTCACAACTTCTCTGGGAAACCTGATCCAGTGGCTCACCATCCTTACTGTAAAATTTTTCTTCCTTATGCACAATTCAAAACACTCTAAGAGCCAAAGAGAGGGGGAAAAATTACCCATCTTTTGATGCAGTCCAGGATAAGGGTTGGCATTTTGGGCATCGTGTGCACATTGGCAGCTCATGTCCAATTTTTGTACATCCATATTCCCAAGTCCTTCTCCCGAGGACTGCTTTCAATCCACCAATCCCCCAGTTTATATTGGTACTTGGAATTACCTAGACCCAGGTACATGACCTTACTATTGGCCTTGCTGAACTTCGTGAGGTTCACAATGATGCCTCTTTCCTGGTGTTAGGAAATAAAAGCTCAGAGACAGTTAGAGGGTTGGGGGTCGTTTACCTCGGTATTTTAATAGGATCCCATTCAATGGCTTCTGCCGTCCAGGTGGAACACGTTGCAGAAGTCCCGTCCCCCCAATCGAGTATTCAATTAAAGACCTTACACATTAGCATATCTAACTAGAGGGCCCAATAAGGGGCTAGGGTGGGCTAATTTCTAGTTTACAGAATCTGTCCTGCTAGGGGACCTTGAGTGCTTACGACAGTACAATGTTTGGTCTTCTATCTCTACGTAGTTTCTAGGGTGTTTAGTCTCCTGGCCTACTGGAGACCAAGAAACCAGGCTAAAGTATCATACCTAAAGCATCACAAGTATGCATGCTAATACTTGCAAATATAGTGAACTGTGTAAAAGAAGTTACACAGTTTTTAAGAGAAAAGGCAAAAAATCCTTCGGGCATCAGCAAGGACCGCTCCTCTAGATTCAAGATTCCCCTGGATGGCATCCCATCCCTCTAGTCTAGCAACTGCACCACTCAGCTTGGTGTTATCTGCAGAGCCTCTGAGGATGCACTCAATCCCACCTTATATTGCCATTGATGAAGATACTAAATAGTATTGGAACCTATATGGGCCCTTGAGGAACACCATTTTTTACTGCTTTTTACTTGGTCATTGAGCAATTGACTGCAACTCTAGATGTGACCATCCAACCATTTCCTTATCCATCAAACAGTCCATCCTTCAAATCCATGACTCTCTAATTCAGTGGCAAGGATGTTGTGTCATGTCATGGGATCATGTCAAAGGCCTTACTGAAGTCCAGGTATATTACTGGTCAGCAGTTCTCATTTCAAATGGCATGGGAGTTTTCTTGGTTTCAGGCAATTATATCAAACTGATAGCCTATATGTTTGTTCAATTAGTCTCAATTAGATGGACTCCACGTAGATGGAAAAAATATTTCACTGTTTTTCAAATATTTGGCTTGCCATTGTAACAAGAAAAAAATAGTGGACTCATAATTGATTTTTTATCTTAAATGTTAAGAAGTGAGTAAGCTGAAACCCTGATAAAAAGAGGCTTTGTTAAAACTGGTAAGCAAACCTCTAAAGAACATTAATGTATTTTTTTAATGTACTTTTACACTCTAAGGATATGCTAAAGCCCCAGATTGTATATCAGCTTTTATTTTTCCCTCCATTTCACTTTTCCTTTTAGAGTCATTCTAATATGCAGCTCTCTTTATTCCTCTTTATTTAATAACTACAGAAAGAAGTAATAATGAGATTGGGGTGTTTTCCCAAAGAATTAGAATAATTCATGTTAAAAAATGATGAAATGAAACCTCTGGAAACTTCCAACAAGTTCACAAACTTAAGCTTGTTTTCTAGTGAAACTATTATTATGTAACGTATTTATTTAATGTATTTATTTTTTTCAGCTATTTCACTGGGGGGCCTATGTTCAACCATTCATGACTTAACTCATTGCAGTTTTTATTTAAAAATTTTCAAGATACTTCAATTTTTTTAATCGGAAAGGACTACAAACCAGTAGTATAAGATAAATTACTGTATATTAGTTTTCTATCACTTTTTGTCTTCACATTGCTCTAACCTTGAGCTTTACAAAGTGAAGAGATGAACTAAATATGACTTGGGGCTGTGGGGAAAAAAAGAATAAATTGTCAGAAAATACATAACTTGCTAAGTTATCCATTTCACTTAATCTTCCAAGTATATTCAATGTCACATTGCTTGACCTGTTAAAAATCAGAAATATAGTAACCAAACACGCTTTACAGACAGAAAAGGAACCAGGAATGATCTACTATTTTTGTAAGAAGCTGTAAGTAAGCAAAAAATACATTTGAAAATTATTATTACTTTCAAGATAAAGAGATAACAAGTGATCTTTATGCAGGCAGATAACCCATAGGACATTTAGAACTATGTGCTAAATACATAATCTATTAAAATATAAACAATCTTGCAGAAGGCAAACAGTACAAACACAGAAATGCACAGATATCACAGTATAAGTGAACACAGCTACTAAAGCTGATGATCTGTATATTTTAAAAATTTATGAAGGAATTATATATTCACAAACTGAATAAAACAGGTTGCCTTCTTCAACCTGTCTAAGCAAACTACACTGGCTTTCTAGCCTTAACTGTGATTAAATATATTTATCTACTTTCCAACAAAGGAAAATTTTACTATGCTGTTGTTCATCTCCCCTCAAAGGTCCATCCAGTGAGGAGGAAAAATTAAAGAAATAAATTCTCAGAGACACAAAACAAATATAGACGCTTATGCAGAGGGTAAAAATGTTTTATGGCTTCACCCTTTATACCACCTCAGGTCAATATGGGATACCTATGCAGCAGTTCTTCTTTTAGTCTTCACCGTCTGGACTTAACTCTTCCAGCAAAGGATTCTCCGTATCTGTAGAGGAGATCAGGTGCAGTCTTTGATGCTTAAAATGCACTGGAATGGTTTATACTCATAATTTGTGCAGGTTTAGAGGGTTGTGGAATTGTCTGGGAGACTCTGATGTGTTTGTATGCTGTACTGCACTAAATGTACTCAGTTGAGAAATTACCCCTCCTACTGTAACTTCAGAAGGGGAGAAAACACAACCAAGCAAATAAATTAAAAAAAAAATAACCAAAGTAAATAAATAAAATTTTGAAGCATGGAATCAATTTTTTTAAAATACATGGTTATGAATATTTTTTCTAAATTTTCTCTTACTCCCTAGCCATCTTTTTACATGACTGTTATAGTAAAGACACTATCCTACTTTCTTCCCTCAACATTTTCTTTTCCTTTTTTTGTTAGTTTTTGAGTCATATTCACTTGATTAATGGTATGTCTTCTTATAAGGCCAAATTAAAATGTAAAAGAACATTTAAAAGAAAAGGCAAAATTATTGAGGAGCTGGTAAGCAGTACAATCTCTCTCAAGGCAGCAACAATATGAAGAACACTTAAAATTAAGACCTGAATTCCTAGAAATTCCATCATGATGATACTTTTTATAGAAAATATTAGTACATGATGGTTCAAAAAAGTTGCTTGTACTCTCCTAATACTCATGATTTTAATTATAGTTACAGTAAAAAATGTGCATGCAAATATATATACATATAGAAGGGTGAAATTAAGGCTGGGGTTGCCCCAGCCATGCTGGTTCCAGCTCTCTTCAGCTGACATGCTGTGGGCACTTCTGGGCCCTGGACTCAAAAAGGGTGACACCTCAGGGAAAGTGTATTTAAGAATGGGAATAACACTGCACAAACAGTGAGGAGTAAGAAAAAAAGCACGAGAAAAGGAACAGCTCTGCAGATACCAAGTTCAGAGAAGACCAATGGGGAGGAGGTGCTCCAGGTGTGATAGCACAGATTCCCCTGCAGCCTGTGGAGAAGATCATGGTGAAGTAGGTTGTACCCCTGTCTATGGAAGTCCACAGGGGAGCAGATATCCACCTGTAGCCCATGTAGTATCCCACAATGTAGTAAGTGTGCCCTGGAGGAAACTGTGAGCTCATGGAAAGCCTTCACTGGAGCAGGCTCTTGTGGCTCAAATAGAAGAGCCCAAGCAGAAAGTTTTTTAAATGTAATCATATGGTCTGATGACTTGATGCTCTTGGTGGGTTAGATGGGTTTGTTTACTCTTTTCTTACAATTTTTTTCATGGATTTTGTGGCCAATTAAGTAATTTCTCTCTTATTTCATCTTGAAGTCATAGAATACAAAAACCCACAAAGCATATATGAATGACAAGTAGATCCCTGACACATTTTTTCCTATTACTTTTCAGATAGGAGATCAAAATGATATGAAATATTAGCGCATAAAACACTCATCCATAACATCTCCAAAATATATTTCTTAGAGAAACAGTTTCTAGTTTAGACAATAAATAAGAAGGAATTAGGAAAAAATTAAAAAAATATATTTTAAATGTTGAAGGAAATGAGTATATAATCACCAAGCAGATAAAACCAATTTGTATACCTTAAATAAAAAAAAAAAATAATAATAGAACGGAGAAATAAAATTGAATGAAAGACAAATATTTTATCCTGATTTGGTCTTAATGTTTCTTCCACCAAAACCCGCATTAAAATACACAACAAAAAGCCTGCGAGTCAGATACACTCAGAACACTATAGAGTAATACAGCTTCTAGTACAAGCTGAGATAATAGCATTCTCATCTTGCCCTATGAAATCTGAATGTCATGAATTCCTGGTTTGAAATGTAATTTAATAAAGGTCACTTACCAAGGTAGAAAACAGGGGAGATAAGGAAAAACCCTGCATAGCACATCTGTTTAGAATGAACTGATCTGACACAGTTATTAATTATCACAGATGCCTTAGGGTTGGGATGAAGCTGTCAACTCAGAAGCAAAATGTTTTCCCAAAGTCAGAGTCTCTTCAGAATCTCTGGTAATACTAAGGTGAAAGACTAAAATGTGTTATCAAAGTTTTAATCAAATGGAAAGATTTTGATCTGAGATAGCATGTCTTTGATTCAGATAGAATAGCTTTGTGTTAGATTTATTAAGGCAATGAAATGAAATATTGGTTAATATTTTAGCACACATTAAAGAAATCAGTTAATATAGTACTTGGGACTTCATCAGCTTTAGCACACACAATGATTCAGCTAAGCTATACTTATAGTATTTGCTCAAATATTATCACTCCTCATTTCAAATGGCATGGACTGTTGTCATGATATCAAGACAAAATGTTTGACAGGAACAGGCCATATTTTTCAGTTAGTTGTAAGGCTTAGCTTACTGTTATTATTAGTACTGGCCATATTGACTAAGGAAATATATTGTTGTTTTTACTAAGTAATAAAAAGCATTTAACATATAGGCATCTTGTTGATTCTTAATGACAAAGACATAGGTTAAAAAAGTTGCCCTAACACTGATTCAGTTCTCTTCTGTTTTTTAAAAATCTGTATGTCTGAGAATTTTACCTAAAAATGCATTTAGGCTGATCTCATATGTCCACATTCAGCCGTGGACATTCTTAAATTCTGAGACCAAACTTTATATCCTAGTTTATATTTAAGTACATGAACTCTGCTTGCCCCTAAAACAGGCAGGTCATACCCAGCTCCTGGAATAGTCCTCAACATATGTTATCCTCCAGACAGTTTATCTGAAATAGATACTGTCAGCTGATATGTGTGGGATCAGGCTAACAGTTAAGGGATATGGGCCAGTGCTTCAGCTCATGATCTGGTACTTTGTGGGGGATGTGGGTCAGTGTTGTTTGTTTTAAAATGAGATAGGTGTGTGATATCTAAAACTTACTGGACACAATTGAACCATTCTGCTCAGATGAGGCAGCTTTTAAAAACTGTGATGCTGCAGTTAAGTACTGTTTAGAAAGTACATGTTTAGAAAGCATGAGCTGTGTAGATTCATAGCAGCTGAGAGATGGAACACTACCAGAAGGATGTATGGCTTTACACAACAGCTTGTCAAAAACATACTGCCAATAACAAAACCGTTGGAGGCTCAAAAAGGAACAGAGCAAACCCATAAAAGAAAAAAAAAAACAAATCACAAAAAGCTGTACCATCTATTGTGCAAAAAGTGCTTAAACAACATACTGATGGGAACTATCCCTAGGCATTTGCCTGTTCTCATACCCTGTGCTACTGATTAATGCTGGAGAAAAGTTACCAGGCCAAACAACTATTTTGTTGACCTCATATTGCCATTCTAGTATTAATAATCATCTCCTGATTTTTAAAACAATGTATTTCAAATTTTCACTTACAACCAATCCTAAAATATTCTGCTGGCTGAAACTTAACATGGTAACTATTGTGTGACTTTCTTTGCATTTACGACCTTAGAACAAAGAAGGTCCTGTGTTTTGATTAACAGAAGCATAAATGATGAAATAAGAAGTGATCACCTTTGCAGAGATAAAATGCAAAAGATGTTGCTGAGGACAATAACTGCTGACATATTTCAAAACACCAATTCCCTGATCAGAACAAAAGCATGTTCTAGTCTTTCAAACAAATACCTAAGAAGATATGCAATACTATGAGTATTGCTGATTTGGTTATTATTGTTATTATTGTTCTTAATAGAGTTTAATAGGTTTGCTTACTGAGGGTCTAAAGCCACTCTAAAACTAAAGGTGTGGTCACTGTATATGATAGGACGTATTTGTAAAGGTAATTTAATCATCTTATCAACATTTTTGAGGCAGTTCTTTTTTTCAAGACCAGCTCACTAGTTCAAACACAAAATTATTTAACCAATGTGATTTTACTAGTGCTGTTATAAGTAATTCCATTAAAATGCATTTATCAACAAGTCAGGCTGTGAAGAAATAGTCTTCTTGTCTCTTGTGATCAAACTAGAGAAGATAATTCAAAGCATTTTTAGAAATACTGACAGTATGGGGATTTTCTTGCCTGCTTTTATGCATATGAAAACTACCCCCCAAAACTCCAAACTACATAAATGTGTATTTCTGTGTGATGTTGGAATATTGAAATTTCTTGCCTTCTCATTTTGTTGGTTTCTCTTTCAAATTTAGAAATTGTGAAATCATATGAAAGGACATAAAGGCAGAAGATGAAGAACACCTATTCTGAAGTTCAGTTATGACATTCTAAAAATAAATTTATAATGCCATTTTGCATAACTGACTTATTACCAAAAGAAATATTTCTCACTCTTCATTCTTTCTTTTTGTTTTTGTTTTTGTTGGTTTTGTTTTTGTTTTGGTTTTTGTTTTAAGAAAAAAGATTCTATCTCTATTTTCATTATAACATTTATAAACTAGTGGTCTCTAAGGGCAGGTATACAGAACTTCTATTAGGTGAAGGCTTCTTTGCATATGCATATTTGTGATACATGGGTTGATTTTTTACCTGTTAAGAGGCTCCAGCAGAATCTGAGGCAGGACATTTCCTAAAGACTGAACACAATTTACTCTCAATACAAGTGAAAACACCTTCCATTACATTATAAGTAGAAGTGGAAAACTGTTTATGCTTGTTCTTCTTTAGCACATTCAAACAAATCAGCCTAGAGGTCATGTCTGGAAAACAAATTTTTCCTGGAAGTCCTTTGTTGATGACAGTTAGATTCAGAATTCTGGGATAAGGGCACCTCTGCTTTGATAAAGACAAGTTATGTACAAGACAAAAGCTTTTATTTGTAGCTTCAGCATTTGAACAAAAAAGGAGCGGGTTTAAACTCCTTTCTTCTTGTATTCTTAAATATTATTACCCACATTCCACCTGCTAAACTGCAAACCTTAACTCCTTTGATGCCATGGCCCCACCACTGAAAGTGTAGAAGTCTGTGAAGTGACAATAGTGAGATTTAAGTTCTTTTGATCCAACAAACTTCAGGCATAAAGTGAAACACCACTAAAGTGCTCCAGCTGCAATGGTGGTGCTTTCAAAGCTTTTCCCATTCCTCCTGGGGCACATTGCCAATTCTTTTCTCCTTTCTGCAAGCTGTTGGAAAGTCATGCAAGCATACAGTGTTTTATATTTACTACAAGGTAACATTTAAGCCGTTGAAACTCTTTGAACAGCAAGTTCCATTGTATTTATCACAATTAATTAAAGGGAAAGAACAGAGGGGAAACATTTGTAACCTTCATCTGGTTCAAACGAAGTGGGGTGATGTTATAAAGATTTTCATACTGTTCTGAAACCCAGATCACAGATAATTCAGAGAGAATTAAGGCTCCTAAAAACAAATCAGAAATTTTGAGGCTGTGTTTCAGCTACCTGTCAAAACCCGCTTCCCCTCCCCAACCTTTTTCCTCGTATTAGCACTTTTCATCTTCAAAGTACTTCAAAACACATTAACTAATTAATCCTTTGAGCATCCCTAAGAGATTAGTAGAAAACGATGTGATCTCTGGCAGCCATGCAAGAGCCTTGAGCAAGGCAATGAACCCTGCATCCAATAAGGATTATTGTCAAGGTCTCCTGAAGTCCACAGCATCCTGAATACAGATTCTGTTGAAAACTTTGAGAAAATGTAAAAATATTTAAAGAGTAAAAAAGCAACATTTAAAAAGGGTAGGTGGAATTGGAGGACAATGTTCAAATATACAGTCTGGAAAAAAAAGCTATTAATGCTTAAGCAGTATTTCTTAATCCTCATACAAAATCTATACACTCATATAGTAGTATCTTTAAATATCAGTATCTGTCTTGCTTGAGAAATAACAGTTCTAACTTCTGCATAAGCCCTGATGTTTATATTTGCAGTAAAGTTAAACTGGAAAAGACTACAGGATTCAGCACTGGCATATATTTCTCCATAACACTAAAATCTTTGTTCAGTGTTTGCTGGCACTTTTTCCTAAGGCCAGCTTACATTCTCACGAGAAAAAAAAAAAAAAAAAAGAAAAAAAGAAAAAAGAAAGAGGCATTGTTAGCAGCAATTCCATTTGAATACAATCATTATATTCTGAGAAGTAAGAAAGTATAACTTTGTAGGAAAAAGCATATCTATGCTGCCAAGACTAGAGAATGAACTCTGATCCAAGTTAGTTTTTAAGATGAATATAGTTATAAAATGTAAAAGCATAACATAGCTATAACAATGGCAAAGATTTTGAATGCCTAATGCTTCAAGTGTGCTTCAAGAGAGTTGCTTCATAAGACGCTGTCATAGCTGAAGGAGAGGCAATTCACCTTATAATAGCCTGACCACTTGTTTTTTTGGTAATGATTATCCCTACAAGACCTTTTCTTATTTTACAGAAACTTCAGTAGAAGGAAAGGACATAAGTAATTTCCCAGAATAATCAATAAACTCAGAGTCTCTGTTCACAGACCACTTGTAAAGTACATGAGCTTCAAACAAACCTAGGTTTACAATTCCCAGATGTGTCATGAGTGCTCTGCCTTAAAAATATCATCCTTTTCTTTCTTGGAATAATTTTGGCAATAGAGAGTCTTGAACATGTCTTGCAGAGCAAATTTGTTGAATTTTGCTCTACAAGGGCTGGTTTTCAAAAGTGAATTTGAGGAAGGAAAAAAGAAACTTTTCTTGAAGTGTCATTTTTTGGGGAGTTGTAGTTCCCAGAGAATGGCAGGAACTTGGACTTTGTGCTCAGTATTTCCTGTCGGTTTTCTCTGAAAGTCTCTCACAAAGTTAGCTCACCCCTCTGAAATTCCTTGCTCCTCTCTTGGGTATTGAGTTTGGTGCTAAGGGCCAAGCATCTAAAACGTAGAATTGTGTAGCCTGATGACTGCAGCTTGACCCTTTTTCTTTGCATTTGAAAACTCCGTTATGCCAAATAACTCATACTGTATTATGGGTCTTATTTGGCTGGGTCTGTATGAGAACACAGCATGGGGATTGCCCTCAGATGATTAGAGAAGCAGAGTGTGAGCTGTGTCCTTAGAAAGTCAAGTAAAGCAACATTCAGCTATTAGGTATGTATGATATTATGATATTTTAGATAGAATGCTTGACTTGTAGAGTTTCAAGCATTGCAGGTTTAATGTTCCTCAACTAATATCTTTGGCAGGACATAATATCTTTTGTTGTCTAGAAAAGACTACACATTTTTAAGTACATTTTCTTTTACTTCACTCTAATAACAGAAACAACAAGCACAATCTTTTTGACATTTTAAAGACCACTCGTTCAGGGCAGTGGGATTTGAGGATGATCTCAAATCAGATATCTGGGGCTGTGGATGCTAATCCCATATTCTTATCCAGGCAGTCTGTGGAATATCCAATTTTTCAAAGGAATCATTAGTATAGAAATCTCCTATGGTATGTGCTAGCTTCTGCTAAATCCGTGAAAGAGATAAGAAATTAGATTTACTCCTCTTTTCAGGCACTTCAAATATGCAGTATTGAATATTTTTCTTTTTTTTTTTTTTTTTTTAAATTTAAAAAAAGTTTAGTTACAGCACTTTCTACCTAGAAAGCTGAGAAATGGTCAGAATAAAGAATTTAAATCTTGGGTGTTTAAAATTATAAAATTGATTCATCTTTGAAATATTCTAAACCCAGTGCTTATGAAAGCATCCTATGGAATTTGCACTTATCAGGTATAAACTAGTCTTCTGTGGTTGTTATGAATTACACCAGCTATGAATTTTTCTTTATATTTTCAATTTGGTGTACAAACCAATTAAACACACATCTGCTGGAAAAGTAAACTGTAATATCACTGTGCACAAACACACTGAGCAGGCCAAGTGCAAGTGCTAAGTGCAAGACTCATGCAGCTGATTAATGCCTTTCACTTTCCTACATATCCAGCTCATGCAGACCAGCTGAGGGATTTTTTTTTCTGCTTTCAGAACTTTTTCACCAGGCAGTCTGTCAGGAAGTTTGTATCTGAAATAAACAAAAACCAGGAAACATAGAAATAGAGGAGCTGGTGCACTGTACTTTGGCAAGGGCATCCTGATCAGACAGAAGAATCCCTCCTTCTCTCACCCCATCATTTTGTTCTATGTATCTCCTACCGTTCAATCCCATTCTTTCATGACTGATACCATTAGATGTGCTTGCCATCACTGTGTCAGTAAGTCACTCAGGAAGCAGTCACCTGAAAAACTGTATTAAAACATTTTAAAAAAATAGCTACTAGATTTTAAAAAAAATCCTACATTTTTTACCTCATTTTTAAATGTTTACCTCTGAAGACCAAAATGTGAGTTCCAGCTCTGCCTTCAATCCCTTTCCACACATAATGCTGAGGATTTAGTGTTCTGAGCATTTTCAAATTCCAAGTGTAGTTAAAGAAAAATCTTCTCAAATGTAAGCCTGAGGGTCCTGCTCAAGGATATACAATAACTAGTACTCTGGAGATTACACGTTCAGGCACTTGGATAACTCACTCCAATTATCCATAATGATAACTTTTGAAGCTAAACAACTGTGACAAACAGCAAATTTCACAAATACGCAAACAAAGCCGTGTCAGTTTGGCAGCAGAGAAGACATCTAAGAGAGGCAATCATAATAAACATAAGCACTTGCAAACTGCACTGTTGACATAGGCTGGACCTTTCCTCTGCTGCTTTATCTCTAAAACAGAAAGATTCATTGCAAAATTATAAGATCAGAAGCTAATCCTAGTGGAAGAAAAGCTGCTGAAATAATGGCAGCTATTATAGCTCTGGCTTAGAGATCTGTACCTCAAACTATCTACTAAAAAATTCTGGTTTGGGGGTTGTTTGGTTTGGTTTGGTTTGGTATATTGGGTTGTTGTTTGGGATTTTTTTGTTTGGTTGTTTTTTTGTTGTTGGTGGTGGTAGTTTGGTGTGGTTTAGTTTGGCTTTGTTTGGTTTTGTGGCGTTTTGGGATTTTCTTTTAAATCAGAGCTGGAGGAAGATGAAGCTGCAGAGACCAACCTTGATAGTGCAAACTATTCTCTGTCCATATTTATCTTCAAAAAGAATTTCAGACAAAAGTTCTAAGCAAAATTCAATCCTTTGTCATTACAGGGAAAGGGATCAGCAAACAGCTCAAGCATTTTATTCCCTTGCTCTCTGCCAATCACATCTTCCTTAGAAACCACAGAATTTTAAGCAATTATCAAATCATGTAAAATTAATTTCTGATGATCTATTCATACCTTCATATCGAAGCCTTCCTTCAGGGGAAACCTGACTGTTTTGTATGTTCCTTGGACAAGGAATTATGTAACATATAGCCTCCTTCTGCAATCCTTACTTGAACATGACTTAGACCAGGTTAATGACAAACCCCATGCAACTATAAAGAAACTTCTTTGGAATTTCAAAGGAACAGGAACAGCAATCCTAAAGGTATAGTCTATTAATCCAGACAGATCATCTAGAATCCCAGTGAATTATTAAAACTTTGACTGCATTGTTATTCAGCTATGCAAATTTTTATTTCAGTAATCTTAATTTCTCCTATCAAAGCTTTCTAAATTTGCAAAGCAGCAATATTACATCTGCTCTTAAACTGTATTTGTTATTGATGTACTTTAATTAATTTTAATTTTCTTTGTTTTTAAATCTAAAAATCTGTTATTACTAATTTTTGTTACTTCACTATATTATCTAGCTTGTACTCTTAGTAGTTACCAGTGTAATTGAAGTATATGAAAATGCCAAAAATGTTACCTTGCCAATACCAAAGGAAATATATATCATACTATTAATGACCATGTATTTAAACTGGCCCTCTGGATCAAAGGTAAAATACTGCATTTGGTATTGAAGATTTTTAAAAACCTTTTCAGATGTATTATGTTCAGCCAGGATTTTAGAGGAAAGTAGATAACATTTAAGAAGTTGCACAGCGCAATACATGCCAAAATTACATCCCAGTTTGAATTAAAAGCTTTGGCAGAAAGTATAAAAAATAACATTTTTTAACATTATCAGACTGTGCATTTTGTTTAATAAATTATTTCACAATTCAACTCCTTTTAATAATAAATTATACCTTTAAAAAAATAGACATATAAAAACAAATTTCTTGTGACTAAGGTTAGCACGTTGAAAAAATTAGGCACTAATATCCTAATAAAGCCCACAGACATTTATTTGTGTATTCTCATCTGTTTTGTAGCCAGACTTTCCAAGAGGTGTTTCACTGTGGCAGAAATACTACTATTTATTAGGTAATACAAACTTGAAATTATAAGTTTCCAGATCCTCAGATTTGTAAATGAACACATAAAGATATTTCTTAGGGTCATTAATTTTATATATTCGGTAAAATTCACCTAGGGTCAAAAGACACTGAAAAGGGTTAGAGAACAAGAAAGACAGAGACAGATTTTCTCTCAACATGGACCAATTGCTGAATGTGGCCAGTTACATTTGCAAATGTTAAAGGACATTTTTGAAGTGAAAAAAAAAATAGCATTGATAGTTTCTGATAGCATAAAAATAGCTAATAATCTAGTTGTTAGAGAGCTCCCTTGATATCTTTGGTGCTTGGAAGGAATTCCCTATTCTGCTTGATTATCTCTGGGACTTATATCCGTTCTTTCCATACTGTAAATCAATGCCTTGGGGTAGGTGTCCTTTGAAGTTGTTCCAGTTTGCTAAAGCAATTAAAATTTAGTGATGTATAAAATATCACGTTCTAATGGCATAAATTATTGGGAAACCTTGATAAAAGATATGACTAAACTCACCTCCAGTGAAGCTGCCGTGTACTTTCTTCCTATACTTGTGATGTAATCTGTTCTCCAGTTTCCTGGAAACACTCAAGCTGGAAACCAGTTCAGCCCACAGACGTTCCAGGTCAGGGTTTGACTCCATTGCCTTTAGTGCCTAGTGGCATTAGAGGCAAGCACACAGGCCCAGTAGGCACAGCACAGGAGCTACAGAAAGCCTGTATGGGGACACAGCTGCTTGTCAGTGAAACTCTTTAATAATTTTAAACAGTAAATCTGTTCCAGGTAAGCGGCACAGTTACAGCAATTGCACTGAACCCTTTTTTCATAAGCAAACACCTGTATTAGATACTTCC
>VZTZ01050207.1:0-193806 GCA_013400955.1 Drymodes brunneopygia | reverse complement strand
GGACTACCCACTAAAATAGAAAGAATTATTTGAATTTTGTCATCCTTGAAAACTCCTATTGTGGGCCAATTTCTTCTTTTCTACCAAAGGGCTCAGCTGATTTCAGAGTTGCTCTAGATAGAAGCCAGCATCAGAACCAGCTTCTCCTGCATTTGCCTGGAAAACACAAGCTGTTCTTACAGAAAACTCAGGAAAACATTCCCTGCAAGATGTGTGGGGAGAGGCTATCAAAAAAGCAAATTGAACAATTTTAGCACCTCATCCCTCAAAATATTTTTAGTTAACAATGTATATATATAAACACACATAAACACACACACAGATATATATATATATAGAAAAAGAGTCTCTGTTTCAAATCTCCCAACTAAAACCAGATTTTAAAAAGGGGAGAGGAATTAGGCAATCCTGTTTTTCCATTAAAATAAGCATAATTTAATCAAATAAAAAATGAGGATTATAAAGCTATATTCCAGTTTAAAAGAACATTTCAGTGGACACATTTCTGTCAACCCTAGTCCCACCTGGCTTTTCAACCAGAGACAAAAGCAATAATTTCTCCTTCTCTCTGAAACACAAAATAGCATGTAGATTTTTGTTTCTTACACCTGGGTCCAGAACAATTCCCTTCAAGGACTGTGTAAATCAACAATCACCCTGAGATCCATAATTTATTATAGCATTCACTTGCAGACCCAGCACCCAAAGAGCTCCTCTCATCCTCACATACTTTCTTCCAAAACAGAACTTGCTCTTTCACATACACTGCCATGGATGGTGGAGGCAAGAAATCTTTGATTTGATGACTGAAGTCAGAGATGGATCTGGTCATCCCAAAGGCCTGGGTCAGCCTTTGGGCTGATTGTATTCACTGCTGTCCAAGAAACCTCAAATATGGCAATGCAAAGGTAGCAGAGACTACAGAGTTAGCACAGCAATGCTGAGAGGAATTTCAGAATCCATGCTCAGCCTTGCAAAAGCCTTCTCCTGACAATTTTCTAGTCATTTGTGCTGTAGCACAGAAATGCTCTTGATGGTCATATTTGGGGCTTGCATCCTTTTCCTCAGCCTGGTAGATTGATAATAGGATGGTTCCTGGCACTCAGCTTGGATTTTTGGCTCTGCATCCCAGCTGTGTGCCAGCGTGCAGCAGACATGCCCCTGGAATTCCACTGCTGGAGGTGCTGCCCATTCCCTCTGGTGGGGATGGGTACATAAACTGTTACAAGGAGTGAGCTGAGCTTGGACAGGAATGGGATGAGAAGGTGAATAAATAAAAACCAAACACAGAGCTAAATGGGGAGTGAGGCACATCAGAAAACTGAGTTCTGCAGGGAACTGCAGGGAAGATCCAGCACTGAGCATTAGCCTTCAGTCTGAAGCAATAAGCCCTGCTGATCTGCACTGGCTTTGAACTCAAGCACAATTACAACTGAGAAAGCACCTGAATAGCTGGACTGTCACACAGAGAGATTTGGAGAACACTCCAGAAAGTATCAGCTTTAGGATTTTACTGAGATCTCTGGGGTGAGCTGGAGAGAGAGGATTCTTCTTCTGGCTAGAGAAAAGTACTGTGCCTAAGTGTTCTTTTGGCAATCAAGTAATTATTACTACTGTAAGGGATCCTCTCTTGCAAGGAACTACACCCCAATAAGCAAAACCTGACATGCAAAACCCCTTGCAAAAATATACAAGACACTAAAAGTAAACTTTTGGTATCTTTTTATGTACAGCAAGTAGAAGCACATCTTCTGTGATGGATGAGCCTCTGAATATACCTATGAGCATATTTGCTAAGATTTTTTATAAAAAGAGACTCCTTTTAGCCTTCATGTCCCAGAATATGATGGGCACAGAGACAATGAAGCAGTCTGTGGAAATACAGAAAGGAGGCATTGCCATGTCAGGGAGACACCTGTGCAGTCCCAGCTCAGCCCCTGAGTGACTCCTCATTAGATTGGTGACAAAAGTCTTAAAGGGCTAAAAATACTTCACAAAATAAATTGCCAGGTCCACACCTGCTGCCCTGTCCAGAGGGCAGCCCCAAGCTGGTCACCCAAGAGGGTGATGGATGAGAGAATCCATCTATTTTTACTGGGTAAGAAAAGCCAGAGCATTAATAACCTTCCTAGAAAAAAAAATTTTTCCCACAAGCCAACCTTCAACCCAAATTATGCTGGAAAAGGGTGGCAGAATTTGGCCCATGCCTCTCAGAAAATAGCAAAAGCAGCCTACAGGTGCCTTCAAGATGAGCCAGGGAACAGCCTCTACTTTTAAACAATGAACTTCATTCAAAATTCTGTTTCTTAGTTCCCAAGTGAGAAACAAAGAGCAAAACGCTTGCCCTCAGGGCAGGGTTTTTCTTTTTGCATTGTTTTTGTCACAGATCATTAAAAAAAAAAATAGCTCTTACCGGGCCATTTTCAAAACCACAACATATTCTTATGCGTCACAACATATCCCTACTCTTTCCTCCCTCCTGTGACAGGTATTTAATTGCGCTAAAACTTTGTTTCTAGTAAGATGCAAATTCGGAAAAAACAAGATCACCGCTGCCTGGGGCTTGGGTAGCTGAAGATAAAAAAGCAACACCTGTTTTAGGTATTGGCTGTGTGGAAATGCAGGTACTCCTCAGGCAACAAACCCATGGTAACCAACTGCAAAACTTGTCCTTCTCGTTTGCTTCCTGGAGACTACAGCACAGATATGGGTTGAGAAGTCTGTGTGGAACACGGATTTTTTATTTTTTTTTTTTAATAATATTGCCTTGTGAAATGTTGCTCATTATCATTTTTAATGTGACATAGAAGACAGCTTTCCATTTAAGTTGCCCGTTAGTCTGATTAATAACTTATTTTTATTTTACATTTTGTGTTTTATGCTGCCTGCGAGGCAAATATTATCAGTGTTTTCCTACAAGAAGTAAGACAATTCACAGAACACATTTTATGCCCTGAGATCAGAGAAATAAGTTTAGATTTATAATACCCAAGGACTGTGGCTTTTTATGAAGTGTATAAAGAGGGCATGTTTAATTATGTTTTGTTTATATCAGTGCTTTGTCTGCAAAAATAACACGAATTAGCATATTTTCCTATCATCGGCAGTTATTTCTAATGATTGATTAAATTTCTTAAGTGCAGAGTGGATTAAATCACAATTTCTTGCAAATAATTTGGGGAAAGAAAAGATAGAACTAACTACTCAATTAAAGTGGGAGAGATCAGAGTCTGACGGCTCCAGGCAGAGTCCTGTCCATCTTTTATAGTGACAACAACAAAAATAAAAGGCAAAATGCTTATTTGAAGCTGAAGCACTAAGTATGGAGAGCTAGACCCTAAAAGCTGTATTTTGCAAGTCCTGGATGTATTCCCAGGGCTGGCCTGGCTGGAATTGTTTATCATTTTTCTTCCAGCGTCGGGTCTGTCCCATTTGGGTTCCTGACCTGCTCTGGCTGGGGCAGGACTGTGCTCTCCTGCTGCTCAGCACTGAGCCACACAGCTTTTTAAAAAATCGAGGCATGGAATATTCCGGAGTGGCAGAAGCCTTCCACCAACAAAAGCTGAAGTGGCTGGGATCGCCATCCTCGAGAGGACACTCCGAAATTCTCTCGGTGTGAAAGCCTGGCACGGTACCAGCGAAGCCGAGGGGAGAGCGAGGTGCGCAAGGTGAAGAACCGCAGCATCCAACCCTCCCAAATCCTTGCTTTGTTTCAAACGATCAGTACAACAGCATCTCTGTTCATTCACCTGCACGTTATCCCTGTAAAAAATATAATTTAAAAAAAAAAATATCGAGAGAGTTTTATTGGAAGCGGGGAGCGACGGTCAGGCTCGTTTTGAGGCAGGAAAAGCCTTTTTAGGGGCGGCGAGCAGCCGCGGGTGACAAACGCCATCTAGTGGTGGCGGCGGGTAGTGCAGGCGCTCCGGGACTTTCTCCTTCTCCTTCTCCTTCCCCTACCCCTTCTCCTTCTTTCTCTTTCTCTTTCTCCTTCTCCCTCTCCTTCTCCTTCTCCTTCTCCCTCTCCTTCTCCTTCTCCTTCTCCTTCTCCTTCTCCTTTCCCTTCTCCTTCTCCTTTCCCTTCTCCTTCCCCGTTTCCTTCCCCTCTCTTCCCCCTCTCCTTCCCCTTCTCCTGCCCAGGGCTGCTAAGTCCTGTCGGACGTGGCAGGGCCAAGGCTGGGCTGTCCTCACATCCCGGGACACCCTCACACCTCCCCGAGCCCCTGTGCCAAGCACAAGCAACGAGAGCTGAAGGCGCACAGTGTGTGTCCTGCCCCAGCCAGGAAATCGCTGGGATTTGCACTGAAATCACAGAATATTCCGTGTTGGAGGGAACCCAGAAGGATCAGCGAGTCCAACTCTTGAGTGAATGGCCCACAGGGGATTGGAGCCCCGACCTTGGCATACTCAGCCCCGTGCTCTGACCAACAGAGCAGGGCTCTCGCTCCCGAGGGTGCCCTGAGGATGCTCAGTGTCTCAGTGCTGGCCTTTTATGCAGAAACACTGAAGATTTATTAAGTTGACACTCTTTTTTTCTGTTTGTTTTCCATGTGAATCTTTTTTATATTGGGAAAGGAAGAACAACGTGAGCTGCATGTGCTGAGATTTCAAGGCTCTGAGTTACCAACAAATCCCAGGTAGTGACAGAGACTGTGGGGCTGCAGAGTTACTGCTGACACCTCAACATTCAGCATTCAACCTGCCTTTCACCCTGAGGGCAGTGGTTTTATGTGTTTGGGACACATTTCCCCATCTTAGTTTTTATATTATTTATATTATGACAATCTGAGTCTTAGAAATATTTCCCATTCTACATAAATTAGATAAAACCACTGAGAGTCTCCTTGCTCTTCAGCTGCTTTTGGTTTGGCTTTTTTTTTTAATGTTCCCCCTGGATATTGTTATTTCCTTGCATTTCCAAGGCACAAAAGGAATGCAGGAGACAGTCTGTGTTTATGTATGAACTTGAAACACTCGAAACTCCTGTGCAGGAGCTGGATGCCACAATGACAGGTGCAATATAAGAACCACCTGTGCAGAGCACTTCAGACTTACTCATTGCAAACGCTGAATTCCTCGAAGTTTGCATTCAGAAGGAGCTCATGGGCTGTGATCCAGCATTCACTTGCAAAGTTGATAATTATGGCATAGTTGGGGAGAGGAATTAATCAACACAAGCACAAGGTCACCACTGCAGATCTATCTTCAGTGCCAACAGGGCAGGATAAGTGGCCTTAGCAATAGGAGCAAACAATGCACCTGCTACCAGGAGCTGGACAGGGCTGGTGTGTGAGAGCAGAGACAAAACCAAGGATTTTGTGCAGTATTTTGCCCTGAATATTTCCCACAAAGAACCCGAGATCTCTGTTTTAGGATCACTTTTCTACACAGCGAAACTGGTGGGAAAATCGTCCACAAACAAAAATGGGTATGAAAAGATTTTAATTTGCTCATTTGCGTTCAATTCCTTGCAGTACTTTGGTCTGGAATCTCTAAAAGGCACATTAAACCATACCTCATAGCCTGTAAATCAAGTGCTAATTAAAACTGCATTAACCCTAATGGATTGGAAAGAAGAAATCTAATTGCAAAAACTTCTGTTTACCTAAGACACGCTGGAAAAACAAACCATCCCATATTCCTCTTCGGTCTGGCTTTTTTCTTTCTCTCAGCATGCACACAGAGAGCTGCCTCCCCCTGCTTTGTAATTTACTAAATCAACCTTTTAGGGGGAGGTTTCCAGCATGCCAAACCTCTCTCACTCTGCCTTGTGACCAATGTTGGACTACCACAACCTCAAAATCTATCCAAGAACTCTTAAAATCCTGCCTGGAATGAGCCTGTGCTAATCAGTGACAGGTGCTGGCTGCTACCTACCCAATTGCTTTATTATCTTCCTGCACTCTGAGCACCAGGATGTGTTTCCTGTCCTGGGTGTAGCTGCTGCTCTCACTTACAGGGACCAGGTCTGCAATTCCATAAATTCCCTCTAGTTCACGACAAGCCTTGTCTTGTCTTCCTTGATTTCCCACATGGATGGGGCAGAAGCATCACTGTGGAATCCACTTAATGATGAGAGCCCCAGGAGCACTGGCGATAAATGACCTGTTGTTTAGGGTAGGAGGAACCAACCACGGGGGTTTTTTGATGCTGTGATTTTTGTTTGTTTTCCTTTTAGGTCCTCACATCCCATGCAATGGGAACATACCTAAAACTGAATTTCCAGCAGAATGTGGGCTTGAAATGTGATGGGAAGGGGGGAGCTAAGCTGTAAGTAGCCCCCCGAGGCTTGTTGTCCTAATGAATACCAGGCCACAAATTAATGAAGGAGGTTTTTAGGAAAACACTGTGATTTTTTTTCTTAGCCTTTCAAGCACCAGCAAATCTTCCAGAAGTCTGGACAGCTGTTTACAGCTTGTTAAGATGTTGGTTGTTTACAAATTAAGTTGTCTTTGAAAACCCTGCACCTATCAGCCTGCTGATGTCACTCATCGATGAAGTGAGGGTCCTTCTCAGCCTAAGAAGAAAGGCAAACTTTGGTGGTCTGGTCTGTAGGAAGCCTCCTTGGTTTTACCTCAGGGGTATCCAGTATTTTTCTAACCTCCCCATTTCAGATGGTTCTGCCCTAGATTTGCTTCAGCATTCACAAATTCATTTGTTTGTAATTGCTCCTAACTGAAATAGTTTCAAGCACAGGCATCGCCTTTGCTTTTTGGGATATGCAAAATAGTTTTTTGCTTTTCTCTAGAAACAAAGGCTGGAGTCTGGGGAGAAAAAAAAAAAAAAAAAGGGAATATGATATAAAAGAGAAGCTTCTGTATGAGAAGATTTGTTTTCTCCCTGACAGCTGTGGAGCCCCACAGGCAGCACAAATTGGCCAGGTTGTGAAGCCAAGGCCAGAGCCTTCAGCATTCGGCAGCTTCCTGTGTCTTAATCTTTCTGTTTGGGGAATGAACTGCAATTTGTTTTCATTGACCCATAGTTTCAGTTGCAGAGTGTAGGATTACCTTAATGGACCCAAACTTGAGGCACATCAGCTCTATTTTTAGTCCTTATCCTTTCTTGTGGCATTTCTGTGCTCGTTCTGTGCCCAGCGCAGGAGGATCTGGAGGAGAGAGGGGATGCTCTGGCATTGTCTGCACAGCCAAGGGAGTGCCCACCTCCCCTCTGCTCTGCCTCTGGCTCTTGAGCACTGTTCCCCCACACCAGTCCACCCCAGGAGCCTGTTCCAATAACAATTAGGAACCCTGACTCAGGGGCACCATAAATCAAACCCTGAGCCCCCCAGCTAGACCAATTTCCTGGCTGTGAGTGAATATGCTCCATAATTTTCTGTGTGCCATCCAGACCTGCCATTTAGCAAAGGCTGCAGGTTCTTCTTCCTCATCAAGAAGTGGTGTGGTGCATCACTCTGTGTTTGCTCTGAGCATGGACAACAGGCACCCAGGTGAGTTATCCAGCTCTTACAGGACTCTCAAAGCCGTGAAAAATGCTCTTTTTGTTAAAGCTATAAATCTGAAGCACAGCAGTTCTGCTGCAGACCTTGCCCATATTACTTCATTTCTTTGTGCCTCAGGTATTAGGAGATAAAATTTTCCTTTTTTTTTTCCCCAATTAGATCTCCGTGGCACAGATTGTATGCTCAGCATCTGCTAAATCAGCTATAATCTCTGCAGCCCCTCAATGCTCCCATAACCCACCAATAACACCATATTTTCAAAAACTGACATGTTTCCCACAATCAGGAAAAGAAGTGGAACATGTTTCTTACTTTTGAAACTCAAAGTACTGTCAGCATCATGGGGTACACTGACAAAACCTTGATTTTATTCCTTAGGATACAGCTTCTAGCCAGAGCTCTCCTTTGTGGTCAGACAGCAGCTGGACAGACCTGATGCAGTTTCTTGATGCCCTGGCACTGCTTAGAAGGCAAATTTGAAAAAGGTCTTTGGATACCTTCAGGCATCAATAGGTTCTTTAGAAAATAAACTGCACCCTGATGGGGGGAACTTGAAATCTTCAGAGTCCCTTCCAAAAAACTCATGAAACCCCAACAAGTCAACAAGCACAGACTCAGAGGAAGTTGCTATACAACTCTGAAACTGAGCCTGAAGCTTTTTGAAGGCATCCATGAGTCACTAGACTTGCACTGACTGTTTCATGCTCAATAAAAAACAGGAAAGTAATTAACAAGTAAATCAAAGTCTTCACCCCAACATTTTGAATTACTTTAAAATTGGAGTCTCTTGTAACTGTGTCTGGCAGTTGTACTGGGCTTTTCAAAGAAACACACTAAAATTAACTGATTCCCAGTCCCCTTGCTCATCTGCCATTCAGCTCATTGCGACATTGGTCCAGCAGAGAGTAAGAATTTGTACTGCTTTATTCCAAAAATTCAGGATCCAAAAGAAATTCTGAAGAATCATCCTGGGACTTTATCAAATCTTCTCACCTGAAAAGAATTTTCTATCTTGCATGGGAAGTTCCTCTGGCAGGAGAGATGCCTTTCCTGCCATTTTGGGGTGGAATCCAAATGATAAAACATTTTATCAGGGCAATTAGCATATCAACATGCAAATCCCTATTGAAAAATGCGCTGGTGACAGAACAGCTGGAAGGCAGCTCATCATGATACAGAAAATGGAAGAAAGAACAAAACCCAGCAACTTGTATCCATCCAGGAACTGTGGGAGAGGGAGACCACAGAGGCCAAGATTCACAGGGTTTTGGACACTCCTCAGTCAGAGCTGCAAAACAAGAATTAAGTGTGATAGGAGCCAGATTATCTTGGAAAAGAACAATAACAATAGCTCTCCATTTCTGCCTAATGATCAAGGAAACAATAATCAGGATTTCCTTGTTTGTTGCCTGTCTTTTAAACCAGCAATGTTCACACACAATTTCCAGCTTTTCTCTTGCCTTGCAGGCCAGTGGGAGAACTGATGTCACAGAGTCAGATATCTCTGAGATTAGCAGCTGTGAGACAGACCCAGAAACCCCAGGTTTTGTCAGCAAGAAAGAAAAATGTATTTGAGCTCCACAGTCTGTTATTTACAAAGGGAGAACTGGTTGTTCTTTTCCTTGTCAGACAACAGAATAAAGTGTTCTGTGTTTAGTTGCTACCCTTAGGTCCTGCACAATCAGTTCAGTGCATGAAGCAACTTCCCAGCCCCAGCAGCAGCAGGTGGCTCAGGAATGCCAAATATTTTGAGACCTTCTATAGCTGCCACAGAGGAAGAAGTTCTCTTCTCCCTCAGTTGTCCTTGACACTCTGACTATTCTCCACCTGCTCTCCTCTAAGGAACTTTGTTTTTATTAATTGGTATTAAAGTTCCCAGTAGAAAAGTGTTTTCCATTTTTTTCCCATCACTTTTAATACTGTAGGAAACTTTGGGTGAAATATTTAAAACCTCAGCACAAGTTAAGATCAGGATTTCCCAAACTGAGTAGTGATTTCAGATGCCTCTGCTCCACAAACAGCTTTAACACATCCAGTGATGAGTCAGAATGAAATATTCACTGTGATTGCAAGCAGGCCTCCCAGCACTCAAACTATTTGAATATGACTTCAGGGAAAGAAAGAGTTAATGGAGTTACCTTACATTTAGTATTCATCTTTTTTTTTCAGCTTTGTCAGGTAGCAGACAACAAGCCCAGGCTTGACTTGGAGCATCAGCTCTGTACTAGCATGGTCTTGTGGGTAACCTAATGTAATATTAATTAATTGACATCTCTGCTGAGATCAGTTACAAATGTAGGATCCAAGTTATTTAACAGTTGGTGCAACTGTATTTGAATTTTGATCATTAAGACTTGTGCTGGGTTAACAGGGTCAGGGGCAGGGCCAAAATCCTGAAGAGCAGAAGGGACCTGGGACTCACATTTTTAATGCAGTATTTGTATAAGAAAAAAACCTGATTATTCCTATACATTGTTCCAGAATGGATATTCTGGTGATAAGCACATTATGTAGTCAATATTTAATCATCTTAAACTGACACTCATTTAACTCCTTAAAAGATCTGGGAGTGTGAACAGCAAAGAAACATTTCTGAGCATCTTCTACAAGCTGACCTAATTTATCCTTCCTGAAGAAAGAGATCTGGACACTGGGCAAACCTGGGCAGGTCAAAGGTCTTTGGAAGGGGAAAAATATGAGGATGTTACTCATCCATACCACTAAGTTACCTTATAGCACAGAGCTCCAGAGCCTGAATCACTGACAATTCACAGGAAAAGGGATCTTGTTCCTCTCCAAAGTTGCTTCAAATATTTCCAGATTTTGCCACATGCACAAGACTAGAATTGAAAATTCTTGTCTGAAGGGTGAACAACCTTTCCATGCTGTTAGTAAAACATAAAAACCGCAACCCTATAAATTTCTAATGGAAATTTCAGCTAAAAAAAAAATCCAACAAAAACCCACCCTTTATTTTCCTTTAGATTGTATTTTCATCTAAATCTGTCCTGGGTTTCTCTAGGCCCTCTGCTGTTTCCCCCTCAATATTGATCTCTGCAAGAGCCTTCCATTGTCAGCAGAGGTTCCACCTTTCCTGGACTCCCATCCCTACTGGCAGAAAGAAAAACAACTTCTTCACCTGAGAATCTGTTTGCTTACTTATCTGTCTAAGTAGAAATGTATCACATGGGAAAAAAAAATAGAAAATCAGACTGCAGCCTTTGAAAGAGAACTCTTTTTATCTAAACTTGTTCATCCTAATAGGAAGCTTTACTGTATATGGCAGTTGTTTCATGGCTTTTTGTTTTGTTTTAAAGAAATCCTTTAAAATATATGAGGAAAACTGTATTAAAACCTGCTTGCTCTGAAGTGGGCACAGACAAAAAACGTGACAGAGTGAAACAGAGCAAGGGCACTAAAAAATTAATTCCTTGTGCTGCTGCTTCCCTGCCAAAACCCCATGCATTTAAAATCCAATCCATTGCAATTACACCAGTCCCCAGCCACACACCATGCATCTGTAGGAGCACAGTGAGTAAGAATTGGATTTCCCTCAGTTAAGGTGTCAAGGGAACAGCCAGCAGGTTGGAATTGTATCCAGATATTTGCTCACACATACAGCAGTGAAACTAAAAATACTTTCTGCCCTTCATCAAGATCCAGCTCACAAAGCTTTGTGATACTTTGTCCTGATGCCATTATGACAGTAACACTTTCAAAGAGATAATGCACAAATTCACAAAATTTACCTGTGGGAACATCTTTTTGGTGAAGTAAAAAGCTCCACACAAGCATGTTGCTGTACCTGGGTGAGATGAGTGTCTCAGGCTGAGCTGCACCCCTACAGTGGGAGTCTGTGGAAACGGGGACAGTTTGGAAACTGCATTTTCACACCACAGGCAAGAAAATCTCTTGGAAGCCTCATCAGCTAAGTCAGTGCAATAGATTTAGACACTGGAAGAAGCTTAGAGCTGCCTGGTTCTCACCAAAATGACAGAGCAGGGCCTCCAAATGCTCTGGTATCAAACCAAGGTACTGCAGTGCTGGCCCCAGGAGCCTGAGCAGCTCAGCCCCCACAAGCAGAGAGCAGCTGGCAGCAGCAGGTAAATCACTGTCAAAGGGCTCCAGCAGATGTTGCAGCCCTTGATTTGTCTGCAAATCAGTAAATAATTGTGGGGGAACACCTGGTTCTCATCCTACCCAACATACCTGCCACCGGCACTCGGGACACGGAGGCACATGTGGGAATTTATTTAAAATCACTGCAGAAAACATGACAATATCTGGGGTCAGGGGACCCTGAGGTGCAGGGAGAGCTGCAGGTAGTTATTTATTTTATGAGCTGAAGTGCTTTTGCACAGGATAGAACAGAACAGGAGCAGGTAAGTCAAGAATGCAAAAGCCTATTTCCAGTCATAAGTTTCATATTGAAATACAATGATACATTTCAATGACTTGGATGTAGTTGTGTAAGGAATAAACAAATCCCCTCATGTGCAGAATTCCCCATTTTAAAGTCTTTGCTCATTTATGTCTAAATACCCAAACACTGTGGTCTGTGGTTGTGACTGGCATACAAAGGGATGCACAGTCCTGCTGCTGAGGCTGCATTTTACATTTTTGTGATTTGCTTCACAGCAGCTGCTGGATGATCCAGTGAAATCAGATCTGTATTGTCCAAACACAGGAGAAAAGTCAGGCCCACAGGCACACAGGGGCTCATCACTTTCCATCTTGTCATACTGGAGCATGTCTTTTTGGACAGTAATGCAATGTCTGTGCTTTTTGCACAGTGATAGTATGTCTGTGTTTTTTGCACTTTAATATCCTTCCTTGCAAAAAAAACCCTACCTGTGCTTCTTGCACAGCATCAGACACACCACTGCTGGTCAGAGAGCCTGGATCCTTGCTGGCTGAAAGGCTCTGTGAGCCTTGCCAGGGAACTGACAGTCCTCAAGTTGAGAATTGTAATTATCTGAACTCTCATCTACTCCAAGAATCTGCACACTCTTATGAGAGAAATATGGCAGGAATATCTAAGGTTCGGTAATTGAGAGGAAAAGGGAAATATTTTGTGGTGTCACATTATAAACACAAACTGACTTGCAACTGCTGCCAGCACGTCTGTAAGAAATGAGGATATTTTTGCCATGTCAGGATTCAGTGGAAATATATCTCACACATCACATATTTGTGTAATATATGTAACTTTTGTTATTGTTGCCTCTCATTGTAAAGCCCTAAGATCATCCTGCAAACATCTTCAATATTATTTTGAGGTCCTTTTTTTCTTGTACAGATGAAAGGATGAGAAAATTTGGGCAAACATCTGACTTTGCTCCCACTACAGATGTGGTATCTTCACTGAGGACCATGTTGTCATACCAAGTTCCCAAAACTTTAGATAAGCTCTCTCTGCCCAGAGAGGGAAGTTTGTTTTACAGCTCACTCTCCACTCTGATAGCCAAGCCCACATGGCCTGGCACAGCTCCACTGACTTCTGTGGACTGACAACAATTTGCATGTAACAAAAACATAGATTAAGGCTCTTTTTAAAGGGTTCAGGCTCGATTGCACCAGGGAATTAATTAATCATCTTGCTGCCTTTAAAAATCTGATCACTAAAAACACTCTTAATATCTTATTATTAGAAAACCTAGCTTCAGATAAGACACTAAATCACAGTTATTCCCATACTGGCAAAATTCTACATCATCCTTTATCTGACTGACAGCTATTGTCTGGAAATCATGAACAGCAGAGCTGCAGGGAGGGTATCTTAGTCAGGGGTCATCTTGGATTCTGGACAAATGAAGGAGTGGAGGTGCCAAAGTGGCTTAACTTTTCAAACAGGGCTCTCACCAGACCAGAGGTGAAGGAAAACTCAACAAGTGAAGGTACACACTTTAATGTGGATGACACTTACTCTTTGATATGACCCAGATAAAAATCACACTCAATTTTCACTGTATCTGCTTTCCTAATGCTCATAAACAGAGCTTTTATAGTGCTTTGAATTAGATCTGTGATTTGTGAGCGACAAGTATAATAATTAGACTGTGAAGATGTACAGTTAATCCATTTAAAGGTGTAAAGAAGTCCATTTAATGAACATTATAGTCACATTAGACTTGGAAACATCTAACTCTTTTGTTGAATAAAAAGAAGTTCAATGAGATTAACTTCTCTTAGTTGGTTTTAAAGAATACTCAAACATGTCCTGCTCTGATAGTGTACTATTCCTTGGTGCATGGTTTCTGCATACCAATGCCTTCAGTGTAGAGGAGTAAGAATAAGACTGGGAGACATTCTATTTCAGTTAAATAATTACAAATTAAAGAGGATCACTTCTACTTTCTATACTTACTGCAGTATGATAAGAAGCTGAACTCCTTGAACTTGTAATTATATAACAGAAATGTTAATCTCCTGGTTGGGTATTCAGTCCTACTGCATTAAATGTATTCTTACAATTATCAAGTTTACTACATGGCACATAGACATTTCTATTGGGAAACCTATTATTTGATCCTATCAGATTTTGACCATAAATACCATAATGGAATTCTGTTTTCAAATCTCTCACTGCCACAAAATGACTAATGAGGGTTAATACACCTGTGGAAGCTGAGAACCTGAAAAAACATCTCTGTACTTTCTGATTTTCAATTTGTAATGCTAACTGAGTTTCCGATTATTTTCCACAGCTTTATGCAATTAAAAAAAAAGAAAGATTTAAGCTAGAGAACATATAAGTCCAAAATACGCTAAGTAACTTGTAATAAAGAAATTTAATTTTAAATATATGTACTTTAAGCAGCTGTTCTCCTCTTAGGAGAAACTCATTTAGGCTTAAGAGTTACTGGCCGGAGCTATCTTCTTTTCACAGCACATTATAATGTGTGCCATTGGCTTTAATAGTTTGGAAGTACAATTTACATCCTCGTCCATTTAAATATATAAAACTATTTCGAGGGGTAGGGTAGCCAGCTAGAAAAGAAAACAGGATCACTCACTGACTTCCATTTTTTTACTGAAGAACATTGTATCTTTCCAGCAAAATTCTGACTCCCGGTGTTTTAATGAAGCTCTACACCCATTAAAAACTGAAGATCAGCTCTGCAGAGAGTCACTTCAGAGAGATTTTAGCCAATGAAATTCCTGCTTCCAGTGGAGATTCCTGGCCTTCTGCAAGCACCAGGCTACATTCTTTTGCAGTTTGCAGAGCAAAACCTGATAAGATCAAGAGACAACATAATCCTGGCTAATGAAGGGTGGCTTTTTATGTACTGTATGGATGCAGTTGAATGTTAGAAAGACAATCCTTCCACCTGGGGAGGCTGGGGCAGGGGAAGTGCCCTCTTGAGGGCTAACCCTGAACCTAAACTGATACACAGATTTCACCTACTGAGCATGTTGAGCCTTGCAGCCATTGCCTAGAAGAATTTTACCTGTCCTAGGAGCTGTCATTGGCACCTCACAGCTCCCATTTTTATCTGCTACTCTAAACTCCCACAGCACCACTTGCAAGCCACTGCCATAAATAAAGCAAAACCACCCAAAGTTTTACTTCCCAAACGTGTACTTTGGGGTTTTATCAGTGAGACACTCAGGCAGAGGCTTCCACAGGCAAAAAGGACAGGAAGAACGAGAAACATGAAAGAAGAGCAGCCTGTTCAAGGCAAGATTTGCTGCTAAGGTTCTCAGGAGCTAATTCTGCTTATGACATTTTGTGGATCTTGTGCAGTCCAGGCATTCTGCAGACACCTGGGGTTGAGGGAACAGGGCTCTCACTCTCAAGGTGAACCTTCAGGTGCCTCTGCATGCTCAGATCTCTGACTTAGCAAGGAGCAGGCAGCCAGCAGCCAGGGACAGGCTGTGCCTGGCAGTGACAGGTCTGATTCCTGCTCACCTTGGCAGCAGCCCCGTGCACCCTTTGGATCTCAGATTCCACAGGAACCCTGCTCTCCTCAGGCATTCGGTGCTCACCAGAGCAAGCAGCCGAGATAAGGCTGAAATCCACTTTGATTGCACTGCATAGAAAATATACTTCCCTTTAAATTTCCTGCCTGCCCCAGTTCCTGGAGACTCACACAATGCCCTGGCTAATGAGTCAATCATGCAAGCCTAGCTCCCCTGGCTGACCCACAGAGCCTCTGGCCCAGCCCCACCTGCCCTCTCACAGAGCAGGGTTTGCAGGGTGGAGCTCCCTCCGTGTGTGCAGAGAGAATAACCATCATCTAACACCACGAATTCTAAGCCACTGTGAGTTTGAAATGATCTTATTTTTTGTTTTTCAATCCTAGCTAGGCAGGACTTCATTATCCTTCTATTATTATTAAGTTTTGGCTACTCTCTAAATTAACCTTCCACGTTTCAGCTGAAGCATCCTTGCCCTGTGCACTGTGGTCCTTAAGGAAAACTTCCTGCATTTCACACACACACTCACATCTGCCTTCTAACACAGAACCTTTCCCTTTTCTTCAATATTACTTCTTCACCCATTTTTTTTTCTGGATTTCTGATCATCCATGCTCCCTTTCTCCCTCCCCACCTTTCTTTGAAGTGTGGTGTGTCTGAACATGTTACTTCACGAGAGGCCTTACTTCCCCTGGGCAGACCTGAAGGATTATTTGGTGTGTCCTACAGCATCTCTTTTTCATTAGTAAACCAACAACACTGGCTGGCATTTCCCCAAGGCACTTTTACTTCCCTCTATTGTGTATGATGAGAAACACCAGAACTTTTCTGAAAGATACTAATTAATTTTAGTAACTGGTTAAGGCCAGCATCCACTGCCATGAGTTGTAGATGTCAGACTGTTTTCTCAGAAAATGCACAGTTATGGTCTGCTCCTATTTGTGGCATCTTCCAGCACCCTCCTTTGTTCTGAATATACCTGAAAAACTCATTGACTTTTATTCCAGGAAAGTTTTCCTCAGATCCCAGCTTGTCTGAGTCACAACACTGAGCCAGCTTGGGAATCTTGTCCCTTTCCTGCTGGGTTTTCTTGTTTTGCAAGTAGCACACTTCATTCTATGGGGCCAAGTGAATTCACAGGTCTGAGCAGACCAGGACAGGAACATGCTGGGCTAGCTGAGACACTGCTGTGGCCATGAGTAAGAAGGAAAAGCAAGCTGGAAGTGGAGGATGCAGCATCCCCGTGAAAGGGCAGAAGTTCACCCCAACTTTCCAAGGTGAAGCCAGAGCCTGTCTCCTGCCAGAGGCTGCTGAGGGAGAGATGGCAGGGAGCAGATCCTGCCCTCCACCAGGACAAACCCTTCCCTGCTTAGCCAACAAGGGGACATCTTCAGAGACAGAAAATGTCACCACTCCAGTTTAGCAGAGTCACATCTGGCTACAGCACTGTGAAATTGTGTTTCCTCAGCGACAGCACAGCCCCACACACTGAACAAAGAGCAGCAAGCAGGCAGCAACAGCAAGGCAGCAGATATTTGTTCGTAAAGTACAGTTAGCAAATACTTGGAGGAAGTATTCCAGTCTCATTATCTTGCAATAAAATTCTTATTTCCTCACACACACACATTGTCTTACTGTAACATAAATATATCTAAATTAGGTTACAAAACTGTTGAGATAATTAAATAGTGCACATAAATGTGAGCTGGCACATTGGGAAATATGCTGCACTGCTGTTTAAATACAGCAGATAAAGCCATGGGAATGAGGCAGGAGAAAATACTGCTGTAAGATTACAGATATAAATGCATGTCCTCTGCCGTGGTGCCACTAGAATTTAGGGAGAAAGTTATTAGAAACAAAATGATTTCAGTAGCGCCTTGAACTCACTATCATAGTCTGGGGCAAGTTAATCACTTCATCCTCATCCACTAACACATTTATCCACCCACTAATTCTCCACCTAATTAGAGAGAAATTCAGAGCTCTACTGGTCAGGGAGGCAGGGATTAGGGTTAAGAAAACACTTGTATTTGAAACCCCCTGCCTCTGCTGGTTAGTGTGAAAGATCCTATAAGAAACTCCCACCCTAGCTAATCCATGACCCTCAGCAGGGAGGAGTGTTAACAATTTGGTTTAAAACTCACACTCTCAGACAAATGCATCAAAAACGGCTTTTCTTCTTTGATTTATAGGTATTACTTGTTTTTCCAAGCTCCATTAAGGACTCTTCATCATGTACTGCAAGGGGCATTAAGCACTGAAAGTTGTTCCCAGCTCTGTATTATTCAAAGGCAATTTACACTAATTATTGGAGTCCATGGTGTTACCCATACTCATAGAATGATCCATCTCAGCAGGCTAAAGTACTTTTGAAATGTTAATTTATTACTGAGGTATAAAAATGTCCTTACATTAAAGCTCAATTCTTTCTTAAATGCCAAAAGTTTTTCTATTACTGATCTATTACATACTCACTGTTTATCTTAGATACAAGAATAAAGATATAGTTTAATTTACTATATAATAGGGCCCGTAACAGCCACTATTAACACAAATTGCACTGCATTTAAGCTCAGTTACGACACAGATATTATTCTTGTTTTTCTTGCTTAGTGATTTTCCCTACGCACATGCAAACAGAGCTGCCTCATGGAGAGGAGCTTTTCAGGCAAACAGCTGCATGGCAAAGTGAAAAAAAGTGTTTAACTGGAGAAATACTTCACCAATTCCAAAATAATCTCTTTCACATGAAAGTACAGATATTGCTATGATATCACTGCATTCATGAATTGGCATGAGAGTGCACCCGTGTATCAAATGCCAACAAAAACCCACTAAAAGTGCCCGGTGTTCAGTTAAATTCTGGCACAGAAGCTGCTGATTTTAGCAGGAATTGTTCTGCCAGTGCTGAGCCACTGCTTGCAGGTTTTGTTTTTCTTGGTCGCAATGTGTGAAAATAGAGCCACGCCAACAAAAATTTATTTGACCTTGTGTTGACAAAAGCCCTTGAACAATCAAGGGGATTATTTCTTAACTAGCTCAATCAACAACTTTTACTTCACTTGAGAAGCCACTGGATTGCAGTCAGTGGTTGGAAGAATCCCTGCCTTGGAAGTGTCAGCGCCTTGGGATGCACAAAGAGTTTGTTGCAAATAAAAAAAAAGCCCCCTTTGCTTTCCTAAGTCCTCTCCAGGGTCCCAAAGATAGTCCTCACCCATTAAATGTACCCTGTTGTGAATTGAGACCATCTGCTTTATATCTGAAAAATCTAAATATCACATAAACAAAGCTTGTCAGGCTAAAATCCTTTTTATCCAAAATTTTTTGGCAACTTAAAATTTGCTTGTGTAGTTGAAACACAAAACACAGCTTTGGAATAACAATTCTCTTATTCCCAAACTCTGTCAAGATTTCATACAACCTTGCCCCAAATTTCATTTATTTCTCCAGATCTCTGTCTAACCATGGAAAATACTCCATCCTTGTGCATAGAAGTTCCTGAAATGAAAGTAATTATGAAATAAAGTTTTGTGCCAAGCTAAATCTTGATTACCACTAGCACAATCTGTTTACCCATATAGAAGTTACTTCCAAGTGTGAAAATTGTTTTGTTTCTGCACTTTAGTCCAAGCAATTTGTAGGACCCTGTGTCCCACAGAAATCAAATCAAATCAATTCTCTTTAACAGAGGAGTAGTTTGGGAGATAAATATAGCTCAATATAGTATCCTTTTAGGCAATGAGGTGAATTCCATGCTTCTCCAGATTCACCTTTATCCAGATAAAAGCCTAGCAAAGGAAGTTTTTTGAATTTTCAGTAGTCACTGGCATTGGCCCAGCAGCACAAAAGGGCAATTTAAGCAATTTGTTATGAGTTAGACAAATTTAGGACCTATGAGAAACATACTGCAGATCTCTCTGCAGGAAACAATTTCTGCTTTTGAATTAGTGGAAATTCCCTCAGAAAATAACAAAACCAGCACAGGAACAATGTCCAACCAAATCCTCAGCTTTGCTTCTAGAAGTCCAATTTTAAAGATAACATCCCTTGTTTATTGGGAATGCATCCAGGACATGACACACATCTTGGGGTGGCTAAACATTCAGCAAATTGTGACATCTGGGACTTAGGGAATTTTAAGTAGCAAACTAGAAATCAATACTCTGTTTCCCCCTATAATTATTGCCCCCAATTCAATCCCCCCTTCCCCCCCCCCCTTTTTTTTCTTTTAATATCAGCAATGACTTAAACTCCTCTTAGAAACATCTTCAGGAAAACAAGATTCAAGCTAAACAAAATGGAAAATTCTCCTTACTTCTCAAGAAAAACAAGGAGCTTCTCCCAGACCTCAGGTTTCATAAACCTCAGGTTTGAGCACTCACTGCAAGCAGTGACCCACCAGTTTTCAATGGCCTTGGCTTCATATAAAGTAAAGATTTCACTGCAGGGCCACATGAAACATTTCAGGAGAGAACAGACACAGGCAGCAATCTAACCTAGATTCCAGTCAGGCAAAGGCTGTCGGATCAGGTACCTAAGGAATATATTTTATCTTATTAGACAGAACAAATTTTTATAAATACAGTCAGTAGAAAAAAACTCCAAACCATGTTAGCAATCTTACATGTATTCATGTAATTTTCAGCCATAGTAACATATTTTATTAAAAGAGTACATTTGCCTCAGACTACATCAACAGGTTTGCCAACAGCATCAAGCCAGATATTGAGTATTTTGTAAATTCATCAGATTACCATGCTGCCATTCAGATCACATAGCACCTATGCATTAAATATCCAAGGCTAGTGGCACCAGGCAGCTCTTTTTCTAATTAATACATGTCAGAGCAAATTGTTTGGAGGAGGGAAATAAACCAAAAATGAAAGAAAAGGAGATTTCTGCACAATTGCCCATTGCAACATGAAAACTCACCTCGACTGCATAATATTAATGCTACGAAATATGCAAACAGATGTTTCTCTCATTAAATTCTGTATGCAAATAACACTAGGAGGAGTGGTAATGTTGTTTCAGGGTTGAGAGATCATGGGGGGTAATTAAAGGTTAATCCAGTTTTCAGTTCACAGACTGCAAGACATGAGTGGTTGTAAAGGAAAATTGTCACTTAACCTTCATTATCCAGAGCATATGGATTTTTCCTCTAGAACAGAAAAAACATATATGTATTTATCTGTACTCTAGTGCCAAGTATGATGCATATCATTAGAGAAGAAGAGAAATTATTTGTTGAAATGAATGTCATTAAGGAGGTGCCGGAATGCATTAATTAGGGAAAGCAGAATTCGAGCAGAAGTTCTCAGACAGCAATCTAAACCCTGCAATCTCACTAACTATATTTCAATTGCTGAGATGCTGTCAAACATTAATAGAAAAGCATCTGTAGTACTCGTGGAACAAGTCCCCTAAAATAATTAAAATAATTAAATCTTCGAGATCCCGCGCGGTTTCGCCGTAAGCCCTGTGAGGTGGATGGTTCCATCAGCAGCAGGCTCACAACCCTCTCTTTGCTCAGAGCATCCTGCTGGGTGGATTGGAAGCAGTAAACATTTTAGCACTTAGATCTGAGTTCAACACACCAGATGAGACATCCCCACTCCATGCTCATAGGAGAAAATAAAGTGATAAGTGCTTGCACTGCAGTCGGGCCCCGTCCTTCAGCAGCAGGGATTTGTGCCCAGGGAAAGGCAGGGCCAGTGTGAACCACAGCAGCCACAGGTGGGAAGAAGTAGAAAGAAGCAAAGAAATATCTTGATTTGTGCAACCCCCTCAATACAATGTCTTGGTGAAAATCGATGTGGGCTTGGGATAGTGAGAGTGAGAAATCAAAGAGGAGATGAGAGCTGGTTCTGTTCAGCCTTGGGTGCAGGGACCGTAGCATTCTCTGCTTCCAAGACTACGTGGCATGTTTGGATATTTTGGTGTTTAAATTAAAAATCTGCTTCTAGAGGTCTTGCAAATGATTTCCTTTAAGTATGGAACAAGAGCAAGGGTTTATGTGTGTGTCAGCAGTGTGTGTTTCACCATCTGGCTGTCCCCACTGTCTCTGACACTCCTCCCCCAATAACAGCACTAGACCTCCCATCTGTGCCTCACTGGTTCTTTGGGCTTGAAAACCAGTTTCCCTCCCTTCTGACCTCTCAATTTCCCTTTTGTGCACTACATATCATCAAAGAACCACGACCCCACCAACCTGGCCTCAACATTTACCTTGGTTTCTTGTGCTGAATAGCTCAGATTTGACACAGAACTTTCAAACAGCACTGAATAGAATATAGAATATATATTTAAGCTATCATGACTCTTTTAGCTCTAGAATTTCACGACAGAATTCAGTTTTAGAGCTCCTCACTAATTGAGGATACAAAAAACTCCAACTTTTAAAATGTATTTCATGAGATAAAAATCATCAAACTTTTATATCTGTGTCTGCATTCACGTGGCATCCTGTGTCATAAACCCTGCTTTCTAAAAATTCCCCTTCTCAATGATTTTTCACAGCTATTTACAGCCTGCTTCCTGTTGAAAAAGGTCTGATACCCAAGGAAAAAAGGCCTGTGAAAATACCACTTTTTCTGAAGTTGAGCACTGCAGAACACACATTTTACTTCATGTTATTTTGCCATGAATGGCTGCAGTGAAACTTAAATTTTGTCTTCCTCCCCTTGAGCGCGCAAGAGCCGTACTTTTCCTTGGGTAGTAAATCTTGTAAGGATATTGCATTTAGCCAGCTGAAAATTTAAGGGCAACACAGGGGTCATCTACAGCTCCACAGAAAAGACTTTTAAATACAGAAAGCCCACAGCAGAAGCAAGGCACTGGGGGAAAACCCACCTTGCACCCTCTCTCAGTGTGAGCAGTGGCTGCCTCCAGCTGCTCGTCCGTGGCCACCACCAGCAGCTGCTGCCCCTTTGCAGCCTCCTGAATAAACAGCCAGGGATTGAGGATTACCCTGTGGTGGGAGGACCCTCTGTCAGTGGGTTCTGTCACCCCGGGGTACGGGGGTGTCGGGCAGGACATGGCACAGCACAAAGGAGCGGGGCTGGCAGGTGCAGGAGCCCCGCGGGGTCTGTTGCAGGCTGATAGCATTGAATCAGCCCCTGCTCTGAGCCCTCCAGCACAAAGGTGCTCCCACGCCTTCCCCACCACCCTCATCCCTCACCCAGCATCGGGTCCTGGAGAAACAATTCCAGCTGGAAATCTCCCAGTCCCTTATCTCCAGCCCCCATCAGTAAAAGGGGCTGTCAGAGTCTCATCTCTGGCTTATTGTGCCCAAGGGCTGCCCCAGTTCCCCGACTCTGTGGAGATTTAAAGTTGCATCCATGAAGGCTGAAGGAGTTCTGGTAAATGCCACCTGATCCTTATTAAAGCAGATTACAAGTATCCCCTTGAAATGTCACTGTGCGTTTACAGAGACAGCCATACAAAAACACCCAGCCAGCAAATCTTTCCTTGCCAAATGCACGTTCAGGGAAAGAGAACACAGGTAACTGAGCGAGCAAATGGGGCCTGCAAAACACAGAGGACCAAAATGAGGATTTGGTCCAACACTCACAAGAGCCTAAGGAAAAGTCTAACAAAATTTGCATTTAAATGGCTCCGTGCAGCCCCTGACAACAGTCTCTCACACATGTGTGTGCACACAGGTCCTGACAAATGGAAACACACCCCAACATCTCCAGTTACCTGCAAGGACCTGCGGCTGAAGGATGCAAGGCCCGGGATTTGGGCCTACAAAAAGAGAATAAATAGATATTAAAATCTATTTATCGAGTTTTGGATGTCTAATTGCTGCAGTTTGTTAGAGGAACTAAAAGATCTTCCCTGGCTTCAGCCATATCCAAGGGGATTAATTTGTCACTCTTAAAAACAACTCATTGGAGGAATGCCCTCTTTGATTCCTTATTCTCACATTAATTAGGAGCAATAAGTACACTAGATACACTCAGTACTTAAAACATTAGTAGAAATAAATCTGCCACACATCTCAAGAGGCCAATGAAGATCTGGCTGCTTGGAGTGGGAGCCTCCAAAGCTAATCCTATTAGTGGGACAACCCATCCAGGTCCCATCCCCTCCAGCACGGCCAGGGCTGCCCCCTCCCACCTGTGATGCACAACCTGGACATGACTGTCCAGAAGGGCCCGTGGTGGGGGCTGCAGGAGGCAGCAAGGCCATGAATGGGGTCCAGACAGTCTCTTCACCACTTTTAAGGAACATTCTTTTTCCTGCAGTGAACCCACAAGTGACACATGCTCCCTGCCAAACCTCCCAGCCTGCATCTCGTGCCCAGCTCCTTTTTGGTGGCTTTGTTTCTGTCAGCAAATTCCCCAAAGCAGAGGAACTGTGTCTAGGAAGACAGGAGAGAAGGAAAGAAGACTATTCTGTGCTGAAATATAAAATTAAAGTCAGTTTTGTCCTTATCCAAGAAAAAAAAAACACACCAAAAAATGAAGTGACTGAAAACTTCTACAGTGAATTATTCTGAGAGGATTGAACCAAACCCTGCCTTCTTCATAAGTGATTTTCAGGATGCTTTGTCATTTCTCACTCGAGGACACCCTTCCCATCAGTGGGATTGCTCACCTGAACAAAGCCACCCACTGCCTCTGGGGACCAACGTCCTGCAGCATCCCAGCCAGGACTCCTGCCCACAGGAGAAGGCTGGAGAAGCAGGGGGATGCCAGATTTCCAGAGGTTTTTGTGGGCTCTGAGTGCTGACACCTCAGCCTTCCCTCGTACCCAGCTCGAGAGGCGGCTGCCTTTATCTCCTGCTTGTTTAAGGTAATTACTCCTTGTATTTCCTCCCTGCTGGTTCTGCTGGAGCGGAAAAGGCTTTGGCCTTCACTCCGCTATACAAAATAAGGGAAAAAAAAAAATCTGGTTTATAAACACCACTTTTTCTATACTTTCAAAGGCAGGTTGTAGGGTGAGAGTCAGGAGAATGGTGCCTATTTGGAAAGCAAGCTAATAATAGTGATGAAGTTGCTGCAGGGAAATCTCTTGTCGAGCCTCCCTGAGCACTCTTTGTTCCCCTGGTAGTAAACAATTATCTTTTAAAGATGCTCTGCTGTCTCCACCACTCACCCTGCTGTAAGATATTAAACAACCCCAAAAAGCAGCTCAATTGTGTGCAAAGAGTGGATTTCCTTTCAGAGAGGGTGGGAATTTGCAACTCTTTAAAGACACTTAGTGTTAATTAAAATTTATGCAGCCCAAAGAGAAATATAGCACCGTTTTTCAAGGAGGGATGAAGTCAGTCTGATTAGCAAGTGTTTTGTTACCATGTTAAAATATGCTTTTTGATTCTTAAAATTCAGTGCTTACTACTGATGGAAAACAATTGTTTGTGCTCCATAGCAATGAAAGTTCAAGTGACTTAAAAATACAAAAAATACACCACAGTATGCTAAAAAAATGCATCTTCATGTTTTACAGGGAAATCTTAAAAGTAAGTCTTCTTTTAAAAGTACATTGTGGAGGAAAACATATTAGCAATAAGAAATATGGAAATTCTTCATTTAAAATCTACCTCACAGTCAGCAGAGTGTTGATTTGAAATGCTTTGCCTTTCTAACTGTTCCCCTCCTCCTAATAAGCACTGCATCCAATTTGTATGTTATTCTGATGAAATGGTTTAAGCGAGAGAAAATGAGTAGTTTGAAAAATAAAGGAAAGTTCTACAGAAGAAATGAAGTGCTATCATTGAAATCTTTATTTATGTGAAAAGAAAGGGCTAAAACATTACCTCAGAATTCAAGATTACAACATCAGTAGGATATAAAGTAAATCCATTCTCGTTGTGAAACATCAGAAACCATAATCCTTTTTCAAAGACCTTTTGTTATTTTAATGTCTGACAAATTATGCTTTTTTAAAAGAAGAAAAACACTTAGATTTAAGAGGTTTCTTTTACTTCAGTAAAAGTAGTTTCACTATTTAAAAGTTTTAATTTTCTGTAACCAATAGTATTTACTATGCTGGCAAAGTATTAACACAAGAGTAAGGTTATTTTAGCCTCAATAGGACCAAGTACAAAGTTGCCACCAAAGATTTTTGCATCAAGTTGTTATGGCAACTTAGTGCTCTAAAAAGTATTAAGTTTGAGCAAAGGGTTTTGTTTTGTTAATTTGATTGCTTTGCTTTTCCTTCAGGTTTTGAAGTTGTTAAGTGTTATGAAAATGTTACATCATTATCATTCAAATGGTGGGAGGTCTCAGAACATATTTAAAACTTGTTTATGTCGCTGGACATTCCAGGATGATGTCCAAGGACTCCCAACCCTGCCTTTAGGGGGAAACCCTTGAAATACTCAGTATGAGCAGAGTCATTCCACAGTGATCCTAGCACCAAGAAAAAAGGATAAGAAGAAAAACCTGCATTTTTTGCCTCCAGTGTACTAAAGGAGAGACAGGATGGATGAAGGGATGGAAAAACGGACCCTTCCCTTGTGCATCCAGCATCTTTCTTCCATGTATTCATGTTTAAATGCATAAACAATAAGTTCCTCATGGTATTCTGGGCTCTTGACATCACATGAAGAACTGGAAGAGTGAAATAAGCTCCTGAGAGCCCTGCAACCAAAGGGCAGGTTTTGACTGGTGCAGACATGGCAGGAAATTGCTGTAAGAGGCCAATTTTAAGTCCTGTGCCACAGGTGGGGAGGAGACTGAATTATGGGCTTAAAACCCCATAAGGAACCAGAGCTCAGGCTCACAGATTTTCTGTCACAGCCATTCCTCTTGGAATGTTCCCAGTGCTGCAAGCCCCAGATCAGACCCTCAGCTCCCAAACCCTCACCCTACCCCAGACCTGCAGCACAACCTCTCTCATACCCAAGTGCCCTGTGAGCTCTGGCACCATCCTGACTCCATCCAGGGACTTGTCCCACCCTGCCAGTTTGGGCAGGGGAGCACTGGAGTCACCCAGGTGAGAAGGAACAGTCATGGCAGAGTGTCCTGGGCTGATCTGCTCATGAGTGTATGGCCAAAAAGTTCTCTGGCTTCCTCCCAGACTGGGTTTGGGGGCTTTCCTGTATGTGGTAAAAGAAAGGGAAATAAGAGAGCAAATTAATTCTGTCCCTCATGAAATTAATGCTTTTTTCCCCATTGACTAATTTTCTGAGTTTTTAAATGAAGCTGGAAACTATGGGGAGGTTGTGTTGTTTTAATTGGAACTTTGATTTATGGTTTTCCCTCACCACGGCCTCTCAACTCTGTCCTCTTCTAGTTCTCCTACTCATCTCTTTTTAAAGAGCAGGGTGGGTGGAAATACACTGGGGAAATTGAGAAGAAAACCAAAATTTTCAAAAATAAAAACCTGACATTCATGTGACCATAACAGATTTAGAGGCCAAAAAATTTTTATTTCTTAAATCTGAAATTATTTTGACACATAAAACCATGTTTTCCTTCTTTTACAGAAGGGGATCCATCCACTAAATACCTACATGTCAAACAAAACAAGAAGCTTTGCCTGCCAAATTCTGCCAAATCTCGCATGAACTTGGGCAAATGATTTAATTTGCCAGTTTCTCAGTGCACTGTTTGTGCAGTGAGAACAATACCACTTCCTTTTTCTCATCCTTTGTCTTGTTTATGGAGATAGTCACTACTCCAGGGAGTACACAATCTCTAATTATGAGCAACCAGCACAATAGTACCCTGATCTCTAGGACCTACCGCAATACAAAGGACTAATAATCATCACAAGTCTTCTGTTCTGATGTCTGGTCTGCAAGAGTTATGAATACTAACATATGCTGGAAAGTTCTGTTTAATTTTATGCCTTTGAAAGAAAATAAAAGCCTATTTTTCCCATTGCTGCCATTTATACAGGCTTACACTTTCCAGGAAGCTTCTGCCTTTACACATCTTCCTTCTCCCTTTCAAAACAGAAATAAAAGCCTCACTAAATAAAATAAAGATTATGAATGGCCAGTCTTTTCCTTCCTACCAGTTATTGTCACCCAGGAACATGCAGCATGGGATGTCTACGTTATCATTCAGCTTCACAGGGATCTGCCAGCTGCTGGCCATATGCTAAATCCTAAAAGGAATTATCCATGTTCTGTGCTATCTGTACATGTCTGATTCCCTGTTTATGTATTTTTACTTGATTGTGGCATATTATAAATCCAGCTAACTTAATTTTTATGGTTAGCATCCAAATCCTCCAGTTGTTGAGGGTGGTTTCTTTTTTATTCAAAGGAAATTCCACTGCCACTGTGGAAAGTTTATGCAGCAATAAATGGGATGGAAACTGTCAGATTTCATACAAATGCATCAAACACAAAACAAGAAGTCTGTGGCATTTCATTTGCAATGAAAGCCCTTCATTAGAGTTTGCTTTTTAATGATATGATAGCATTTCATAGAAGACAGAATTTCCCATCAGCTTCCACGGCCCTGTCCAGAACCTCTGTCCCCAAAGTGACTCCTCTGGTTTCCACTGGGGAGATCCCTGGTCATCCCAGCCATGGCAAGGCCAGGAATATTTTCCTTCACCCCTCTCACCACCCTTAATTAGAGGGGACAGGGGAGCAGGGAAGGCTGAAATGAATTGCTCACAGTCAGAGGAAACACTCGACTTGGGAATTGAGCTGCAGTTGCTCAGCCCTCGAGCAGGAGCCAAACCACAGGCTATTGTTTGCTATTGAAGCCTGTGGACATCTCCAGATATTTGAAGTCAGATTTTGTGATGCCCACACTCATCCTAAAATGATACAACACTGTACAACACCAAGGCAGGCTTTTATAAGCCCAGGCCATGGTAAATCTTTACTACAAAAGCATTCTAAAATGCTTTTTGCATAGGAGAGTTATTTTTCAGAATGCAGGAACATATCCCTTGGGGATGCAGATTGTTTCCTCAGGACTCAAACACTCCCACGTGGTAAAATGAAGTAGGAGGATCCAGTGAAAGGAGCTCTGGCTTCTCATTTAATTTACTACCTAATACTCAGCAGCCCAAGATTTATAAGACACTACAGAACTGTCTACATGTTTCCCCTTGTGGCAGATAGCAGATAACTGTTAATAGACTTGCTCAGAAAGTTTATTTAAAGGAAGAAGTTAACTGTATTATTTTTCATGGAGGTGTGAACATTGCTTAAGGAGCTTAAGTCTCCATGTATAAGTATTATCAGATAGGTTCATGAGGATGCTAATGTGCATTAATATGAAACTCCAAAACCAGCTTTCACTGGTGTACATAGATAGGGCCATTTTGTAAATAATGCCCTTTCTGATATTGCAGAGTTGTGGGATTGTTGAATGCATTATTATTTCCAAATATAATAATATTAACCCACACTACACACCTCTCTCTTTCTGCAGCTCCTGTTCAATCAACAACAAAGCCACCCATGCAGAATCCAGTCTCCTCTACAGCTGCAGCTGGCACCTCAATGGGTAAGATTTTGTCTGCCCTTCTACACAGGACCATGCAGATGTTGTTGGAAAGCCAAGGGTGCTGGAGGGGCTCCACACCACTTCTCATTTTCACTTGTCAGATGTACCCACATATTTTCCAGTCCTGCCCTGCTCCTAATTTAAATCCTTACCACAACAGTCAGCAGCTCACCGAGTGGGGCTGGGCTCTGGTTTCCAAACACTGTGACAGAGATGTGTGACCCCTTCCCATGCAATTGGGCACCTTTAGAACCTTTGGCCTTCAGTGAGAGGGGAAGGCACACTCACCACACTGCTCAGCACTCCCCAGGATTTAACCCACTCTGCACATGCTGTGTGGTGATGAAAACGTGATTAAAGGAGAGTATATTACATTATGTCCAGCTTTAGAGAAATATTTTAATGGAATAAAGAAAGAGCCATACATTTTCTTTTTTTTTGGTTTAGATGTAAGCTTCACCTCCTGGTATTTACAACTAAAGCTCTCCAATATTGGGTTAGCTAATGGGATCCAGACAATGAAGCTGGCTACAGGGAAAAGCAGGAGACTGTTTTAGTTTCACCAGCCAAGGAGAAGAAAAGACACAGCTTGATAAATGGTGAGAAGTATATTAGATGTTAAAAAATATTTCATTTTTAATAATCCTAGGTGTTACTGACAACCCAGGTAAAAAGCAAAGTTCATTTCTTCAAAATATATTTAATCTGACAGTATCCCTTTAATTAAGTAGCAATTTAGATTTTCTTCTCCTCCACATACAAAGCCTTAATGAAACATGAAAGCCACAAAAGAAATTTGTGTGTGTTTCATGGTGAGGCGTGAGGAATGATTTTCTGTTTAAATTCACAGACAGTAGCTATACAAATAACATTTAATATTTGTCGGAAGTATTATCTGCCTTTTTCCCTCACAGCATTACATTACTAAGGTAATAAGTACATGAGAATACACGATTTCCAGGCTACTGTATTGAATATGCACCTTTAAACAAAGTTAGACTTGGGAATTTACCCGTATCTTAAAATGTTAATCTAACACTAATTAAAAGGCCAGTGAATGCGCTTTGATGGATTCCAGTTCCTGGAATATGACAAATGAATTCTGATGGCATGCACGACTGCAGCAGAATTACAATGGCAGAGCTGCAGCCACCGGGGGAAGCCAGGAAAGCACATCCATCTCTGCACGGGCACAGGGCAGGGAGGAGGCACTGCTGGAGCTGGGTTTGTGTGGGTGCTGCCGTCCTTCAAGGTGTGGCCACCAACAGCCTTTGTTTCTCATCTCATAGCTGCTTCCAGGCTATGCTGAAGCAAAAATTTGGCTGTTTCTGCACCCCACCCACCCTCTCTCTAATATATGCACCTCCCTGCTGTTCCCTGTGCAGTGCTGGGCTCTTCAGGAACGACAGCAGCCTCCCTGGGGAAGGAAAGCCAAGTGGCAGCATTGCCTTTCTCCCACAAAAATAGCTCAGTTTCATAGGCTTCTTCAACCCCATTGTTAAAGAAGCATAAGGAGATCAGATAAATATTTCTAAATGAGATTCTACGTCCAATATCTCCTGCAAATAACCGTCTTGTTGATCTTCCTGTCTTAGAATTAGAAGAAAATTAAAAGCCAGCTTATAATACAATTTGGAAGTATGGCCTATGAGCTCTCGAGTGCATGCCTCTTTTGAACTGAGTGCAGCCCTCTTCAGAGGTGCTTATTGCATGATGATATCCAAGAATTGCCTTTACATTCCTTCTTCCCACACAAGGAAAGCCAAAATTTAATTCATGCTAATTAAAAATTTGGTTAAAAAAAAAAAAGGTCATATTTTTGAGGCAGTCTTCTTAGATGTTGTTTTAAAAGGATTTGAAAGTTGGGATTTCCATGTACCTTTACTTGCCACCCTATGTACAGCAGACTCAATCCTTCCTTCTTGCACAGAATTTTGTCTAAATCATGGCAGAATTCACCATGTGTCCCCCTTACAGAGAACCTGCACAGTTAAACAGTGGAGAAAGCAGTTTGAGATTATACAAATAGGCCTGAAAACAGGCACTTTGCTCAGACCAGACAGGAGGTCCTTCCTCACCAGGGTTCTCCCTGTAGGTAGCTGTTGAATTTTGAGCTTCCCATCTGGACTGGAGTCTGGAGCACACCCTTCCCTCAGCTAAGGAAATATCCCAGCCACTGAGGCACCAGGTACCCCAGGGCTGACTGATCCTTCCTAAAATGTTGAGTCGGTTTGTGCAAATAATTCAATTTCCAGCAGACTCAAGCGAGAATGCCAGAACTCAGGGGTTAATGAAGTAGTTGATTTGCAGCTCCCAGCGAGGCAGTGTCAGAGTCTGAGAGGCTTTGCTCACACCCTCTGGCAAAACCAGAGACTGCAGCTGAGCAGGAGCGTTTCAAAGATTGGGAGCATTTTACCAGTGGGCTCTGGGATGGCTCTGTGTCTCTCAAAAATCTGGCTCAGAGCACTTTCTGCAGGGTCTCCCAGTGAAATGGTGCCAGTGCTGGATACTGAACTGTGCTCTTCTGAGGAATCTTTATCCAGATTTCTTCAAACAAGGCTCAGGGACTCTTGGAAGGTTTAATGGAGTGGACACAGCTCCACACTAATAGAGCTGCACAGATTTGGGAGTGGAGATGGCTGGTTGGTTGCTTGCCAGCTTGCACAGAGGACAGGATGATCTTAGTCTGGCCTGCAAAAGACCGCGGTAAAATATCCAGAGGCCCTACACATACTTTAAAAACAAGATCAGACTCTCCTTTCAAGGGGGTGGGGGGGGATATTTTTTTTCCAGATTGTTCTTTTTTCCTTTGTGAGGGAGGATCTTATTATGAGCGCAGCTGAATTTTGAGATGAGGTAAATTCTCCCTGTTACAAGTTCTGCTTGATCTCACTATCACAAACTGTGTACACACCTCTAACATGTTCCTTGACTGCCACTCCTGTGTTCCCCTGCTCTTCAATCAGAGATAAATAAATGAAAGGCAGCATGATGCCTGTTATCTAAAAAGATTCAGGTAGAGCAAGTATCATAGCACAATCAGGGTGCTTGAAAATTGTATTTTCCTGGAAAGGCCTTTTAGTTGCCTTTTTGGATCATACACAGAGGAAGCCCAAGGTCTAGAGGGAGAAAATAACTCTTAGTAACTGAATGTTTGAACATTCATACAGGATTAATTACTTGTTTTAATTTTTTTCTTTAATTTTAAATGACTGTACTGCTAGCAAAAGTGAAAAGTAAAGACTCTGATCTATGCCAGGCACTTAGTACATGCAAATACTCTGCAAGTTTTTCCTATCTTGAAGAATTTCAGCATAAACTACAAAGGCAAAATGGACTGAACTGATCCCTGGAGAAAACATGTGCAACTCAACTCACATAAAAAGACTGCTTGCTTCAATAGATCTGTGCCCATTTATCCTCAGGATGAATTCACACATTTTTTTCTATTATTAGATGGACATCCTTATTCTAATGGAGTCTATGTGATCTAAGCACTTCTACTTATTTTTTTCTAGAAGTAAGATTCTGTGCTTAGAAGATGAATTGCACTGCTGAGCAGTGCTGCAAGGATCAATTGAGGTGCATTAACATTTGCAGTGCCATTATGCTCCATCTGAAATGCTGGGGTCTGTAAGAAATTTCAAACAAAACATCTGCTCACTCTTGGTAAAGCAAATCTTTTGTCTGTGGCATATTGCACCAGCAAATTAGTGCAACAGGGATTAAACAGCTCTTGAAATGTCATCAGAATGGATGAATTTCACAACAAATGACAAAAGAATTGTGAATGTCTAACAATTATTCCCCAAAACCTACCTCAATAAAAATTTGCATCCTCACTGTCATGATGGCTCATAAAGTTCTGGTTAACATTTACTTAGGACAGTAATTAAGTCAGTTGAAACACTCAATACAAGATGTAGGCAGAATGTGTAAGACCAGAGGGTTATGAGCAGTGGAAAATAGGTGCTTATAGCAGGGCAGGTGTGAATCACAAGGGCTGCAGTCAGGTTTTCACTGTGTAAAAGTCAAATGTCAGGGTGCCTGTGCTTGGTTACAATTATGTGAGATCAGCTCTCTGTATCCTGTGAGTCATATTCCCCACAGCCTCGGCCAACTTTCCTAACCTGCCTGTGCTATTATTTGGGAAGAAAAAAAATGGAGTTTTCACCCCAATACTTGGTCTCTTGTGAGTGAATGGTCCTGACTGAGCTGTGGGCATGGCCAGTGTAACAGGAATAAACAGCATTGACTAAGGGGCAATCCAACTTCAGGAATATTTACTTCACATCTGTGCAAGCAGCACAAGTTCTATCCACACCAGAGGGAGCTCAGGCACGAGGTTATACTACAGCTTTATTTTCCATATTCCATGGCCACAGGGAGACATTTTCAGGAATGTTCTCACTAGGTTACACTGATGACCTGAACAGTTTGCATAATCCATGAACTTCCTCCTTCTAAATTAAGAAGGAGGAAGCTGATGAAGGTGTGTGCACTCCATGTTGGCACCAAAAATGTGTCCTGCATGATGTGTTTGGGAGTTTTTCCAGTTCTTACCAGTCAGTGTACAGTGGTGGCAGTGGTGACTGGGAAGGCTCTCATGGCAGTCATCTGGTTATCTTGAGTGACAGTAACAAAAAGGATGTGTCAGTTGTGATAAGCTCTCCTTGAATAATTAAAAAAACATTTCTGGGAAGGTCTTTTTTTATATGAGAGCAGCAGTTGTGTTGAATTTCACAGAACTCTCACACTGAAATGTAAAAAACATCCAGGCAGCCTTGAGGAAAGTGTTTAATACTGCCCTGTACCTAAATAATACAACACATGCACCCTCAACTTGTACAAACCAAGCATTTTTTGTTAACAAACTCTCACCATTGACATCAGTGGAGCTGGAAGAGTTTCCGTAAGATACTTGCTGTGATCTCTGGTCCTCTAGCCTTTTCTTCTCTCAGTTACTCCCCTCTCCTCCCCCTGCTTCAATATACCCTTTTCCTTGCATCAAAGAAATAGGATCTGAAGCCTGGAATCTCACAGCACTCCCTTCTGCACAACTCATTCCAGTTCAGCTTCCTCAAGACTGTGAGAACACAAATATTCCAGAAGCCTCAGAGTTAAGGCCCAGATTTTTTTATGGAGCCCCTTAAATCCACTGGGAATCCCATTTTGAGGATCTGTAAACACCTGCTAGGACTCTGACAACACGCAGTGCTGGGGCCAATGAAAATTAATGCAGATGAAGAGCTCAGGCACCTGCAGGCAGTTAAAATGTAGAGAGTTCTTACTATACAGGCTGTGTCAGCATTGAAGTGCTGGATTGTTTAGCAGCACCAAGTTCAGCATTGCCTGCTTAATTCTCTCTACCTAACAGTTGCCTTCAGATTTTAAAGATTTATACACCCTTCTGCAGTCAGCACTGAAAGAGCAGCTCATATCCACACCCCATAGCAAATGCAGGTCTATGTCTCCAGTCCTTTGTTTTCATACAAATTTTGTCACCCTTATTTGTTCCAGTTTGACAAGTTCTGGAGTAAAGGCTCTTCTTGATTGAGGGCAGCAGAATATGAACCCCAGAGATTAGTCTGTGGCTAAATTGTGCCACTTCCATCATGAAAGTGTCTGGCAATATATTCCTAGAGCTAAGGCTTTTTGATTGAATCAGAAAAGAAAATTAAATACATCAGATAATTCTATGCTTCAAATCCATAATTATATTTAACAACAGTGTCCAGCATTATCATCAGCTATCCAAAACAAAGAAGGTGATTCCAGTGGGAGTGCTGTGAGACTAAAACTGAGCACGGGGTCCTTGAGTACAGTATGACCTGAGATAACGTCAGTATAAGACATTTTCCCCTCCCTCTTTCCTCTTCTCCAGGAACCTCATCCTTTTGCACTCAATTCTCAACCCATTCTCTAGCACTCCCCCAAATAGCTCTGTGCAATTATTTGTGGATGCACATTCTAGACCAGATCACTGAAAAAGGACTGCTTTTAAAAAAGGCACTTTTCCTTTAGGAAGAAGAGACTGGAAAGGAAGCAGCAACTGCCCAAACACACCTGAGATGGGTAACCTTGAGGCCTGACCCCAGTGGCAGGCAGTGCACATCAGGCTGTGAGAGCCTGCTAAAGGTGTGGCATGGAACAGCAGCCCCACAGAGCTGGGAAAAACGTGCTGTTGCTTGACAAAGTGCACCCAAATCCTTTCCCTGAGCTGTTCTTTAAAAATTAAAATGACCTAAAGCTAAGCATATTTTAAAGTGTTGCTTGTTAAACAAACAAACAGACAAACATAGCAAGAGAAGCAAAGGCAATATTTCTTAACAAAGAGTATTCTATGAGGTCTATGATGTATTTCTGTGAGAAAGGCCCTTAGCATTGCTGTGCTGAGAGCAGAGGACATTTTATAAAGGTATTTCTAAAAAGAGAAAGTATTCAAATTGGAAATGCCCGTTTGACTGACTCTCCCCCCTTGATGCTTGTGTACTCCTCCAGCAAATAACAGAGAGGACAGCTCTTGCTAGCAGGCTGCTCTCAACATTCTCTTCATTAACTTGCAAAAAATAAAAGCTCCATCCTACATTGTTTGATGGTAATTAGAAGCTGAATCATGCAATACGTCAACTTTCTGATGTTCTTTGCATGTTTACCCTTTATACCAGCACATTACACCTAGTTTCATTCAGGGCTTTCTTACAATCCTGTGCTATTACAGTGTGGAGTTTGAGGAGCTGGTGACATACTTCAAATGTAATTGTGGAAAAGGTATTTTTATAAATTCCACAGAAGAGGAATCAATGTTAAAACAACCACAGAGGTCCTTGGTTATGCTGGGAAACTTTTCAATTCACAAAAGAATGCAATGATTTTTCATCCCAGGTGCAGATGATTGGACAGAATCAGAGTTATCAGAGAAGACAAAGATAATTTTTCTTTCTCTCTTTGAGCAATACTAGTAAATTCAGGGTGCTTTTAGTTTGGAATTAATACTGGTCTGTACCAGTAGAGGCCAACTGGCATTTCAACATAAAAGATCTGACAAGCTCAGCAACCACTTACTCCACAGAGAAATCCTTAAAATACCATAAACACTATCTAGCTCAGAGAGTCCACAGGCAGCATTACACTTCACTTGATATCTGAATTTGCTGTTTGGGCTACATGAATGTATTGTTCATTTCAGACAGGCTGTGAAAAAAGGATGAACAAAATTCCTTCTCTGGCTACCAGAAAGCAGTCAGTTTTCATTTGGGTAAGAACCCTTATTTCTGTATTTATCTTTTCCCTTGTATCTGTTTTCCTCAGTTACAGCAAAAGCTGCCAAAGGCTGATTCATTAGGACACGTAACATGGAAATACAAATGCTCATTTCAATCTGTGGTCACTTCATGCCAGCCTGAAGTAACTTCCATCTGTGAGTCAAGCAGCCAGCACACCTGGGAAACTCCAAGAGAAATGAACATACTATTTAAGTCAGGATGATGATTCAATATCAAAGAATGAGCATGACAAGCACAATCACATGTAAAATATGTAGAACTCCTTTTATAAAGCTGTCTGTTTGCGTTTCTTAATATCTGCTTAACTCTGCTTTTTCAGGGCAAAATGTTTTATTCCAGGTCCAATTTCAAGTAAAGAAATAGAAACCTCTCAACTCTGTTACAGTCCCACAGAAACTGGGAAGACAAGATTTGATGGTAAAATAAACACAGCTGGAGGCAGATCAAAGCAATGCAGGCATTTTTCAACAAGAAAGATGACAATTTTTCTCAAATGAAATTTGGGCTTTTACTTACCCTTGTGATGCTCGGAACATCTGCATTCAATATCACAGTTCTTTTACTCTCTCAGTGGGACAGATGGTATTGAGGTGCCCAATTCCCTGTGCCTTTCAAAGAGATTTAGGCACCTGCCTCAAAATTGTTCAAGGCTGATTTCTCTGTTATTCTCAGCTTTGACAAACAGCAAACCACCAGATTCCTTCCACTCTCCACTTCGCTGCCAGCCAGGAGTTTGCCCTCACATAAATTGCTCGACCTTTGTACTCTTCTTTTTAGCCACCCCATCTGTGCAGTAAAAATCCCACCCTATTATTAATATATTTAATACTTTTTAAGATGCTTTGAGCTTTGCACTAAAGGTACGCTATAGACACATCCATATCTAAAGTACCAACACTCAAAAATAACAGGAAAGGTACTTGTTGGTGGATTAGCTACATACGATCAATGCCAAATAAAAATCTACTCTGGTTTTGCTAGGTCATTTAGTGCTGGGCAATTCTCATGAGGTAAATATTTTTGAAAGTGGGGAATGCTTTGAGATTAAGCAATACATTACAGGTTTTGATCAAATGCCAGAAGCCATAGGTGAATAGGAAACAGACATCAGTAATTACAGTTCGTACTTCAGCTATTTCAAAACCCCTTGCTTCAATGAGCAAGTATTAACTGGACAGACACTCCTTCACAAATTAGAGGCTGCAAAGACTTATTACACACCACATTTATCTTTGAAACTTGTCCAACAGAATTAAACTAAAAAAATAATGATACAGATTATGGTTGCAGGCAAAAAACTATTAAAACTCTAACAACTATATATATGTTTTTATCTGTCAAACTGTCCCTGCAGCCACTCTTTGGTTAAGGAGCTCAGGAATGTGGTATTAAGAAATACAAGTAATTGTATTAGTATGCTGTTGTCAGACTTCAAACTGGCTGTATTTTATCACAGGAACTGATAAAGAATTTCTCATGTAGGCCTTAAAACACAACAGAATTGCAGGAACATGAGATGGGAGCAGAAATGAAAATGTGTGGCACCCGAGTGAGAAGTGCACAGGGAGCATCAACACTGCTCAGTGAAACCATGCAGAGCCACCAACTTGATATCAACCAGGTCTGCTGGAAACCCCAAAGCAAACCCCTCACCCTGGCACAGCACCTGAGTGACAAGGCCAGTTCAGAGGCCAGACTGACAAAGCCTGGCCCACAACAGAGCGAGGCTGGAGCAGGCCAGGATGCTCCAGAGACAGCCTTGCTCAAACAACAACAGAAATCATGAGAGCACATCTCCTTTCCAGGTAGTTTCTTGGTTTGCTCCAGAGAACCACACTTGGGAAGCTACACAATTTTTCCTCAAAAGACATAAGGCTACTCAGGATATCCAGGAGAGTACCATGAGTGATGTTGGATGAAATATGAAACTGTGGTGGAGCAAAAAACCAGGGCAAAACCAGGGCATGCATTTATGTTTTTCAGGACTTCTGAGGTCGGCAAGGCTGTCTTTAAACTGTTGCCCAACTCAAGATAGCATCATATGAGCTTATAACAAATATTTGGCTTCACAACAGATTTGTACTGAAATTTATAATTTAAATACATTCCTCTAGATTGGTAATTTCAGTCAAACAAGGAGATATTGCAAACTTTTCGTCTCCTAAAAGAATTATTATTACATCTCAAATTTAGTTCAGTGTAAGAGATTACATATTTAAGCTGATTAAAAAGCTCTCAGTTAACTAAAACAAGCATTTGGATTGGTTTGACACTGTTAAACAGGAAAAGTCAAATTTCAGAATGCACTTTTACTTATTTGGCCAAAATTTCCATCACAAACTACTTTAAAAAAAGTGTCAGCAATACAAGACATTTAAATACAGATCAGTGACTAAGGAAGATGATTATTAAAGGTACAGTTATGCATTCATCTATTTCCTGTGTATTTATATGAACTCTATAAATCTGTATGAGGATTTTGTATTTTCCCTGTTAGAGATTTTTGAACATGATATGGAAATCAACTAATATTCTAAGTAAATACTTCAGGTAGACAAAGAGGCTTGAAATGTGGTCATTTTTAAATTCATCACACAAGTAACCCAATGTAAATATTCTGCATACTTCCTAAACAGCTCCATTATTAATGGCCTAACATAAAACTCATTGATTAAGTGTAAAATATTACAGGTAGCTGTGCAATACCTGTTTTTTTGAGGGCTTGGGTTTCTGTTAAAGCACATTTTCATATCAAAGAACACTGATCCTTGCAAACAGATCAAGATCTTGATTTGACAAATACTGTTACTCTTAAGAGCAATTACTGCAAAAAAAACACCTTATTTAATAAATGATACTTTAAAAAGTTTAATGGAATGCCGCTGGTGTGTTTGGCATTCATTATCAGCACTATTCTACTTTTCAGTATATAACAAAGGTCAACTGTATCTAACACCCATCTTCCAGCTGCTTAAAAAATACTGGAAATTATGGCCAGAGTGCCTGTAACTTCTGGACAGGAACATTTGGACCTGAGAATGATCTTGATGAAGGGTCATGGTGTAACCTGTGTGCTTACACATGTAAACATGAAATTTAACTTTACAGTAGTCACTTTGTTAGAGATTGCACTTGCTTCCTTCCACACAAAAGTTTGCAAAGCAATGTAGTTTGTAAACCATAATGTGAGATTTATGATTTTATATTGCAGAAACCTGTTTAGCCCCCAATTTACAATCCTGGCAATTGTATTCAACTCTGTCATCATAACTAATTACAGCTAACTGCAGATTACCATTCTGCAAACTCTCATCTATATGAAAGAAATATGATGTTAAAAAAAGAAGAATCAAATATCCCGAGGGCTAATGAACAAAAATGCACTATTCCATCTTGGACTGCAAACCTGAACTCTTGGAATTGCAGCCGTAAAACTTCAAATTGCTATTTGTTGGCAAGTTGTTTTAGCCCCAAGTACTTACACAGTAAATCACCATTACACTAATACCATACCTTTGGCCTGAAACATATTAATCTTGGTTAACAATAACTGACATTTACATTACCAATTCAATTCAGGCATTGTGGTGACTAAACATACAAGCAAGAGCTTCAGGGAGAGAAGTTATTAGTTTTGAATGTGTACTTACTTTTCACTGAGAACAATTTTGAAGAAACATTATCATCAATTCTTGTTATAATCTTATAACATAAACATTCAAATCCTAATTGATCTGTAAAACATCTGACTTGAAGTAAAATCTGCATTTGCATCTTGGTTGCAGTTAACTGTACAACATAATAGTTCAGATATTTTCCCAAGATATGTATTTATATATTTTTATCTGGGACTTTTAAAACCTGTGTTCTTGAGAAGGAAAGAAAACTGGGAATCTGAAATATTCTGAAGAACGTGGCACCAGGATCAAACCAATAGTACCAGATCCTTCCAGGAGAGGGAGGATGGACTTTTTTCAGACAATTTTTTTTGTGTTTATATTTACAAAGGCTATAAATGCCCTTGGTTTAAAAGAGATAGGCTGGGTTTGCTCTTCTTTATTTATTGTCTTCCCCCAACGTTCAAGCAGAAAAGAAGTACTTTCTGCATTAAGTCTGTGTAGCCCCAGAAGCAAAGATACCCCTCTCCCCTTATACCCAACACATCATAATTGCAGCACAGCAAAAAACATATTTGGACCAAGGATTTTATTTCAATTTCAGGGAGTTCTTTACCAGACTCCAAATTCATCCTGAAATGCATTGTGTTTAGCTTTCATATCTAGGAGAAAAATTTAACACAGTACTGATGTTTAGATAGTATTTTTGCTATATTATTTATAAGAAAGTGCCAAAACAAGATAGTGCAATTTAACAGCATTAATACAAATACAAGGTATTTGATGTGCTGTGTTTTGTTTGGGGGGTTTTATGTTTAGATTTAGTAAGTCGCCCACAAAAATTCTTCAAGTAACAACAGGTATTTGACTCCAGAGGAAAACAGGATGGATTACATGTATCCCATGTTGCTTTTTGTTTCCCATCTTTTCTTGGCTTCAAATCTGAAACAGAGCACAAAATCCACATTAGGAATCAAGAGTGTACGTGTTTCAGGTATTTAACCATGTTATTCTTAACAACAACAAAAACAAAAAATTATTTTTAATACTGTAATAAAGACATGAAGACAAATCTAGCCATACAACCACCACTTTGTATCTGATAAAGCCTCTGTACTTTAGCCTGATACACTCCTAAAAAAGCCCAACAAAACCCAACAAGGTTAAACTAAACAAATAAGATTAGCACAAGCCTATTTCAACTAAGAAAACATTTAACTGAGATTGTATTGTACACACTTAGTGCCAATGAAACCACAAATGTTTAATTCCATACTCAAATGACTTACCCCCAAGCAAGCTTCTTTTTCTTTTGAGCTTCTTGGGCAGCCTCTGCTTCTTGCTTGGCTTTTACAAAGTTGCGGCAAGCGGCAGCTTTGGCAATTTTCACACCAAGCTAAGACATGAAAAGGAACAAAGGAAAACTGATTAGATGCAAATGGCTCACATGAAATTTAAGCCTCACAAATTGCTTGGTCTGATATTGTTTCTCAAAAGTCAATAGATACTAAAATATCTTTCAAATATTGGGCTGATGATGCACTGTTAGACCGGACAAACAAGAATGTCTCTTGAGGGAAACACAAAGGCGTGGGATCCTGGGGCAAGCAATGCCTTTCACCAAACCCTTCATTTTTCAAAAGTAAAAGCAAAGGGCAACAGCTCACTGGATCCTTTTGTTTGTTTTACATAGACAGGCATGTACAAATACAGTTTCCATTATTAGGACCAGTCTGTGACCTCAGCTATGCTAACACAACAGAATCAGGTCTTACCAGTATCAAAAACACACAAAAAGACACTTTCATAGAACCACTAGACATGTTTTAATCAGTCTGTCCAAAAACAGATGATGCAGTGTCCTTAGTGCCTATGTTGGCATTACAAGCTTTTAAGGGTGATAACATGCCAGCTTTTCATGTAGGTGAATACCACTTCCATAAACTTATGCAAACTGTGAGAATCAAGTTCACTTTAGTGAATGCCAAGTGCAGGAGTGAAAGGCAGGGAAGAGTAAAGTAAAAAAGATGGAAGAAGATACTGTGAAATATGACCACTTTATTTCCCTCAATCAACATTTGTAACTTGTTCCTTGTAGTTACATTTTGTGGTTGCTGTCTTGACTTGACATTATGAGCTATGAAGGAATTTGTTCAATAAAGTTACTGCTATTCTCCAAGACAAGCATGCAATTCATTTACCCCAAATTGCTACAAACTGATGAGAACAAACAGACTTTCTTTCAATCCACACCCAAACCCACTGAAATTAGCAAACACATTTCTGACTGGATATTCTAATTTTCCCCCAAAATGTCATGGGAGCATCAAAGAATGAGAGACCCAAGGGGAAGAGTACTATTTAACACCTTGGCTGAAAGTTCTACTATTAATGGCAATATACTTGAATAATCTGCAGCACCTATGCAGACAAATATTTACTCTGAGAAAAGCTTTAGCCAGGTAAGATGAGAGAGAGCTCAAGAACACATCTTCAGGTGTAGATGCACTGACACATTTTCTACAAAATCCTATCCTATCAAAAACACAATGGGTAGGTGATCATTTTGTTAAAAAAACAGGAAAAAATCCCAAACCAGTACAAGCTCTTCTACCTAATGGTCTCATGGTTCAAGAATGAAGAAGGCAGCCTTTCTGCAGCAGCCTTTAAGGAAAGGTAATAAGCACAACATCAGTTTGTGCTTTGTTTGAGGCTCTAGACACTGGCAACACAAGCAGTTAAGAGCTGAGCATAACAGTTTAAAAGGAAAATAGATATTTCTATATGCATAATATTTAAAAAGGAAAAAAAGAACACCAAACAAGTTTCTTATCCACTATTTGCATGTGTTACAAGGTCATAAATATGTACCCTTGGAATCATCTTGATGCACAAAATAATGTGACCAGCTACCTCAAAACTTTTATCTTATCTATGTAATTTTCCCCTGAGCATTAACGTTTTTTGCTATCAGTAATTCAATGCCAACATCTGAACTGCCAAATTTCAGGTCAAAGACTAAAACATAACATTCTTTTATTTGCATTGTCACTTAATATTTAAGAGCAGCTATTAACCTTAATATACTTGCAGTATAAAAGTGCTTAAGAAAACTTAACTAAAATATTCAAAAAATGTTTACTTTTAAATTGAAACAGGAGTAATTATTAGCTTAAACAATAGAGCAATCTGATGGCTGAAGTCAGTCAGCAGAACCGTGCCTTTATTAGAAGTATTTTACTTCCTAACACACTTGAAAATTAACTTTTACTGTGTGATGAATAACAGAATATCCTTAAAATATATTCTAGTGGCCTATTGAGCACTTATACACATACAAATATACATAAGCCAGCTCTAAACAAGTGTTGCAGAAAAATCTTTTTATCTGCATTTCTTGGAAGACAGAATGAGTTCTTCCATCTTTGAAAAGCACAGAAAAAAAATGGGATACTAAGGTCCTCTGTAGTGTATGGGGATGTAAAAGCAGAAACATTTTGCAGCATTGTTATAATTTCTAGGCTACACAGAGTCAAATTTTCAAGACATGAAAACAAATGTTGCATATAAACACACACAAACATTTTAGGCAGATTAAATGTCTTCTGCCGCCACCCAAACCCAGACACACATCTTCACTCCCTGCTCCCCCACCCAGAAGAAATCCATAAAAGCTTGGTCAATGGATTTTACATTTAAAAAAAAAAAAACCCACACTAACATTTCAGGTCATCAGATAACTCAATAAAATACAATCTTAAAAGAAGTAAGAAAGCATGAATAAAAATATATACAACAATTTCTTGTGTAGTCAAAGTATCAGCATTTTCCATATAGAACATCCAATATTTTGCTGCATTTTAATTAAGGTGTCTAAACATTATCACAAAGAACTGCAAATTGGTCAGAGCACGCAGTAAGGAAAATTAAGCTCTAAAGGCTTTTTATCACCATATTTCAGGAACCAAGGGTGTAAAATGTTCTAATTTGGGATATATTAAAAGCCATAAAAGGTCTTTCAAAAAGATTAATGGTACTTTGCTTGGATTTAAGATAAGGGCTTTAGCTGGTTGGAAAAGCAGGGCCCTGGCTAGACCCTTGAGGCATTCATCTTTACAGCCACTTGGAAGATTTGTAAAAGCGTCTGCATAACCTCAAGCAAACGCACTGCGACATTTTTTTTTTAAATTCCTTTCAATTTTACAGGTTTAAAGTGTGTAAATCATACTGGGTAGTAAAGCTGATATAATGGTTCATCCTTGTAACACTATATATATATGTATTTGGAGACAAACTTAAAAAACAACTTAGTTTCGACAGGGCAAAGCCCTTTCCATTCTGAAGTTGACCAATAATCATGTCAAATATCTCACTCAAGATGTTTAATGTAGCATAAATGAAAATTCCCTACTCATCTGAAATTGTTACCTTGTGACAAATATCTGAAGCTTTGCTTCTTTTTGAACACTTTCAAGGCATTTATTTAAAAATACCAATTATCATACTTTAACTTTTTTATGGAATAACAGGTCTGTATGAAAAATATTTATGCCATTCTCTTTTGTTCTTTAATTAAATGAAAACAGATGTTTTCTGAAGTAAAGCGGAACCATTACTGGAGTACTTAAAGTGTTAAGGTCTTTAATTTTTATATCAGTTTGGTCTACAATTCCTGATTGTCTTTACTCAAGCTCAACATTAATGTCAAGCAAGTTACCTAGGAGACGAAAGAGATCAAAGAGACAAAAAACCCTCAAATGTCTGATTAATCAAGCCTGCAAACAGCTTATTTCTTTTAGCCTGCATGCAAGTATGAAAATGAGATTCTGGGAGCCGTACATTGTGCAGATTTGTTCATTCTTATCAGAACAAAGCCAGCGGCAGCTTATTTCATGGATCATTGGCACTGTCATCAGTGCTACACAGAACGGGTGACAGCTCCTCATTTTGAGGCTTGAACAAAATTAGCAAAAAGTCGGCACAAATTAGCCTCTCATCTTTTTAGTAATATGACATTATTCATTTACTTTTTATCCAATTTTTAATTTTTTCCTTGTCAGCTATCCCTTTCTAGTGTTTCTTGCATAGCATCATAAAACACTTTTAAAACAAGCAAAGAAATGGCTGAAGTTGAAATAGAATGTAAAGTTCAGGCAGAAGAGTAAACATTTTATTAAGTTGCAACAGAATCTACTGTAACTTCCAGAAAACTTCCTTGCAAATCAGGACATTTAACATTAAATATCACAAAGCAAAGACTTGTCTTTAAGATAGGACTGTAAAATGTAAACGCTGAATGATACAAGTACAGAGACAACAGAATCAAGAACTGCACCAGAAATACTGAGATATGAAATACAAAATGTTAAACCTACAAATGCTCCAACAAAACATCTATATTCAAACAGGTCCTGAAATATCCTATGATCACAGCAGAGAAGTCAAACAGCCTTTTAATATAGTGTTACAGTTTCTCATCAAATATGAATCTAGTTATTTCAGGCTTGCCTCTAAGCAATGATTTTCTCCTTTTATGTTATGGAATGTTATCCATTGCTGACGTATATGAAATATATAAAGCAAACAAGAATACCAAGTGGATTTTGCAGTGAAAATTGTCCCCTTTCAATGATGTGCTCAACTTCCCCTGTAAAATACTTTGTAATACCTTTGTTGTATTTTTATGCTGTGTATTACAACATCAAATTATATTTGGATGACACAGTAATGGAGCAAGGACAGCAGACTGTTCTAATATTAAGCTCTTTCCTAAACATTTAAATGCAAGTAACTTCCTCCATTCATGAGAAAACACAGCATTAAAAAATTAACCATAAGCTGTTAGATGCTTTACAGAGCCCCCTTATAACAAAGGCAGTTTTAAAAAAAGAACTGTAGTACTGTTTTCAGCAATTTCTTTATCTCTGTTCTTCTAAGTAAGAAAGCTTATTAACAAGCTTTGAACTTAAAATCACATTTACAATAATGTGCCATCAACAGTTTTATAAGCTAATTAGAAAAAAAGATTAATTAATGACTGGCTGCTAATAAAATGGCAATCATGAAGAAAGAAACCAAGGGTGCTAAGCTTCAACTACCACCAATTAAGAGCTAATTACAAACAAATTATATATGTGTTTTGCTGTGGGCTTTAATTTACTAAAATGGTTTTAATTAAAAGAGAAAACATGCTGATTAATTGAACTGCAGAAAAAATCTACAGTATAAACTGTGCTTTGTCTGTCTCTTTAATTAGACTTGTAACATCTGAAATCTTTTTTTAAGGTTTGTTAAGGAAAAGATATACATAATTAAGGGAGCATAAGAATGTAATTCTAGGTGATAACCCTGCCGTGTTCCAAAGGTTAAAAGAAAACTACCTCAATGAAGAGGAATATTTGGAAGCACCTTCACTAAGGTAAGAAAGGAAATCCTTCACAGACAAAACCCCTTTTTTTTTTTTTTTCTTTTTTTGGGGGGGGCAGTTCTTCAACCAGCAAGAGTTCCAAGTCAATTTGTGCTTGGTTACACTCCATATAAAATTGCATCACTTCAGGTACCTAAAAACACTGTGAGAAACTGTGAACATTGCACAGAACTTAGAAATTTTATTTTACCAACAGAATAGCATGAAGTACTATCTCCCATCCATCTCTGACAGTAATGTCATCACAATCTATCACATCCTACCCAGATTCTCACAGGGAAAAGTTTCCAGAATGGTTCTCAGCAGTTAAAACCAACAAACTGCCTTGTGTACTTCCCTTTCTAATTTCTATGTCTAGAGGTTACTTGGCAGACAGGAGATACTGATGTGATCGTGAGAAAATGGTCAAAACTGATGCATCAAATTTTGAAGACAACAGCAGGACTGATCTTGCTGTAACATGAGGATGATACTCCAGTGAATAGCCAATTAATTTCACCAATTACAATGCAGATCTTTCATTTAAGTTTGATTAAATACCAGTGTCCTCATAAATTGCAGCTTTTTAAGTCTTACCCAAAAATGCCAGAAGCCACTAAGCCAAGCGCTTAGGAAGTGCTGTCAGAAAGTCTGTGCTATTTAGAGACTGACAAGTGCCACAGCAATTTAGCACACTAAATTACAAAATATTTTAGAAGTTACTTTTGACAGGTAAGTCTAATATGGTCATGATTATTTTATCGTGTTCAAGTTACAGTCCTCAGGCTACTCTGTTCTTAGACAATGTGGCACCTACCTACGAGGCAATCCACACAAAAAAACACCAACAAGAGCAAAGTCTGAGCTTTAGTCAGATTAGTTCTCATAATATTAAAGGCATAAGAAATCTGCATTCTGCTTTTTGAGACACTAAAATATGATTTGAGCACAAAAGCACTATGAAAAGAACCTCTTTCTCTAGGGGGAAAAAAGCTTGGAAAATATATTTAAGGTGTGCTGGTGGGGAATCTTTTAAGATTTTTTGGTTTACATATGAAAATTTATACAAGTATCACTCCAAACTGAAACTGATTTATAGCAGAGTGAAATTACCAAATATCTGCACACACCATCCTTACTCAAAGGGATAAACACATCCAGCTATGCACAGTCACAGTGCTCTAATTTATCAACATTTATTCTTTAAAAAAATCTAGGTGGATTCCCACCAACACAGTAGGAACAATTTAATTACATCTCAAGATAGTATTCCAGAAAGATTTTTACAAAGCATTAAAAAGTTGACATAAATCCAAGTGTCTGTTCCCAGCTCCATATGCAAGTACCTGCTACTATTAGATCTCAGCTCTCCTACCCTAAGGCATCACCAAAAACTCATGTCATTTCAGCCCAGATAAATGTTCACATAAACTTTATTCTCTTAATAGCTTTCATTCTAAAAGGCTCAGAATTTTTTGTGTAACTCCTGCATTAACATTTCTATTGGCATCTCTCAAGTTAAACAAGTCATCCTTAAAGGCAATGTTCAAACAATAGCTTTAGGTATGCCAGTCTACATCTGAAAAGCACAACTATAAAACATGAAGGACTCTGCCAATGCTGGAAGCCCTGGAATGTGATAAGAAAGACAGCAACTGGATTACAATAATAAACACTAACTGTGCATACTGTACCATGCACAGTGCAATGAACTGCTCAGTTATTTAATACTAATAGTACTGTAGATATAAAAAAATAATTCAGTAGCCTAACTGTGCTTGAAGATCTACAGTGAATTAAGTTAAGGAGTATGACCCACCTGCATTATGTTGCTGCTCAAGGCATTTATCAAAGCAGTGCTGATCTTGGACACTGTAACTGCATCACAGCACTGAGGTGCTCCAGCCAGAAGCTGAAGGAGCAGAGTTACTGGAGGCCTAAATTATTTTCTATAACATAATGCAGAGATGCCCATATTTTTTTCAGGAAAAACTTCACTCGTGTATAAAATAATGAAATCAAGAATTTCAGGATCATCAGACCTCTCAGCGAAGCAGAACACCCCACAAGAGAATGTGGGGATGGCCAAGGATGCCACAGGTAGAGATCTACCCTGGTAACGGACAATAGGAGACAAGGGGTAGTACTTGCTAGTGAGGTTTGCCCAGAGATTAGACAGAATATTCAGCAGTGCTCTGTACATACAGTTCATTTTTATAACAGAAATGCAACTGCCAATAAAAAAGGGGGAACACACCAGCCAGTCTCAAAAGCTACATATGAATCCACCCATGCAGTCACCAGTAAATATAGCCTCATGCAGGAGGTATCCAAATTCTAACTCTCCCTCCAAAACACTGAGTGCTCCTGGATTGAGAAGCTTTGTTTTACATTCAGTATTTGTGTGTATTTGTCAAAGCAAAGAAAACAACAAATAATACACTGCCCAAAGCCTCACTTACTGCAGTGCAGTAACATTTTCCTTAAAGGACCTGCAACAAGTACCACATGGAAACCCGAAGACCCAAACCCTTAAACTAGTATTATTTAGGTTTTTAGAATGTAAAATTCTGTGATGCACTGACAGCTGCTAGATTATGCATATTGCCTAAGTCATCACTGATTTTAAAAAACCTTTCCTCACTGTGTCATAATGACAGGATATTGACAGCATCATTTTGACATTCCTTTGCTTTTTAGGACATGTTTTTACCGTCTATACTCATCATCTGTTTATTTTTGGCTTCATTTTTCTAAATACTGAAGCTGCCCTATCAGTTTCACAGGCTTATAAATGTTATACATCAAAAATTAGTTTCACTTATTAAGGCAGGAAACGGCTTTAAGAACTCTGGGATCTGTGCCTCAAAGCAAAAGCTTTATCAGCAGGTTCCAGTCACTGCTTCTTGCAAAAGAAAATGGTGCCGATTAAAACCCCATACACCTGATTTCAAAAAGAACACCTATCCACTGAACATTTCTCACATGGCTGCAAGGGGGGCTACACCCCAAACACAAGACTGCTGTTTCTCACACACTCTGTCCCCAGCCCTGTAACACCACTCAAGAAAAATGAAAACTATACATAAAGAGATGGAGTTGAGATAAAGGAACAATAATTCATCCACTTATTACTCCAGACTTCAGAAGTGCTGTACTTCAATACAGCCACAGCATAGCTCCATGCCTGACTTGCTCACAGAGTTGTGTTGCATTTGGAAGTTAGAGGGATACAAATGGCCACATAATTTAAAAATTAACTCACTTCTTAGAGGCATTGTATTTTAAAATGGACATTTCTGCAAATTGCTAAGAGAAGAAAAGTAGCAGTTGAATCAATACTATACAACATGAAAGCAGTATTTTATTAACTGTACTTGTATACAAAACAATGACTGTTCAATCAACCTCTTCCATAATCAAATCCCCTTTTTATAGCTCTCCACTGAAACACTCACTGTTAGAACGATTTTCTTGGGAAAAAAAAATTATTTTAAAAGATCCTTTTAAAAAAAAAAGAGCTGCTGAAAATCACAAAGAAAAATGAACCTTGCAGTGAGCAATGGAGCACATCTTTACAAGAGCAGAGAACCCCTGTGAATTTACATGGATTCTGCCTCGACAGAACTCCTCATGAGAGATCAAGCCAGTCATTTGAGTTTTCCTTCTTTCAACATACTATTTGTTCAGATAAACCCACTTAACCAAAACCAAGTCAAGGCTGTGAATACTAATAATGTTTCAAGCATTTTGTTTTCAGAATTACAACATGCTAATATTTGAAAGTCAACAACTTGGAGCTAATGTTCCACAAATAATAATAACTGCTGTAGCACCTGGGATATGCTAGATGTTGCATAATCCCATGGCTACCAAAATCAGATAAGAGTTTATCATAAATATTACAAAACCTTAAAACTTCTTACATTAATTTGTTTTTATAGTCAAACAATTTGCACTAGAACCTCAGTATGTTTTATTGATTATAATACTCCAACCACTTTACAGGAGATGGGATAATGACATTTGTGAAGGAGAACAGCAAGTGTTTTTCATGTTGTACACATGAAAGGTAATAAAACAGTCAGAAGCTGGTCAGACTTAAAGGGAACATCAGGACACATTCCTACCACTGTCAATAGCTGTTATCTTTGCACACTGAAGTTTTGTGATCACTGGTGACAAGGCAGATAAGAGTCTAGTCATTAGAAACTGCCCTGAGTGACTAAATGGAGGAGTTTAATGATTTTGTAAGAACACTCACTGAGGAACAGTTACTTTTACCTAACCTCAGAGATCCTTAAGAACTGCATTTCCCACTTCAAAAGCCGTCTATTTTTAAAGCCATCACAATATTGTAATACACTGCATTAAACAGATTTAAATCTGCAATTTTACATTAAAGCTTAGTTTAAAACACTGTATTTAAGAAACATTTAAAATATTTGTATGAGAATGAGAAGCAGCTAAAATTTGTCTTTGCTTTCCTAATCCTTTTCTAATACCTTTGAATTTTGCAAGCATATACAGTGGACAGAAAATTCCCATTACCTCTGTGAAGATGGAAGAATATGCAAGATAAAGGAATGAAAGCAAAAATTATATAATTAATTTTTAGTATAAATCTAGAAGATTTATAGTTTAAATCATACAACTCAGATGACTTAAAAATTATCGCTTCTCTACTCACAGAAAAAGTACTTTCTTTTTCCGTATCTGGCTTCAAAACTATTCAACTATCTTTTTATCCTAAGTTTTTTTCTCTGCATTTTCCCCCATGCACAACTAGCAGTGGGCAAAACAACCTTTGTGGACTTTATAGCTACTTTTACTTTACCTGCTACCACCTCCCCTGTGTGCACCAATTTAACAATTTCTTAAATGAAATTACCAGAGCTATCTGATACATTCCTCACCAGTTTTAAGCATTCACTAAGCAGTACATACACATTTAAAAGGTCCCATTTTTATGGTAAAGAGAGCACAGCTTTCATGAAATTACTCAGCTACACCAACTACCAAGACAACATCTTGAAAAAATTGTGTTACTCTGGACTTGTTTTTAGGTATGTATTTATACAGTAAACGATTATGACAAGGGGAAAAAATATCCAACACAATTTTAAGGCTACAGCAGTGTATTTGTAACCATCTATTCCCATTCTTCTTCAGAATTCTTCCAGCCATCAACTCCTGATGACATGAATACACAGAAAAACAAGTATTGGCACACAGCTTATGTCCTTATCTGCTCTAGGCTTGCTAAATCTCTACCTGTCTTCAGACTTCCCAAGCTTAAGGTGGAGATAATGCACAAAAACTATGAGGCACAGGGAACTGAGAGGAAGGTAATGTCCTACTCCTGTCCTCTTGGCTTGCAACATGGAGAAAAACCAAAAGCTCAACATAGATGACCAGTTACCAACTCCTCTGGGCTGTGGAGTGAACAGCAAGGCTCTAAAGCAAGGTTACTTGAGATAGTTCATGGCTGTGCTTTCAATTCTTAAACACAGCTACAGCTGTCCAAGCATTGCTAGATCAGCAGCAAAGTCCTTCAATCACTGACAGGAACCTGCTCAGAAAACTGGAAAGATGCTGCAATCTTCAGTGCTGTTTTAGTCATGACACTTTTAGTCCAGATGTGCAAAACTTAATGACCCCTCAGAGTTTTTAACAGCCCACTTACCTCACGAATGGCTAATCTGTCACTCAGCTCCTCAGCCTTGGCAATGTCACCTTCAGCCACACACTTCTCTATGCTCAGTTCAAGGCCAGACTAGGAAAAAAAAAAAAAAAAAGATAAATATCTTTAGAACAAAAAGAACATATTTAAAGGGAGTACCTCCTTTCTAAAAATATTTCTTTCATAAAATTCTTTAAGACACTGCACAAACCTGTAATTTCTGTGTAGCACAAATCACTCTGTCTGTGTATTGTAATGGACAGTATAATTAAGAATTCACTGAGAGGCCGCCTGAGCACAAATCATTGCATTAGTTCCACCTTATGTGCAGGATAATACTATAGGTTAAAAAAATTACACGGGCTAGTTTATGCCTGTCACGATAAAATTTCATCTGAAGATCTGGCTTATCTCTTCCATCCCTGGAGCTTTCTAAACAAAATGTGAAATATATGTGTCAGGTAACATGAAGAATGGCAATTACCACTGTATCGTTACAGTTCTAAGATCTTATCTTTACCCAAAAAACAGAGTTCTGGCACAAAGCCACTCCACTGTGCTAATAAATTACAAATTCTAGCAGCCCTATGGAAAACAATGAAAAAGCTTCAGGATTTAAAGGTTGTTTTCTTATTTTCAGATGTAAACGTTGTTTAATGGCAACACTTACAAATAACATAACAATAAAAAGTAACTATTTCCTGGGAATGATAGTTGGAAACTTCTGATGGAATACAGAAGGGTAGCACTGACCAGAATTTCACAAAAAAGCTCACTCTCGTAACAAAAGACAATTTACAGCCTCACTGGTTTTAAATATTAGTGAAGCTAAAGAAAACACATTTGACAGTTCCATAACATACACTTTTTTAAGAGATAAAAGTGAAAAAGCTAATGGAATTCTTGAGAAACAGTGATCTGCAAACACTGCACTTGAATTATTTCAGGTGGTAGATGAAAAACGCACAATTGGAAGTTGCAGTGATGGCAAATTCTGTTAAGATGCCTTTTCTGAAAATAATGAGACGTATCTTCCACTAGTGATAAAATCCCTGAAATTACAAGGAAACCATCTGCATTTTAACACATTGGGCCTCATTCCAGATCCATCCTGAGCGCTTTAATGACAACTAAAGACATCAAAAGTAAGAAGCAAACAAATCCTCACGAGCTGCATGTAGACACTTACTTTAGGAAAATGAAAAATACAGAAATTATCATAAAGGAAGGTAACTGAACATTTCATGTCATAGAACTAACAGAGAACTTTATAAGAAAAACTACAGAACCAGCAGTGCTACCAGAAACTCACAATATAATGAAATTCTTAACTTATCCATCATGTGTGCCAATTATTTCAGATATAACTAGTTACACAGTAATATTTATGAACAGAATGTGTTATGAATCCAGTCAAAATGAGTGCTAGGTTTGCCCCCTTAATTCTGGTAGCCACTGCTGTAACCTGAAGAATTTATATGATACATTTTAAAGTTAAAACATGATGAAGGAAAAGAAAAGGAAAATCAAACAATTCATATGAAGTGTTCTGGCTCTAACAACAGGAGAAAACAAAACCAGAGGGGAAACAAGCCTGGATACTGTCCTAAAACAAAGCACAGCAACCATACAAGGCCGTTTATTTTAAGAGTTCACAAAATCATCCTTCCTCAGAGTGACTTTATCCTTTACTCTCAAATAGCCTCAGTTTTATTCCTAGCTCCCTTAATGACAAGTTCTTTTACTGCCAGATACAAGTTGACACAGCCTTTGTATTAACAGTCACCTTTTGTGGAGCCCTGTTGTCCACAGGTGATTCAAATCTATCATTGATTCCAAAGTATTGTGTAAGTTCTTTCCATTTGTCTTCATTTTCCAACTGCTGAGTACTAAAAGCAAACAAACAAACAAGTCATTACTACAACCACTTCCCTTTCCAGAGCTTGCAATATCCTTTTCAAGCTAAAATAAACTCTTCCATTTGGCAGACATGGTCTTTTCACCAATTCAGTTTTTAATTTAAGTGAGATTAATTATTCCCTCCCCTTTCTAAGTGTAATTTCACAATCTTGAAAGCGAGCTGATAGAATCATAGAACCATTAAGGTTGAAAAAGTCCTTTAAGATCAAGTCTAACCATAAACCCAACACTGCCAAGGAGGAAAAAGAAGGGAAGGAGCAGGCTGAATAGGAGCTTGCATGCAGGAAGTAAGAAGAATATTAGGTCTATTATAAGTTACATTAAATAATACATTTATGTTGATTTTTAAAAATCAAGCAATAACACTCCATCAAGAAATCACTGGTACAATTCAGCCTGCCCAACGGAGACACTGAAATTTAAAAGGTATTTTACACAGTGCTCAAAGGTAGGCTTTGGTTATGAATGTGGTCAAGCTTATTACAAGTTTTGCCTGCTACTAACAGACCTCAGGTAATCCCATTGACCTGGTTATACCTCTTAGCCACTTCATCGGTCTTTTTCTGTTTTGCTACGGGGAAAAAAAAAAAGAAAGAAAAATCCAACATTACACAAGTGATACCCCACAGCATCCAATGAAGTTAACAGAGCTCTAATTGGTCACATTTCCTTTGAAAGATCAGCACACTGGGATTTTTACCCAATGATCATATACATTTAAACCACTCAGCTGTAAGAAACTCCTGCAGTATCTGTGAAGTTTTAACCAGAATATGCAAAAGTAAGTTTTACAGAACTACTGAAATATGCCTAACCATTATAAATCAGTATTAACTGAGTAAGTTCTGCCTCCTTTTTAAGATGAGGACAAATATAATACTTGCATTCTATGTAGCAATCTACAACCTCACTACAACCTTGCAAGTGATGCATACAAGTGGAAAAATACAATCCTAGATAACAGTTAGAATATTACGGAATTCAATTCTTAATTTAAAAAACTCAAAACAAACAAAACAATATACAAAAAAAAACCCAAAACCAAAACCACCAACCCCACAAAACAGAATGTATTGATACTAATTCAATTTGAAAAAAAATAAATTCTATTAATTTTAAAAATCCACCTTTTCGGCGGCGCTTTCGTTTTCGGCATCTGTTTTCCTCTTTTGCTTGCATTTTCATTTCACGGTGTTTCTTCTGAAGCTCCACAAATTTCTACAAGATTATGAAAAAGCAAGTCAGTGTTTTTAATTTTTCCCCCATTTTTAAGAAATTACATAGAGAAATGTTTAATTATTCACAGCACCTTGTGTTATCTATTACATCCCAATTTATAAATGGAGAACATCCACCTCTGATGGTGTTAAACTGGAACTGGTGCTCATCTTTCATCACCTCTCTCAGACTTTCTGCTCTCCCTACATCCCAGGACTGTTCAGATATGACAGTTCTCTCATGGGATGTGACACAGAACACACTTTTGCTGGTTCTGCACTCCTGAGCTATTCCATGCACTTTCATTGCCCAGCTGGTAGTTTGCAAGCCACAAAATAGTGATACCATGGTCCCTGCACAACAGACTACCTGCAAGGACTGATGGATGACAAGAGAGCAACTATTTTTGCCAATTCTTATTTTGAATCCAACACCTAAATCACATTGTTTTGTTTAGGGCTTTTTTCCCCCAGTCCTTACATGCAGCTGCAAAATCAGGAGGTTATAAGGAACCCTTGAGTCTGATGCTTGCAATTACCCCCCAGCAAGCAGCAGGGCACACCCCCCTTTCCCAGGCATGCAGCACCCCCACAGTGGCTGAAACACTGAGCTGTAAACCCTTACTAATGCAGAAAGAACCTACCAAGCAGCTCAGAGCCCACAAACCACTGAAAACACAAGTTTTATGGAACTGTATAGTTATGACAACTCACTACTGTGCTTTCAATCCCCACCAAACTGCCACCTAATCACTTCTTAAATTCCTGTTCACCTTGCTTGAAATAATCTGAGGTGTATATACTCAGATCATATTTTATCTCATTTCAGATTGGTATATTGACTATTCAACATTGAATTATTTTAATCTAAAAATCAGTCATTTGAATACACTGCATTATGCTCATCTGGAGCCCTGTAATGATACATACATTCCAGATATTTACAGAAACTCCAGGAGGGCACGTTTGAGATTCGCTTTCTTCATCTGTCACTGGTACCACAATAGGTTCAGTGCTGGCATTACTTTCCTGTCCAGTCTCCTGAACTCCTTCAGTCTCTTCTTTTGCATCTTGCTTTGAACAGGAACCAGGTGATTCGTCTCCATCATCAGAACTCAGATCAACATCACTTTCATTCAGTCCTGGAGGTAGCAGCCCACTCCACATCTTCCAGTTTAAACAAGCCCACACCACTTCACGTCACTGCAAAGATACCAGGTTACCCATCCCAACACAAAAACAACCTGCAGAAGAGAAACAGAAACAGCAAAACATGTCATCAGAAATATTTTTGCTTCTCTTACATAACTATCATTACATGTTTTAGACAAGCACATTATAAAGCTCTTAATACTTACTATTTCAGAAAGAACACGACTTGAGTACAGAGGCTAACACTACCGGCCCTTTTTTTCCCTACTCCTTGTTCTTTAAAGTTGTTCCCCAAAGCGTTTGCTCATAGCTCCCTTCAGTTTAAGGGCGACACTGCAGCAAACGCCTCCCGTCCCTCCACAGGAGCAGCTTCCCGGGACAGCACACCCACCTCCCCTCGCCGCCGGGCCGCCACAGGCCAGACCCCGGCTGGGAAGGCGGCAGGCCGGGAAAGCGAGGGGGGAAGGCAGCGACGCGGAGAGAAACACGGCTCAACGCCGGCCTGGGGGAGAGCAGCCGGCACTCGCCGTCCTGACAGCCCCCATACGGCCGGCGGCGCTGGCAGTGCCCGCGGAGCCCCCTCAGGGCCGGCGGCGTTGCCGGAGCCCCCTCAGTGNCGGGGCGGAGAGGGCGTGGCCGGCGGCGCCGTGAGGGGAGCGGAGCGGGGCTGGGGGGCGGCGTGCGCTGCCGGGGACTTGTCGGAGCCTCGGAATCGTTTAGGTTGGAAAAGGCCTTCGAGATCACCCAGTCCGGTCTATGACCCAACGTCACTGAGTCCACCAGATCATGACACCGGGTGCTACATGGATTTCCTTCAGCGCCTCCAGGGTGACTCCACCACCTCCGCTGACAGCCCATTCCAATGTTTAAGCGCCCTTGCAGTGAACAAATTACTCCTAATGCCCCACCTAAATCTCAATTGATGCAGCATAAGGCCAGTTCCTCTTATAATGTCTTGTTTCCTGCGAGCAGAGCCCAACACTGGTCTGGCTCCAGCCTCCTGTCAGGGAGAGGAGCAATAAAGAGCAATAAAGTCTCCCCTGAACCTCCTTTTCTCCAGACAAAACACCCCCAGCTCCCTCAGCTGCTCCTCATCACACTTGGGCTTCTTTCAGAAGAAAGATCAGCATCAAATTGTACAGCAATCCTTGCTGCCATAGAGGAATATGCCATCTCTTCCAACAGTAAGCCTTGTAGTTAAGCCACACCAAAATGTTTATGCTGGGACAGAATGATGATGGTCATACTCTTGAAGAATTGAAAAGTCCTTCCAAAGTTCCCAGTAGTGCCTTGGATTAATGTGGTAAAGAGAAAACTTCAAAAATGCAAAGTCTGTGCAGCGCAAAGGATTTGTTTATCTGGAAGATTCTGTTACACCTTGTCCTTTCAGCTTTCATAGGTGAGGCAGATGACACAAATATTCAAGAGCAGCCTGAATATGATGCACCAGCTCCCTCCTGCATACAAGGAGCAACAGGAAGGAGGGCACAAGGAAAAGATCAAGGGATAAGGCTGCCATCACTAGCACTGAAATGTGTCTGAAAGACACGTCTTTGAAGTAATTTGTGAGAAGATGTAGTTTTGACAGGTTGAAAACTGTATCTCAATATGATAATGAGACTTTTGAGAAAGGAATTGCTGACCCCAAACCACAACACACCCCAGTTGTGGACAAACACGAGGGGAATAAGAAAAGGACAAGTGTTTAAAAATGGATAATAGGGAATATGGCTTTGAGTAGGGATTTCTTGGTTGATCCCAGCTTCTGGGATTGGCTGTGCATGGAAGGAAAATCTAAATGCCTTTCTCATAGACATAAATCAGATCTTCAGATTGCTTTCCTTTTTATGCCATAATTTTACATCCTCAGATTCATTTCTAAAATCAATTAATTCCGTAAGTAATCACTTTTTCATGAACTACATGTAAATTTCACACTCAGCTTGCTAACTAGATTTTCCTCTCATCTGGGAAATCAATTTTTAAGAGAGTTATTTTATTTACATTGAATAATTGGTTGTATTTGGTACACAGATAACTGGTAATTAATAACTGTATTGATACTGGATATTCATTGCCACTTGTTCTAGCGAGTTGTTGGACCATTAGGCTGCATGATATTTTCTTAATGTGACCAAATTTGAACACACTCAAAAAATTGAAAGGTGTGTGACATCTTTATGACCTGTAAATTTATATCTTTGGTAGGGATACATTTTCAGAAGGCAAATTTAATTTCATGACACAATTTGTATCCAAACATTGTGCTCCTTATTTGGTATCCACAACCAATTCATAGCAAGAATGGCACTGGTGGTGCACATAAATGAAGTACTCAAATATCCACATTAATTGCATTTTATAATTACAAATTAAATGTATTTGTCATTTTAAAAGCCACATTTTCAGGGTAATCTCCAATCCTCCCACGAAAAAATTCTGACTTCTCACAGGTTCTTCCATAGGAAAAATGGTGGCAAGAGCTCCTGCTGGACTTTCATCAGCCCAGAAGTATTTGTGTTCACAAAATCAGTGCTTGATGAAACTACAAAACAGATTGCTGGCTACTTATCAGAATTTGCAACTTACTGTTGGGGTTTTGTGTTGAAATAATGTGTAGAGTGTTTTTATCTGCAGAAGAAAATAGAAGGCAGCACAACCTTGTGACCAACCCTGATGTCCCTACGTCAAATTTGTGAGGGCTGCTATTGTGGCCAACACTTGATTCAGTGTCAAATTTTTCTGATGGCAATTTTCTGTTCCCCATTGAGCAACTATTCAAATAATCTGATTTATTTCCTTTTGGTCAACTGATCTAACTTCCTTTCTCACTTGAATTCCTGTGCTGGAGACCTGCCAAACAATGACTCTCATGAATGAAACAAGTCATGCCTTTGAGATTCCTGTGGAACATCAAACTTGCACAACACAGTAATTACAGCTTACATATTTCTGATGCTATTATTAAAAACGACTTGAACTTTAGAAGGAAGGACTACTGCAATTAGATGTAATATCAAATTTAATTTGGATCTTCCCGGATCTCTATGATTTGTCAGGTTCTAGGTAATTCCCTCTTTTTCTCTCTTTATCTCTTCCTTTACCTGCTGTTGGATATTTACAGATACTCATGTGAGTCCCAGTTGTGGTAGTTACTTTGTCAGAGGTGTTTTGGATTCTTTTTGAAACTCTCTTAATGAGTACCAGTGACAGAAGTGCTCAGAGTTGTCAGATCCCAGAAAAGCTGAGGGCTGTGTATGCACAATTGTGTATACACAGTTTTCTAGTGCAGAAATGAAATCTACTCCAACATAAATTTTGCATTATTATCTGTTTTTTTAGCAGTAAATGAAGACATAAGAAACTTTTTCTTAAGCATTGAAATATGCTACATTTTATCCTTTTGAGTTGGGGTTTTCAAACTGTGTCAAAATGATCAAGAACTGCATTCTTGTTTTAATATAATAGGAAGGCCTTATTGTATTAGCAGATTAAAGTCATTGTGTTAGTATACTATCTACCTTGTATTCATTTTTGCTAACATAATGAGAAATTTTTCTAGCATGGTTATATTTTAATACAATAAAATAGTGTTGGAAAGGAAAATTAATATGATTTTAAAGAGAGATGTAAAGACAATAAAATAGCCTCTAAGTTTTCTTTCCTAAACTTTTAATTTGTTGCTAACTTAAAAGATACTTTTTATCAATCCTTTGAAATAATTATAGTCAAATGAACATTTAAAGTCAGTTAAAAGATGGCTTTTTCCCACATACTCTGCTATATAAGATCTGAGCAAGTCTGCCCAGATGTTTCTAAATTTTCTAAATTTTAGAGAAGTACATAACTGAATAATGTTGCATCAAGCCCTGAGTTTTCAATGAGAATATTTTCATGGCACTGTTTAAAATGTCCTTGCTCCTCTGAAGTTTGCATTTTGATGAAAATTCTGACCGTAGAATCAGAAAGAAATGCCTGTAGTTTTAAGCATCAGCAGCCCATGAACAAGTTGCTTTGTCTACTCTTTAAAAAAGGCATCTCTAAAGCACTGTCACACAGTGAGTATTCAGGGAGGAAGTAAGACCAGTTCAAAATTCCACACTGAAGCTTGGAAGATCTGTACTCAGTTCCCATTCTTGCCACAGGCTCCTTGTAAGGAATGAACAAGGTATTTTCAACTTTAGTGCCTCACAAGTGGAAGAGTTTTCATCACCCTTGTCCGTTTTGAGCATAAACTCTGAAGGTCTTGAGTCCATTTGGACTGTTCAGGGCATGAACAGACACTGGCCAGGGCTGCACTGGATTTCAGAGGGTAAAGCCAAGGATAACAAATATCAATTGAACAAATTAATCTTGCGGTCTAGATCTGACAAAAAAAGTGTAAACACTTCAAGGTGCTGATGTTCTGTGTTCTCCAGAATAAGATTTTTGCAGGAGGCAAAAGCAGAAGTGAGCTGTTGTAGATGTACCCATCCCAACCTTTACCTGCCTCGACTGGATCCCAGCAAGGGGAGGCTGTGGGAGTATGAAATTCACTTCTCGTGGTGCCACACCATTTATTCATCCCCTTGGGATTCCCTTGGGGCCTGGGGACTGTTGTGCTTTCTGACCTGACCCCTCTGATGCTGCATTTGTTGTTTTGGGTGCAGTATATGTTTTATGGAACCTGAAGTAATGAAATTCTCTCCAATGTGAGGGCCTTCACCTAGTATTGGACAAATTGAATTGATCCAAATATACCAATCCCAATTTTGTTGTCATGAACACAAAATCTTTATGCTGGATAGGGATCTTGGATGCATTTCTCTGGAGCAGAAGAGAAACACCCTTCTGCCATATCACCAAATGGAGGGCTTGTACACAAAAAGAGTCACAAAGCAGTTTTCTTAACCTCTCAGAGACTTTTGCTTTGTGTATTAATGGATGTTGTTTAGAAGTACAATAGTGAGTCTCACAGCTCATGTGGCCCTCAGATATGGAGCTAGGGCAAGGTGCTTAACCTCTCCTTGATTTAGTTTGTGAAACAAACAACACTATTTTAACTACTTTTCAAGCAAATTAGATAAAATTAATTAGTTTAGTATTTGTACTGCAATAAAGGTCTATATAATTGGAAAGTCTTATAAGAATCTCAGTCGTTTTATTTTTGTGTTGATTTAACTTTGAAAGGCTGGTTTTGATACTTTGTGCTGTATTTGAAGTGTGCTATTGTTTATTTTTATAAATAACAGCTGATTTTTCAAGCTCCTGTAACGAACCTATTTAGTCTCTATGTATGCCAATGCCCTCTGCTGGTTTGAAACACAATCGCTCAGCAGAGGGTATTGCTGTGCTCCTTTATTGAGAAAACTGTAATATTTAAATTGTTTTCCTTTTGAGAGCAGTAGAATTTTGGTTGTGTAGCCGGGCTTTGTGTGAAGTGCAAGAAGCTGCACCATGGGCAAGCTGACACCTGGGTGGTTCTTGTGCTACACATGTAATTCTGTGCCAGTTTTTTTGTTGCCTTCTGTGTTTTTGATTCACTAGATTAGCTGTTCTTGCCGTGAAGGCTCATAGGTGGCAATCCTGAGAGGGAAGAAGACACACACCTGAGACTTGCTCAGTACAGAGCTGCTGTGTAGATGTTCCCTCAACACAATGGCCACCACTCCGAGGAGCCTCTCTGCTCTTCAGCCTGGTCCAAGGCCTTCCAAAAGCGAGGGGTGGTTGTGTTGACAGGCTGTGATAGAAACAACCCTCGAGGCACAGGGGCTGCAGAGGTAATGAAGTGCCTTGAGGAAAAAGTCTTAACTATCAAGGGATGGATCCACTCCCCCCTGCCACAAACCAGGGGTCACGTGGCTGAGGAATGTGTATCCACAGATAGTGCTACCTTCAGAGAACTCTACTTACAGGTAAGTAACTCTTCTTTAAAGGAGGTATCTTTGTGTGGCAGACTGTTTATGGGAGCAATTTGAATTGAACTTTAAATGAAAAAGCCATATCTCTGTAAGTGGTAATAATTTTAGTCATCTCGCTGTGGCTAGGGGTTGTGGAATTCATTAGCACAGATTAACATATAAAGTGGGTGAGATATCTAATAGCAAACGTAGAGGTTTAGGGACCTTAATTCATCACTGAATGAACAGCGTGTACAGTATTAGGGACTATGAAATTTTTAATTTACACAAAGTGTCCAAGAATATAGGGAATAAATTTAAACCCAAAACAGATAATGGAGCTGTGCCCTGCCTAGCTGGCAAGTTGAATTGTTTTTACACTGAGTGAAGAAAGCTAATTATCCCAAGCACAAGGAGACTGCTAAAAATAATAAGATTATAAAGAATAATTTGCTGATATAATTACAACAAAATTGGGTACACACAATCGTCAGATACATGTATTGCTTGACCTGGGCGAGAAAGTGAAATAAATCCTTCCTCTATAGCCTTCGTAAATTTGTTTTTATCATCTCCAAGTGGTGTTTGCACAGGCAGCACAATTTGCATGTGTAATGTGGCTGTACAAATTGACAACAAGTAAATTATTCAAGGAAATAGGCTGGTCGTGGGTCTGAACTATCTCGCAAAGCCTATTCATTTTGAAGAATCACTGAGACGTGAAGCTCATACATCAACCATTTTCTGACAATCCTCAGACTTATTGTCTCCTAAAATGTCATTATGGCTATTATTTATGAAGCTAATTCATTTATTAATATATATTTAACTCTGACTTGTCATGCACCTTAGCAGGCATTCTGTGCACTGCATATTTTTGAATAGATGAAAGAGTTTTGCATGCTTTAATGATTACTGTAAGCTGCTATAGATTTATAGAATGCAGCTTTATTATCTACTTGCATTAATACCTTTTTGTAACTTTTTTTTCCCTTAAGGCCATCAAATATAAATGGCAAATGACATATCCAAAAGATTGTATAAAAAAAGAGATTTTCTCAGAGTTTGTTGAATTTTAGAATAAAATGAGCTAGCTGTTAAGGCCTAACTCATTTCTAAAAATCTATAATAGTGATGTTGATTTTTTGTGTATTTTGCTGAAAAATATGGAATAAATGATATAAGTTTAGATGTTTACTGTATTTTTCTCTTTGAGGACAAGTGACCATCTTTTCATTATACCAACAGAGGGAGTAGAGTTTGAAGGGGGGAAAATGTAGCGGATGGAAAATAGATCTGTTCTGCTGTAGTATACGTATAATATAGGTCATTTCCCTCATATAGAACACTCCTTAGGAAATGAACAGCACAGAGAGTATGGATTATGAGGTTGCCTATGGTTCTTGGATATTTTCATCTTGATTCACTTATCTTTAGGGCATATTAAAAGACATAGGGATCACAGTAACCCTTTCCTGACATCTACACAGTGCCAAGAAACTAACAATTGCAATCTGCTATGCGAAACATATTTGAGGTAGTTCTAAATTTTATTATACATACAGAATTCAGATTAAACTTGTAATTATGATTACAAACTGGCTAATTTAAATGCATAGTTGTTATGACTGTGTGGTCCATTTGAGTATTTTCAAGGGGCCTATGATCACAAATGGAGGTTACTGGCCAGATTTGGAAGTTATGAGCTCCTGCTTGTGAAATTGATACCACCCACAGATTTGCTGGATCACTTGGTCCTGCTCCCTCAATGTTTGTTCCTGTCTGTAAGATAAGGATCAGAAGTTTGCCTTGTTTCCTGATGGCAAAAAGGAATAACATGTAGGGGTAAAAGAGCTCTCTGGGTAGAGTTGTTCTTTAGTGTTAAAATTAGGAATTGTCACATTTTTCACCTGCTCCCAGGATGTGCCAGGCAGTAAAAGCCATGGGATTATGTTGCATCATGGAATGGACAGTCTGTGAACAAGGAGAATTTCATACTCTGTCATTACCTTTCCATCTTAGAGAGCTGGGTTCTTCATGGCCAGAACTATTTCACCTTAAACAGAAGAACACAAGAAAGTTTTCAATGTCAAGACAAGGAGTCTGCAAAATAGAGAATTACCAACTCTTTAGGTAGCCTGAAGGTCTTTTAAAGCTTATGTTGTAGTGGTAAATACCATAGCTCTTCATATTGGAAAACTTATTACTTTGAATTCTTCAACTTCTTTAGAATGTGCATGAGAACACAAAAAGATATATAGGAGCAAACTTAAGTGACCAAAATAAGGGCACCATGAAAATCCAACTCAATCCAGACAAGGACAAAGAAAGTAGTCATGTGGTTCTGAGTTTGTGTGGTGAATAAATGAGGCTTTTTCATGTCTAGAAGTCAGGAAGAGTAATAACTTTCTGTGCTTTGGAAATAGAAGCTTGTGTTTTCTAAAGTGTTCTGGTACTTGGAATTTCAGGTGCCTGCCTTGAGACGTCTTAAAAAATAAACCCAGACTTGTAGAATACTTTTTTTAAATGAAACCTTGTCAGGTGATCTAGATTTGCCCTGTGGTAAGTCCAAATGGTTTAAAATTGAAAAAAACTCCACCTTATTGAGCTTTTGAAGTTTAAATATATATTGCCACTTCAAAAACTCCCAGTATAAATATTGGTTGGTCTTCCAGTCAGACATCAATCATTCAGTAATCAATGCTGTTACAGGTTTTGAACTTGATGGCCAGTTTCAACTAAGAGAAATAGATTCACAGCTCTCTTAAGGCTTGTTGACTGCAGCCCATTAGAGACTGAAATTAATACTACCACTGAATCAGTGTGGAAGGCTGATTTCTATCATATTTTATATTTATATTTAATAAAAATATTTAAATAATCTTAAAATGACATGTTAAAGAAGGAAATTCATTGAGTGTTTCCTTGTTATGTCACCTTAGAGACTTCCCACCTACTTTTTTTGCAAATAAAAAAAATAAATAAAGAGTTTGGCTGAATTGTTTAGAAAGTGCTTTTATTTTTATCATCCAACAAGAGATTACAGACTTCTGCAAAGACCCTGTATGGCACATCAAACTCTAGTCCATGCCATTGCTGTTTATGGTAGTGGAGCTATTTTTTCCTTTCCGGGAGATCAAAATTCCACCTGCTACATAAGATATTCATTCATCTTTATTCAGTAACCTGTAAAATTCAGAGCGTAGAGAAGGTGCAAATCTGCTTGATAGTTCTGGACAAAGTTTTTTCAGCAGTGATTTTCTGAGTGGCTCAGCTGTAGAGCCTCAGAATGATGTGCAAAGAAAGTGCCCCATCAGACTGCCTGTGCAGCTCTTGCTGCTGCTCCTGATGACACTAATCCATATTCCACTTCTAAGTTGGCTGCTTCTCAGGGAAACGCTGCTGCTTCAACATCTTTTACTGCTGATCCTGTTTTACATTTTTGGAACAACCGAGGAATTCTCGTGTCCTCTTTCATAACTAGGGAAAGTAAACAGCATTTATTGTTTCATAGAACACAATCTGTGAACCACACAGTCGTCAGGTGTTCCAGCTGCAATGCCTTGTGCTGTGTTTTAGTGTATCCTGTGGTAGTCCTTGTTGGCTACCTGTGTGTCAGGCCATTTGGACAGCCTGAGTGATTCTTCCAAAGTGTCAGGTCTCTGCAGCTGTAATGTTCAACTCATTTTACAGTGGGCAGTGTGTCAGGAATGTGCCAGCAGATACCCAGGGGACTGCCTGGAGCTGATAATCCCTTCAAAGGCGGCACGTCCAGAAAGGACGTGGAGTGAGCAGCTTCCAGATGTTACAGTTGCAACCTATCCCAACCACAAAACTGCTTACCTTTTAATTGTACCAATAGGTATTTTGGGGGGAAAAAAATCTTTTGACTCTTATATTAAAATAAACCCCAACAATAAAGCAAAACGTAAACCGGGTTTGATCACTGTGTATTATCTTTCGAAGGATAGGGTTGGTACAGTCACCCAATCAAACATCATTATCCATTGTGCAGCTAAAGGATGCTAACCATCAAGATACCATGGGAATGCAGTAAGAAGAGCAGGGTAGTAAACCCCAGGGCTTAATCCTGATCAAATTCCAAGTTCAATGATTCTATTTGCCCCCTAGCCTGATAACCAATTCTTCATTTTAGTTTTAAACATTTACACAGTATTGCCAAGTGCTGACAGCTTCAGAAATAGCAGTTGCGTATCAACAGTGGACGTTGACATGCCATATTGTTAATTATATTTGCAAAGCACGTTGGGATTCTTTGGGATAGCAGAGTCACTGCAAAAGGGAAGGTAATTGGTGTGTATATTTGGGGGGATGAAAGGGTCCTGAACACACATTGTTAAGTGAGTGCTGTTTAATTTCTTTCAATATCTTAAATGGTCTTTGATTAGAAATAAACATGTCAGGAAGGATTATTTGTTTAAATAAAGAAAGGAATTAATGGTTGCAAATCAAGACACATTTTGGGAAATGTTTCTTCTTAATTCTACATGAGACAGATCATCATAATTTAGCACATTTAACCATAGGTTTATTGTGTCTCATCATTTTTCAAGAGTGATTTTCCAAAAGCTTTAGGGTTGGAATGTTGTTAAAAAGTTAAATGTGATGCTTACAATAAATGGAATCCTCTTCTTTTCTCATTAAGTGTTGTCTTGCCTTCTTGCAGTTTACACAGAGCTGGTTTCCAAGAGAAAGATGTGGTTTAAGTGATGGAGACATCATCTATACCATCTCTTATCTTTTAACAGCCCATCATTTATGTTGTAAGAACCCACAATATTTTCTTCATCCTTTTTTTTTCTTCCAAACTGCATAGTATTGCTCTGCTTCTTCCTTTTTTTTTTTTTTTTTCGGGGGAAATACATGCTTTCTTAAGGGTCCACTTAAATCAGTGCTGAGCATTTTAAGTTCTAAATTTAGTGTTGCTATTCTACATTCTTCATGCATTTAGTTTCTCCTATTTCAAAGTGAAATAGAAAGCCCCAGCACATATTTTCTATATATTGAAGTGTGTGTAAACAGCAGAAGTTTAGCTGGTGTGGATTTCTGAGTGACTTGGGGATTTTTTTAAGGTTTGCACCTTCCTTACTGCCATTGTTTTATTATGAGTAGACTCCAGTAAGATTGATTCATCTAACCTGTTTTTTGGTGTAGGAATCAAATCCAGGCTGGTTTGTATCAGGCCCTTGATGAAACTCAGGAATATTAAAGCAGGCTGGGCTGACTGTTTAGGTTCCCAGATTGAATCCAATATTTTTAATCAAGAAACCCAAAGAATGGATGCCTCTTTTGAGGTGCATGCACCACTTGGCAAATAAAATATTGTTTTTTAAGAATGCTTTGCATTTCTTCATTAAGAAGCTGCTGCACTTTGCAGATGGTTGGATCAGCAGTGAGATCTGTGCAGCTGTGTGTGGTTGGCAGACAGGTGTGTAATTTTTGCATTTGTGGGTTAACCATCAGCAAGGAATAGATTTTAGCAGCAGTGGGAAAGGGAGGAGTTGAGTGCAAGGTTAACCTTGCTGTTCACACTTCTACACAGCCAGTGTCAAATTCTCTTTTGTATTGGAAAGCTCAATTACCTCCCCCATGATGCTTTCATGCATTCTAATTGCCAACTTATTAATGGTAAAGAGTTCTTAAAATATTTAGCATTTATGAGAATGCAGAGTAATACAGTGGGGTTTGGAAGTGACTGAAACATGCAGTGCATGAGTCGTGAAGTGGAAAGGGACAGTGAACTCCTATAAAACTTGTTTACATTGTGTTGGGTAGTGACAGGTTTATGTATAATCATGAAACAATCTGACTTTCTTCAAAGCATAAATGAGTTCTAAAAAAAATTTCTTTTTAAAAAAATTATCTTTACATTTTTTATATTTTTCCAGTTTGACACTCTGATGAGGAAAACGCATCCAAAGCACAAATTGCCTGAAGTTTTCCCATTTCTTATATAGTAATGAGGTAATTGCTAAAGAAGTAAGATTTATACAGCATTCCTCTCAAGTATTCACTTCAAACTTATAAAAAATATAAACAAAAAGAAATTATAGAGGAAAAACCAATTACTTGTGCAAAAGTCCATGCATTGGAATGAAAGGAATTATCCACAGCAGTCACTTTTGGAAGCCATAGATACTATATTTTATCTTCCTGAAAGTTAGGAATATACTTGAGATTGAAATTTTAAAAAAATGCTAAGATAGAGATGGATTAGTGTGAAATGATACATTTATTAGTTGCCTTTAGTGAATAATCCACTCCCTTTCCCCTTATACTTGGTTTCCACTGACTCACATAGGAAATGTTCAGAGATGGTTGTTAAACTCAATCTGCCCCACACATTATTATTGCAGGACTGTGCTATTTGGTGTACTAATCTCAATAATATGTATGTATGTATTTTCTTAAACTTCCAGAGTCATGTTCCTGAGCATTTGAAGCACAGATCCTATAGGATTACCTAAATCTGACATTTATCTGGGTAAAAGCTAACATATAAAGCGTCATAGCTAATCACATGTTTTTTTATACTTTCCCTTGGAAAAGAAAGAGTTCTGGAAGTGACACACTAACAAATAATACGTAATCTGTACACGTGAAGTAATCTTTACTGCTTTGTTGCTTCTTGGAAATGCGACATGCACCAGTCACAAATGCAGCTTGTTATCTTTGTTGTTGAGAACCATGATATTTATTGTAAGTAGCACAATAAGTAAATCATCATTGAAAATTTGTATTGGGAGAAATTAACTGTTTGGGATTGCAAGGCATGCTGTTATTTTTCTAGTCATGTGACTTTAAAGTACAAATCAGTGGCAAAACTCTGTTCTTAGTTGTACCCATATGGAAAGAAAATACGTAATCATGAGATTACATGAGAGATCAAAAATCAGAATCTTATTTTGCACACTTTCATAAAATATGAGGCCTGGAAGGAACTTCTTGCTTTCATCTAGTCTATCTTGCACAACCCAAAGAAAACCTAACTATGTCATCTTTATCTACTCTACCTCACTGTTCTTAATAGTCAAAAGCTTTTCCTAAATACTAAACTGATATCATTTGGCCTGACAGTTGAACCTGTTCTCGCCTCTAACCAAACCTGACCCATAAACCATTCTGTAACTTTCCTGTTCACAAGACAAAATCCAAACACAAACATATCAAGAAATATGTTTGCTTCTTGTACTTACAATAAAAGTCATACTGTCATGAAATGCCCCACGCAAATTTTGACTGAAAAAATTAAACCATAAACAGAGATGATAAAAAGCAAGGCCTATTACTTCCCCTATTTCTGTGCAAGGTGCATGAGGCTATGGAATAATAAATGGAACATTGTGTCAGCCACAATCCAGTATGTATTCTAGTCAGATATTCTTTGAGTGTGGCCAGACAATCTAGCTTCCTAAAAGAGTATTAAAATTAACCCTACCTTGCTTGTGCCCAGAGAAGCCCAACTACATGTGCTATTAGTGTATAGCTATCATAAAAATAAATTAGCCAGTCTGCATTTTCAGGTTAATCTTCAATTTCATAATTGAATCAGTAATTACTGTAAGTTAATATAATTAGGTGCTAACACTTAACTGAGAATTATTTATTCAGGAATCTTCACTATTGTAACATTTTTTTATAGCTCCAAATCATTCTGAGTAATGGACTGCATCAAATAAGCTTAACCAGAAACTCAATGGACATTACTTGAAATCTTGTATTCAGCTTTTCTGAACTGCTTTTTATCATTTTTGTGGAAACAAAAGTAGAAACAGAGGTTTTGGCAGTCCTTCAAATTCTACCCATGGCTAAAGTGTCACCTGAGCATTTTCAATGGATTGAGCCAAATTTTATTGTAGAGAGTCCTTCTGTGTCCAGTAGTTGTTGATGAAGGTCCCAAGAGGACTCTTTTAGTCTCTCAGAATAAGGGACTTGCAAATGCTGACAAGTATCTGGTGACTGCATGTGTGCTTCTACCTTTAGCCTCATATCCAAACATGGAATCATAATGTGTTTGTTTCACAAAAAATGAGTCTTTATATCACAGTTTGTAGGTACTAGGGCTAATAAACCTGAATACACAGTGGTGCAATTTAAAGATCATCTCAAAGATCAGTGAGATTGTCTCTGAGTTTTTCTTTTATTTGGATTAAATTAATCCCTGTCAGTAATTTAGTGAAGATACACCAGTTAAACTCTGTGGCTTCATCTTTGTTGTCTGTGCTTGAGTCAAGGATCACTTTTGATGTACCATATGGTTTGAACAAGTTGCATTTCTTCTATATATTCTTCTTGGATTTGCTTGAATTTGTCTCATCCTTCTCTTTGCCTCATCCCAGTGTTGGCCAAAACATAAATCAGAGTGTATCACTTGTGAGGTCTGTCAGGGCTTGAGAGTGAGCTTGAGAGTGAGCACGAGTCTGGAACTAACATGACGATAGATTAAGAGAATATATCTAACTCTTGAAGATAATACTCAATATATAAAATTAAAGAAATATGGAATAATCAACTTTTTACCTGAATCCTACTGTAAATCAGGTCAATTTCATAGAAGGAAATATGAAAATTCAGAAGACAACTTGTGTGTTACATCCAAATTTTGCATTGCTGATTCAGTGTATTCCAAACCAAGATGTCTTGGTGAGCAGTTCACAGTGGTTTCATTTGCTGGTTCAGCAGAGAAAAAATGCATTTTTCAAAATGGTGTGAGGCTGACTCCCAGGGAAGTCAGTGTTAGTTGTGCTCTTAGATGTCTGTTCCTTACTTTATAAAGTAACAATGAAGGGCAGTATGTTCAACAGAACTTCAGAAGTACTTTGATAAATTTGTCAGAGGGAAGAAATATTAAAATCTGTGTACTGTCTCTTTGCCTTTTTTCTTGAAATATAAATTAATTATGACTATATAAAAACCTTTTACCATAGCTAATTAATCAGAATCTCCTAATAAACTATGTGTCGACAGCACTGTATGTCTAATTAACTTTTTCACTTCAGAATTGTGCAGTTGAATAATGAAGAAAACATTACCTGATGAATTCTTTTATTTTATGGTGATATCTCTAGAGACAGAAAAGACAGAGCAGCTTAAATGCCATCTTAAATTACATCTTGGCCTTGGCAAGCTTTCAGCTGGTTTTGATTTGCATGGAAACCAGTTTTGTGAGACTCATATTCTCTGAAAAACAGAACTTAAAGCCATAACTAGAATAAATTATCTATAGCTATTTAGGGCTCTATTAAATCTAGATGCTAGGCACCCTTTTCACATGCAGAATGCAATGGAACAGCTTTTAATACCCTGTCAACCTGTTCTGTGAAAAGTCGATTGGGCAGGGAAGGTTTGATTTGGCTGGTTTTATTAAAATATCTTTCCTCTCCTTACACCATCATGAACCACTCAGCCTAATTTAAACCAGGCAAATTCACCAATCTGTCTTGCATGTCTGTTGAAACAGCTTTTATTTCTTAAAGTGATGACATCTACCCATAACTGTTGGCATGCAAGCTCAAGACACAGTTATTCATACACTGCTGATAGGGAATTGTTCTTTATATGATATATCAATATAGAGAGCACGTTCATGGATTAAGTGCCTCCCTCTTTTGATTGCATCATCCTCTCTGTAGCCAGTTGACTTATCCCTGGGACACAGGGGAAGGGTCAAATCAAATCCCCTTAGACTCTTGCTAGTCAACCTTTTAAGTTTGTTATGCTTTCGTAATTTAGAATATGTCCACCTGCAGTAGCACTGTGGAATGTAAGTCTTGTCACACCACACAGGAATTCATAAGAAGACCTCTTAGTACAGTAAAATTATGATCTGATCAAGTCTTAATAATTATTTAGATCAGAGTTTAATTTGATCTGTCTGAATTGAGTGCTCAGTTACTGTGGTGCAGACCAGCTAAACCAAGGAAACTTCTTTGACTGTGTATTCATGAGAAAAAGGAAAAGTTATAAATACCTTAAAAGCAAATGTTCATAATATTTGCACTAAGTACTTCAAAAACTTAAAAAGAGAGTTGTTCTCTATTTCATCAGCTGTGCTTCCTGGAAATATTGATCTAGATCATGTTGTCAAGTTTTGTCTAAGCTTTGGATTTCCATCTGCCAAGTCTTTTCTCTGTGGATCCTCACAGTGAGTTATTGGGAAAAGTTGAAATAATACAAAATGATTTTTTCTTGTACTGCACAGAGGAAAAATAACCCTGAGACAAGACTAATTCTAGCTTTGAAATACTGACACTCAAGGATATGCACAGATGTGAAAAACTGTTGCGACTTTGTAGAGATAATCATATACCTTTTATACATCCTAATAAGCAATCTGAAAATGTGTACCTTAAGTTCAGATTTAGAGCATGTTAGAGAGTCAGCCAATCTGACCTCCATGGTTAATGAATTCCATGAGGAGCGAGCAAACACTAAAAATGCCCTGTAGCTCAATGTTTTCAGCCAAAAAGAACTAATCCAATTGACTGAGACCAAAGAAAACGACTGGGGATGTATGGTTCCAGAATGTCTCTGAGGTATTCAAACCCAAGTCAATTTAAGGACTTGTAAGTTAATAACTAGGACTTTACACATAATCCTGTACTTTACAGGTAGCCAGAGAAGGTTTTTTACAACCAGGGTAATGTGATTTTCATGCATGGTGTCAGTCAAAATTTCAGCAGCTGAGTTCCAGACTAACTGAAGTTTCTTCATCGGTGCAATAGTGAGGCCAATAAAATGCTGACATGGAATTGCATCACCGAGTTCTAGAGTGGGCACAGCCATGCAAACCTGTATCAGCCAGGGCAGGTACCACGGGGATTCTCTATGTTTTAAAACAGAAGGAAATAAATCTGTCAGTAAGTAACTCAATATGAATACTAGAATATACAACAGCCTCAATTATTGCCTGCTATTATGTCATTAAGTCTCACCAATCAAATATGTTAAACCAGTGCCTTTTGGGCCTTGAACCTATAAAAGTTGGGAGTCTGTATTAGAGCAAACAAGTCACATTTTTAGTACATATGTGTTAGCTGTAGCAGACGTATTGAGGGAGAAGGTGGGAAATGGTTTTCTGACAGAAAAAAAAGTCTGTGATAAAGGGTTGCTTTTTCCTTTTCATGTTCAAAAAAGTTAAACTGTTATTTCCAGACACTTGATTCCTGCTTTAGAATTGACTGAGTGAAGGATATCGTTTTCATCTTCAGTGGTTGTTGTTGTAATGATGAGCTGTTTGTACCCTAAGAGATGATAAATAGATACATAGACATTTAAGCGTAGAGCCACCTGAGTTCATCTTTAAACTTGCCTTGGCAGATGAAACTTGCTTTTCAATAGCTCTCCTCAGATATATTGCTGAAAGTTAAGATATGAGAATCAATCATTAGGGATGAAAGCACTGGGTATTTATCGGAGAAAGGGTTATTAAAAGAAGATCAGCAATGGTTTTACCAAGAATAAATCCTGTCAGACAGAATATGACCGAGTTCTTTGAAGGAATGACAAAAGAAATAAATGATGGGAACGTGGTGGACATAATTTATGTAGACTTCAGTCAGGGGTGTAGCCAGCAATTTGAAGTTTGTACACATCCTGGCTGATCCCTTGCCCCCTGCCTGCAGTATCCCCATAATCTCACACAGCAGACAGGCCATTGCGTATGATCACTAATGCAGCAGGCACACAGAGATGTAGATTTGTATCAGAGCTGTGCTTTCAGAGCCCAGAAAAAAAAAACTGGCCCCAGGAAAAAAACAGATTGTATTTTGCATGTGCTGCTTAAAATGACAGTTTTAGAAAATGTCTTTAGTAAGACAAAATCAGAAACACAGGTGTCAGCATTATAAAGGCAGAATGGCCTAGGTCAATTAGAAATGTATTTCTGTTGGACATGCAATAGTATTTCTTCTGAGTTCTTCCCTCTCTTTTTTGCAGACTGAAAATCAAATATTGATTTGGAGAATTTATAATTTTTTTCTGAGTTTTTATGGGTTTAGTAACTCTCCCCTCTGGTTTCTGTTTCCAGCACAAGTTCCATAACACAGTTCCCTCCCCTATGATTACATCATCTTATGTAAAATGCAGATGTTTTCACCATGTTTTGCATGTATTGCTAATCCAATGAGTCAGAAAATCTTCTCTTCTGCCTTCCCTGAAAAACTGAGTGGGAATTATACAGAATTTCAGCCATCATCACCCCAGTGCTATATTCTAAAGCAGTTTCCATATCAGACCCATTGGTGGGAATCTATATGGTGGTTACTTACTTGTAGCCTTTTCTGAATGCATTGAAAAGACTCTACTCTTCTACTTATCTCCTATAATCTGTGATGTATTACTGGATGTTATTACCTTCAATACTGTCATGCTCCTAACTCATATTATTTCTATTCTCCTGCATGTAATTAACTAGACATCATTCTTCCATATTTACCTACATCTTAAAATTATGCTTTGTCTTACATTTTTTTGCAATTCCTCTGGCTAACTTAGTCTTTTAATTACTATTTTTTCATAAGAATAATGTTTCAGCTAAGCTTGAAATAAATCTATGGATTTGAAGAGCTACACGTGTACAATTTGAATTAGGTTTCAGATCTGAACCTTATAGGTGAACTACACTGGGTTACTGAATCCTGAAAATTTGCATCTGCGTTTCAACTTACAGTTCACCTTAATTTCTGAATAATGTATATATTAAGCACTTACTGTTTCTTTACAGAATTATCTGGAACGGAAGCAAAGGAGAGGAGGATGTATTTGTTTGAAGCTGGATATAGATTTTGAAAATGTGAGCCATTTACTGCTTCCTGATCTTGTGCTATTAAGATTCTGCCTCATGGAATAACATTGAATGTCATACACTGGGTGGTTTTGGTACACACAGTTCCCAGAAGGTCCAGTAATTCTCAGGTGCCCAACCACGTGTACTTTCCACCACAAAGGACCTGTATTCTTCGGTTTTGTGGAACCTAATTTGAATCTAACATGAGAAGTACTTTACTTGCAAAATGTTGCTCCAGCCTTTGACACTCCCTTTGCTTTTAGCTTTTGTCTAGATCTTCAATCTCTGCAAAAAATTGTTTTCACTCCCCGGTATTTTGATATAGGAAAGATTCGAGTGATACAGAGAAAGTCTGCCATTAAAATCATTGCTTTTTCTTTTTGTGGCATCATATCTGTTTGTTTCCTCCCATTGCTACTAATGCTCACCACTAGACAGGCAGGGAGATTTGTTCAAGTAAGCATGTAATCACGTCCTCTAAGAAGTGGTGAACCAGATTACCACAAGGCGTGCAAATGTTTGACAGATTATTACTAGCTGTGTGCCTGCTCACAGGAGTCAGGCCAAGCTCTTCTCTCCCCTGTGCTGTGTGCTTTAAATGCTGCCTGAATTTGGGTCTGAATGCACAGACTCCCCACAATGGTGGTGCAGTCATATGTGGTGGTCTCTCCACCTGCATTAAACATTGAATGTCCTGAAAGTTTGCCTTGAATGGCAGCAGCTGGGATTTTGTTGTGTGTTCATCCTTCTACCAGTGCTATCCTTCAGGGTGTCATTATCAAAGTAGAACATACTTCTCAACCTCAAACAGTGTGTCTTATGGAAAAAAAAAATTCAAGCAGTGAGATATGTGAAATTCTCATTGAATTAATGGGCCTCTTTGATTTTTTGCCCAAGAGAATACAAAAATCAAAAAATTTTTAAGCCAAAAAAATCTGGCGTCTCCTGGGTAAAGTGTGAGAGTTGAGAAGTATGACATAAGCATTAGTAGCCTTTGTGCCTCTTGATAGCTCTGCTGAATCTCCCAAGACTCTAAAAGTTGATTTGTCAGCTTAACATTAGCTTCAGCCTTAGCTGCAGCAGTAGCTGTTGTTTCACCTTTATCAGCAGAAATGGTGCAGCTACTGGAGGGACTGATGTGGTAAATCTTTTTGTGACACCATTTTGTTTTTGCCACTATCTCTAATTGGTTTGCTCGTGCACTCTGCATCCCTAGCTAGATAGGCTGAAAGCTTCATCACACTTTAATTAGAAAAGAGCTATTTTAAAGTTACAGAGTTGACTAATTTTATTCATCAAGTCTCTAAGGGTCACATTTTCAAACTGGACCACTAAAAATGCCATTGGTGATATTTTGCAGAGGCTGAATCCACAATACTGCATTATAAGCATCATAATTTGACACATTCACAAAAATGAATGTAGGTCTGCAGCTACAAGCAAAACACTGTGGATTTTGTGTAAAAAATTAACTGCCAGCTTCCATCTATTTGACCAAGTCTGGATGCCCAATATGGAGTGGTTGAAAATAGTCACTTTGGCATGACTCCCTCTTTCTTCTTTTTTCTTCTATTTCTTAGTCACATTAACTGAAATGAATTTATTGGTTTGCAAAATAAGGCAAAATAACACACTAGAAGTATGTGCAGCCACATGAGAATCCAGAAGATTTCTACAACATTCTAAGGCTGTATCAAATGACAAACAGTAAAGTTGATGGCACTGAAATTTCTGAATATCCACATCCTCATCTCTGAGCCAAGGTGAGAGAGGGAGAGAGAGACAAAGATCAGATCATCCCCTGAGATGAGCCACACACTCTGTGCAGGGAAATCTTGCAGTATCCTTGCAGTGTCTGGTGGGACTACAGGACAGTCACTGCAATCTCTCACCTGCACACCCCTTCCTGGCTTCATTGTGTTCAAAAACATTTCTTACTACAGCAGAATCCAGTTGTTCATTGTTCTGAAGATGTTACACCTTCAGACAGTCTCCAGGACAGCCTTTATGTGAGAAGGTATTTTCAGTTTGGTCAAGCATATTGTTCTGGGTCCTGACGTAGGGGCCTCTGATGCAGCCTGTTCATTCTGCAGCCTGTTCATTCTGTGTTTAGCATAATTATTTTCTGCCAAATAAAATCCATTTCTGTTACACAATCTAGTACCATTGCAGTTTAGGAGGGATCTTTGGCTTGGTATTCCTGATATGTGGTAGGTCACAAACAGCCACATCACAAATGAAAAACACACCTTGCTTATGCAAATGCACTGAATGTTTTCTTCCCCATGCATTTTTATTCTATCAGGTACTATAATAAAGCTAAACTAGACAGCCCATAATCCAGTTTTGAAGATAAAGCCAGGCAGCCCAGGGCTGGTGTAAGGTGGAGGTAGTAGGAAGGCACTGCTGACATGCTGGAAACACTGAGAGTTCTGTGATCTACCTGCAACAAGAGGAGGCAGCTCTTTATTTGCCCTTTTGTGTTTGTGTAGAACGGCAACATTAAATTGCCCTTTGATTTTTACAGCCTTCAATTTGTTTGTTTCTCTGGTACAAAGAAATTTCTTAAGCTACAGTTAACATAATCTCTTTTCCTTATTATGGTTTTAGATGTTATCTCAGTATCTTTCTTCATGTAAAAGGATAGAGAGAGTGGAGCAAGAAATCTATCCTCACTTGATAATCATCAGAGAGGGATTCACCTTGATTGAATGCAGTTATGCCACATCATATTTCCCATCTCTCACTGTAAGGCTTAGTGTTAACAGAATATGGGGCTTCATGATGTATTCAAGCAATTTGGATGGCACTTAATGTTTCTTGTTTCTTTGTTTGTTTTGTTGTTGTGAGGGTTTTTCTGCTTTTTCTCTAAAACCCCGATTTCTGCCTGTATTTTTTTCCTCCATTATTTCATTGTTCCTAGTTTTCTCAAATATTCAGCCCAGGAGAAAGTGTTTAGCGAAGTATAGTTGAAGGTGCATTTTTCCTATGTCCTGTTATGCTAAAACGTTTGCTGTATCCACAGAAAAAGATCTGCAGTTTATAGTAAGGTAGATTTTAGGTACACTTGGCATTCTGCATTTCCAACAGTGATTCTGATGCAATGTGCTGAAACATGAGGAAACAGTGAAATTTTGTGACAAAATTTCATCTTTTCATCTCATATCAAATGTGTAATGCAGGTGGATATGTGCTGTTGCTTCTACCTTCTTTCATACTGGTATATTTATTTATGGTGGGCAGCAAAATGAAAATGGAACGATCCCTCCAGGGTCATTGGGAACACTGCCATGCTGACCTGGGTTTGCACTTTCTTGCCATCCAGCCACCTGTAAACCAATTTGATTTCTGGATCTAAGTTTGGGTGGGTGGGTGAAGAAACTGGCTGAAAACAGAAATATCTACTATGCCTAAGTTTTGATGTATTTCAGTTCATTATATCACACTGATTTTTCAGTTTTATATAAATAATATAAATAATCTAAAAATGTTAAAATGTTTCATTTTAGTTTGTTAGGCCAAACAGATGTTTTCTATGGTGTAGTTTGAACTGTTTTTCTTCATAATACCCTGCAGTGACTCATGGGAAGTATAATTCAGATGTTTTCAGTTAATCAGTTTCAGTTTCATTTTAAAACAAAAGCAAATCCCAAACCTCCTCCCATTATTTCAAAGGGAGTTCCTGCCTCACAGTTATATTCAGATTTTATAAGAAAATCATAATGTTTTGATTCTTATGACAAGAGCACTATTTTTCCTAGAAACAGCATTTTGTAAAAAATTCTCAGTCAGCTGTAGGGAAATATTACAGCCTTGCAGAGAGAGTGAAACATGAATGACAGTTGTTTTTCCTAATATCTTTTCCAATGTTCTCTACATCTATATCCTGCTGTGTATTTAAGTTTTCCTTTTCTTCTGATTTTAGGGCTCTTCCTTTGTGTCCTTGTTCTTTCAGGAAGTTTTATGCAGTGAGGAGGTTGGGCTGCCAGGCAAGGCAGCCTGGAGAGTACCAACATGTCATGCAGACAACTCCATTAATAAGCCCATGGTTATTTCATATCTGAAAGGTGAGGAAAATGGTTCAGTTTGGGACCTATTTGGAAGAGGCAGACAAGTCTGTGACAGGACAATTCTATTTGTCAAAAAGCCAGCTATAGTGAAGGCTTGGATGATGTTCAAAGGAAAATCGAAACCAAATCAGGATTATACAGACTTTCCCAGCCTCTGAAATGTGTTTGATATATAGATCACAAAATGCAGGTTTCTCTGTTTCTTCTGTGAAGACTTCTACCTGGCAACTTCCTTGGTGATGCTGGAACCTAAGTAGTGTTGGGCCATGACAATGTACTATTTAAAACTCAATTATTTGGAAAAAATCTGATTTGGTCAATAAATAGAAGCCCTGAGATGAACCTGTTATTTATTCTGTGTATATAGGACTTCTGTTTCACTCACTGAGATCTACTTACAGCAGGTAATTTAAAGTGTCTTTAAATGGTTAGAAGAAAGCTGTGTTCAGTTTGCTGGGGTTGAGGGCTGACTAGATTGGCTTGAAACTCAAATTGTTTATGTTTTTATGGACAACAAAGACAGATTACAAATTAGTTTACTTTATTTTACCAGCCTCTTAGGGTCAAGGTACTGATGTAGAGGAACAGTCACCCAAATTTTCATTTATAGCTAATGACAAAATATGCCTTTCAGTAATCAGTCCTGTGCATTTTGTGTTGGCTGTCTTGGGTTCTACCTCCAGCATGTTCCAATATCCTCAAAATAAATGCCAAAGTAATCAGTGGTTCAGGGCTCCTGAGCTTTCATCAGCTGAGCCATGGCAGGTGTGTGACAACACACAGGGCACTGCTGAAGTGCTCTCCTTAAGGTACATTTTCAGGTTTCCAATATTTCTGACAGAAGAATAAAATTTAATTTTGAATGTTTTATTATGCTTTGTGGGTTTTTTGCTCATGTACATTTGATACAATATTAAACTTGAATATGTGTGTGTGTGTATATATATATATATGCATATGTGCATAGATGCATATTTACCTTGTGTTAAATACTTGAGACATGCCTGACGTGGAAATTGTGGCAATGTGTATTAAATAAACAGACACATTTCTGAGGATTAAATTGAAGAGATTATAACAAATGTCTTTGAAAAACAGCAATGTCCCTGTCTTGCATTTCTTTCATACACCATTGCTGGCCTGGGTTATACTCATGGAGTGGGATTTGAAGCATCCACCCTCGTATTTCTAAGCAATATTTTCTGTTTTCCCTTTCAACTCCAGTCTTCCTTAAACACCCTAGAGAAATAATATATATGAAATAAATTAAGATTCGGGGTAAAAAAACTACCTTAAAAAATTTCTTGCTAATTAAATTTTGTCTTTTGTATCAGAGTCAGACCAAGAGCCTTTTGAATATCAACAGCACATCTTGAACTGGTTCTAATTCCCACTGAAATGATCATCTGGATCTGTAGAAACACTTTGACTGGATGTGGCCAAGTGTTGTTGCTGTGGTTTCCTGTGTTGGAACATTCCCTCTCTGCTCTCCTCTCAGCCATGCAGGGCAGCGCCTTCCATTCCGACATGATCAGAAAGCAATCCATATTGTGGGTGACATGTGAAACACAGCTCTACATAATGTGCTTGGATAACCATTGATTCCTGAGTTTTGCAGATAATTCTTCACTAAAATTCTGTAACTGGAAAAAAAATTTCTTCTTCTGCATGACAGAAAAAAGAGAAGTATATTTTTTTAGCAGAAAAAGAATTTTTATTCTGATCTGATTTTTGTATTTTGTAAATACAACTGCATCTGCTTAAAAAAGAAATATTAGCAATTTTTATCCATAATCAAAATGCTAAAAAAATATTTTTTTCTCATCCTGTCTTTTAGCTTTCTTTGAAGTCACAATATTAAACCTCCTTAAAAATATTTATGTGTATTTAGTTAACAAAAGCTCCTGTAAGTTGAATCCATGCTGGCAAAAGGTTCAGGTAAGCTCTCTATATAAGCTTACAGACAATTGTGTAAATCTTCAGCCATTAAAGAGAAAGGAGAAAAAAGCCATCCTCATTACACTGCTGTCATTTACTCTTCATCTCCTGTCCTCTTTAGCAGCATTAAGATGGGATGTAAATTTGCCAGTTAATGCTGTTAGAAAATGGATGGTTCAAGAAGGGCAGGAATTAGAGATCAGTATTAGGTGCAGATAAGCTCCTTTTCCTCCGCAGTGGCGGCTGTTTAACATTCATGGGAAAATCATCATCAAACAGCGTTATCACAGCTCTGTTGATGGCTGAGGAACTTCATCACTATGATAATTTTTTTTTTTATAGCTGTGAGCCAAAAAGCTCCCTTTTATTTCTGCTGTCTATAACTGCGATAGAAGCTTGTTTGTATGGGCAGGGTATTGCAAACTCTTAGCTCTTCAGCCAGGTTTGATTTCTTTCCACCATCACTCCCCCACTCAACCCCTTGTGTACGTTGCACTAAACAGTGATGCTGATAAAAAATAAAAAAAAAAGGAGTGCTCAAACAATCCTTCAAAGAATAACTGATATTTTTATGATCAGTAATTCAAAGTTTGACAAGTGATGCCATTCTGTAATGAAACTGTCATCCATTTTGTGGTGAGGTAAGGTTAGACACTGTAAAGCAAACATCCAGGGATGAAGTAGATATCTGATGCCATGTGATCTTGACCACAAGGTGCTTCAAGGATCACAACATGGCTAAGAGTTACTTTTTTTTGCTTTTTTCATCGTCAGGTGAAAGGATTCACAGCTTGTTACATCTTTTTATCCCCTCCGACCCAAGAAAGGGACTGTACTTTACTGCATTTTCTTGAATTTCTTTTAACTTAAAGTTACGATAGTTCATCTGTAGGTATTTTGTGGCAACATGCAATGTCCAATTTTAATCTCATCAAATCTGTCTAAGGACTCACCTCTAAATGGTATTTCTACCTCATCCTGAGCCATCTTCGAATGTATCTGAGATGTAGATCATGGTTCTTTGCCTCATGCTGGTGAGGAGGGAAGATACACAGTTCCAGAATGCATGCATTCTTCCAGGGGAGATAAGGTGCTATTCAAGGAAATTTTTTAATTTATTAAGGTTCTCAGCTAATGCTTCTTTTCAGCTTTGACCTCATTTTTTGTAGTTTATCTGCTCTAAATGACATTTCTCATTTTGAATATAGCTGGAAAACATTGTGCTAAACAGCAATTTTGTAGCCTCCACAGCACCACCTGATAATTTTGATATTTCCACTTTGAATTCAGCATTGATTTGATTACTTAGGTAATTTACTTTTGACACAAGCTCATTCCTTGTCTTTTCCTGAGCAGGGAATTCCAATCATGACATGTTGTGCTGAATTATGCTTGGAGTTTCAAGATAAGGACTTTTGTCTACTCGAGACTCCGCTTAGGCCACCAAACTCATTTCCCAAAGGAAGAGGGTTTGAATCCAGTCAGGAACCCAAAGGTGAAAGGCCAGTCCTTTATAATTTAAATATTACCATATAAACATAAGTTTAAAGCAGATATTGTGTGGTTGGGGGAACAGTAGAGTTATTCTGAGTGAAATTTGAAGGAACCGTTGCCTAAAGAAGGGGCCCAGGAGGCTCCCAAGGCTTCTGACTTCCAAAGGTCCCGGTTGCCTCCAGGGTGACTCCTTGCCTCTGGAGCAGTCTGCCAGGCTCCTCCTCAGCTTGAGTGGCACCACTGGGTGCCAAGAGAGCCTTCCTAGGCTGCTGCCAGAGCAAGGGTTTGAGGAGACCAAAGTGAACCTTCCTTTGCTGAGCTTCAAGTCAAGGGAGCTCTCAGCCATGGCCAGAATGGGGTGGTGCTCCCAACTGAGATTATGCTCTTGCATGAAGTCATTGTCATCAGTGATTCAGTCATTCCTCATGACAAAAGAAGGATGTGCTCAAATAAAAAGGCACCTAGCCCAGATTGCTGCTGGGTGAGCAGCTACCAGCTCCCGTGGGAATCCAGCTAAGGCAGCTATACTCCTGCTGTGTAACAACCTCAAAGATTGAAGATGGGCTAATTTTTCTCCAGACAGAAAGTTTGCTGCTTCTTCTGAGTTTCTGAAAGAAATAGTCACAGTATAACCAAGAGTTTCTCAGGAATCATCAAAGGCTTTTGTAGAAGTGAAGGTCTTGTGATGTTTGGATTTTAGGGTGTTGGTTTGTTTCAGTAGGGTAGTAATAATTATCATGGAAAAAATGTAAGTACCAAGCAAGGTCTGTTTCAGAGCAGTTCTGCCACCACCACATGCTTCTCCTCCTTAGCCCTTGCTTTTCTAAGCAAGCAAGCCCCTCTAGTTTCATCAGCAGGTAAACCCCTCTAGTTTCTTCAGCAAGTATGGGAGAAGAAATGATTTTTTAATTGTTGCACTACTGAACTAGATGAGATTTTTTTCTTGCAGTAGCTGTACAGTTTCCTCTCTGTGTTCAAAGGGAGGAAGCTTGTGTTACCATAACATTGACCTTAAGATACTGTAGGACTGTTACAAAGACACTTGAATGTTTTCTTGCCTTTTCCAAATTGCATGAAGCCTCTGAAATGTGCAAAGATATTGGGGTGTTTCAGTATAGCTCCAGGTTGGCTTCATGACCATTTAAATATCCTGGGTTAAATTCACTTTTTCCTAGGACATCATGGTTTCTTGTATGGTTCATTTTAAAATAACTTGACTACAAAAAAAAAAAAAAAAAGAATGCCTTGGGTTCACAAGAACAAAAGACAATGATTGTAATTTGCCTCTGCCCTTTAGCAAAGCAAGCAGCAATTTTCTAGTATTTTACAGTCATCCATCTAGCTATCTGTTCATCTTGTAATACCCTTACTTTTTCTTGGAAATATTCAAATTTATTAACCTTTTAGTAACTGGCAACCACTAAAATGCTGTATTGAATTAACAAAGAGGGAACTTGTCTGTGTAGAACTTTCTGTGCTAATTTATTGGTTTACTCCCTTTTTTTGTAGACAAAAATTGCCCATATGTTGCCATTGGCAGCTGCTGCCTGTACTGCCTTGACTTCCACCTGGGCAGGGTGGTAGGAAGGCACATTATTCTCATTAAAAAGGATCTTTTACAGTAGTGCAACAAGGCACAAGGCAGTTGGTGTTGGCCCACTGGAGCTCACTGGAATGTGGAAAACATAGGTGGATCTTTGAGGCAAGGCTGAGTGTTATTCATGCACTAATTTTGTCTTGATTATTTAAGGATTCTTTCTCAGGCAATAATAGAGGGCATATTTATCTTAATTTATATAAATGGACTCTGTGTAACAATGGTAAGAAAGGCAGTTTTTTAAAATTACAACTCATCATTCAGTGTCTTCTGAAGTGTCACGCAAAGATATCTGATCAAACTCTGCACGACCCAGCCCAGATACTGACAGCAAAGCACCTTCCTCAGCACAGTGCTCAGCTGGCTGAGGAGCCCTGGGCAAGCTCAGGATTGCAAAGCTGTGCAGACATAACCAACAGTCTCACCCTTGATGGCTGGGGAAATCTGGCACTTCTGATGTGAAAAGGAAGGTGCTTTGAGCCTCAGCTGTTTGTTCCCACTGACTGCTCTTGGCTGAGGCTTGAAAATTTGCAGTGCAGATTCAAAAGTGGGCCAGACTGCATCAGAAAGATTGATTTTAATAAGGCTGAGCTCCTAGCTGTAGGAATTATAAAACTAGGCACAGATCAGATGGCTGTAGAGGAAAGAAGCACAAGGACTTGGGGTTGGATAGTTACTGAGAATACAAACCTCTCTTGGATGGAAACAGTGGGACTGTTTTGGGTAAGAATATTCTATGTACGGACCACAAATGGCAACAGCTCATCTGCAGTCCAGGAAGGTGAACCTAATCAAGTCAAGTTTGATCTTAAACCTTTTATGGATTTTTTTTTTCTTGTTCTCTGCCCAGGGAATCTGCTCAGACAGTTTTCTGGGCAGGAATTTCTAGGGCTTAGGCTCATGTGAGCTGACATTGCCCAATGATGGTATTTAGGGATTCTGCAGTGTCCAGCACTGTGAGTCTCTTCTTGCTCCAGTCCTTTTCTAGGCATAGACTCACCTTCTTCCAGGCATGTTTCCTTATCAGAGGAGTTTACATTTACTAATCTCAGTGGCTGGAATTCGTGCTGCAGCCTGTGGACTTGTGTGTATTTGTTCATGCTTCACTTAAGCACTAGAGCTGGAAAGATGCAAACAAGTAATTGCACAGCACTGCTGAGCTTTGTGCTCTAGCTCGTCTGGCTGCCTCAGCCACTGTATTCTGCAGGGACAGGGACCATGTGTCATCTCCTCTCAGTCACTTCTGTATATACTGGGACAGCCAGAAATTAAGCAACTTTTGGACATTTATCTTTAACCTTTAATAATTTGCTATGCATATCCACTCATTCCTTTGTTATATTATCAATATTCTGCAGTGCTACTGGTTTTAATAAGAAGCCTTTTCACTGGTTTTCTTTGTTCTAGTCATCTAATCTCCTAATAGAAGTTTCTAATTAAATTCCTACAGCCGTTTTCAAACTGTGTTTTGAATAACAAAGTCTTGCAAATGCTCAAAGTGTACCTCTTCCCCTGGCTTGGATGCTCTACCTTCCAAATAGCTGTGGAGTAGTGATGTAGGTCACTGTGGAGAAGTGTTGCTCAGAACCTCTCTCAGCTGAATGAGAGGGATGTAAATTATCCATTTCCTATACAGAAATAATGCAGCAGGTCTAAGAAAAGTCTTCCAGAGTCTCACTCACAGTTTTAATGAGTTTTGAACTGACGAGGAAGAAACCCCAGGTATTCATGGAGCAACCAGTGCTTTCCTGGTGGACCTGGTGCTTCACAGAAGCTGAGAAACCAGGATCCCCAGAGACATTTATTACTTCTATATCCAAAACCCTCTCATTTGGGTTTGAACTTTATGCACTGGGTGCAGCTAAGGGTTGAATTACTGTCATTTATATCTCATCAGCATTCTTCAGCTACTCCTGCAGCAGAAAGGAGAAAAGTGGGAAGAAAAAGAAATGTCAGAATCAGCTCATAAATATGGTGATTATGATAAATATGAAAGACTATGTTTGTCTAATTGATCCTTCTTTTATTAATCCCAGGAAATGTTGCTACTGGCGTGTGCTGCCGTTTCCAGCTGGGTCAGCAGAAGTACTCAGAGAAATGTTGCTGGCAAAAGGTATTTCTTGGTGCCCACACCTGCACATGGTTCTGCACACAGAGATTTCTGCAAACAGACCTGCTCATCCTCTGCTCTGCAGCTCAAAGCTCCTTGACTGCACATCTGATGAGAAAACCTCAGCCAAAGCTGCTGCTTTCTCCCCTTTCTCTAAAGCACTGCCACATTCCTGCCTCTCCTGCACACCTGCAGAGGATATTGTTTTGGCCAGAATAAGATGAGCCCAGGTGGTAACATAATGCACATTGCATCTAGATTTAACACCTGTTGCACATAGGGCTTATGAGTTTTAATCAGTTTTATGCAAGTTTTTGGCTCTCTGGTTTTCTACTTTTTTATTTCAATCCTGTTTAATAAGTGTACAAAGAGCAGCAGTAGATTTATTTAGAGGTGGTTCAGCTTTGTCATCGGGGGCTGCTAACAGAGGGTCTGTTTTAGTTTTTATTTCCTTTTGCAAAAGCATATATGCATGAATAAAAAAGGCTAAATTTTACAGATGTATAAATTTGGCTTGTCTATGTTATAATAATACCCAAATTGTCTGTGGTCAGTCTTACCTGACAGTCAAAAAGCCAAGATGGATTCCATGCTCAGCTGACTTTAGGGACTGGGTAGGTTTGATTCAAAACACCTCTGCCTTTCCCCTGTCTATGGGATATCTCATTTACAGACTGGATTCAGGTTTGCTACTCCTGGTGCTTTATTGCAAGCATAGAAAAATTTTTAGGTCGAAATTGGATCTCACATAAAATGAGGGAAAGCCTTTGAAATTCCCTACATGAACAGCGCTCAGTACTCAGAAATGTCAACATTTCTGCTTCCTCAGCATTCACCACAGAGACTTCTGTCCAGCATGGCACCCTAGCACCTGTGCTTTTCATTTTTTTGTTAATAATATATTTGACTCTTTAACAGGGAGTTTTGTGATCTACTACAAAAATAACTTACAGGAAAACTACTCCGAAAAGTTTTTTAATCTGATGGTCTTTTAAATTCCATGTAATTCCATTGACAGTATTCTTTACCATTACCTGAAAAAACTCTGTTTATTCTAAACATTCTTTTCTGAGCTTGGAAATTTTTTTCCCATTCTAGGAGCAGACTTTGAAATTGTGATGTTCTTTTAAAAGTGAAAACAGACAGCAAGGCTGTCAGTTTTCCAGTATGTTTGTGAGTAAATTCCCTTACCTTTTTTCTCAAATAAAAGACTGGTTATCTCTGTGGAGGAGACTCTCCACTACAGAAACCTGAATGCCTTATCAGAGATGTAGATTTCAGGACAGACAGTACATTGCCTGTAAACTTGCAGCTCAGATGACAGATGGAAACCTGATAAAGTGAGTGTACTGATCACTGCACAGAGATTAGACTCTCTAATTTGCATCTTCTCTTCAAATAACGTTTGCTCTGTTTTAGCCTTCAAATTTACCTGAGCTTCAAACACAGGCATTTGAGGCCTGAGCTTATTTAAACTTCATTTTTTCAAGTGGAGCATTACTGTTTGGCTGGATTTTAGTTCTGCATCTAGCAAAATACAAACACTTCAGGGCACGTGTGTCAGCTTTTCTGCTCCCTCAGAATTCACCACAGGGGCTTTGTCTGGCCCTGCACCCTCTCAGCCATGCCCCTAAGTTTTTGTGCTTAGCAAAATGTCTCAAGTATCTCTTTGAGAATTCCACTCTAAAGTGTGTGTCTGAGAAATATCTCCTCTTCCCCAAAGTGCTGGGGCATTTTTTAGCTGGATAAGGCTCTTGAGAGACAGACAGGATGGAGCTTAGGGTCCTTCTTGAGGGCCACACCCCCCAGGCACTCTGGAGGCAGGTTGACATTAGCTAGCCTGCACAAATATTTGCTTGCATCTTTGCCATTTTCAAATTCTGTCTCTCTTGTTTACTCTTCCCTGTCCCTGCCTATCATGTTTCCTTCCTGGTTGTTGCCATTAGCATGTAATCTTTCTGTTCTGTGCCTTAAACTAAAGCACATTTGTCTGCCATTATCTGAAATACCCTTTATTGATAGGCATAAATAGCAGTGCTGGTGCCTAATGCACATAACTCTGTTCATGTGAGGTGCCCAAAGGCTTTTCCTGCTGGCCATTACAAGGCCAGTGTGCAACTGGCCTCAGGTTAAAAACTTCATTTCATCCATTCAGTATGTAAAGATTTGTAGGGGCAGAAGAGAGGGACAACAATGAAAAGCTAGATCTCCTTACATTCCCATCCTTTCACTGGAATATTGTGACATTTCACAGGGTAGGAGGTGTTCATGTCATTTAGCCTGTATGAATGGCACTGAGTGTTTGTGGTGTTGTACAAGCCAACAGAATATGGCTTGAAATGCTTAAAATTGCTCTGGGATGGTAGAAGTAGGATGTGGTCTGTAAACAGGCTTCTGTAAATTTGAGTAAGATCATGTCAAGCAGTTTGAATATATCCCCACTCATCTTGAAAAGTAAAGGTTTAGTTTCAAGCAGTTCTGCTTTCTTACGAGTTGAAGACATCCCCCACCAGTGGGACAGAGACCTTGTCCCACTAAGGAGGACACCAGAGAAAACTGGTTTCAGGTAACTGATCACAGAATCACAGGATCATCAGGGCTGCAAGAGACTTCCAAGATCACCTAGTCCAGCTGTAAACCCAGCACCATGACAACCACCCCTAAACCATATCCCCCAAAATCCTAAGCTCTTGCTTTGGGCCTTAGCATCCATTTCTAACCACGCCTTTCAAAGCAGGTGCAAAAACCCTCATGAAAATAGCTCAAGGAGGAAACAGTTTTATCACCTTTATCTTAGGGTTCTGGATAGTCCAGTATCTGCTGAGCCATTGAGTACTTTACCATGCAATGTGGGGAAAGAAGTTTTGATGCTCATGCAAGCTCTGTAGCAGTACACACAGCTCAAACCTTAAGCCTTTTTTCTTTTTTTTTTTTTTAAGTAGCAATTAATGAGAATCGTGATCTAAAAATTAAAATGGTAATGAGCTTTTAGCATAATGAAAAGAGCTTGTACAAGCAAGAAAAAGCATTTGTGGGTCTCTGAGTCACATTACTCCCCAAATACAAAAGCAGATGTTAGCCTTGGCTGGAATGAGGCATATTGACTTATTTCATTTTGCACAAAAACTCCTCATGTCACACATAAAGAGGATGCTCTCATGTCTCCAACCTCATATTCTAGTGTTCTTCTTATCCATAGCTTTGTTAATTTGGGGCTGAGAAATCATTCTGGATTGATTATATTTTTCTTTGTTTGCACATCCTTATCTTTCCATCGAATCAGAGTAGGGTTTTGGTTGGAAGAGACTTTAAAGATCATCTGGTTCCTATCCCCTGTCACAGGCAGAGGCATTTTCCACTGGAAGGTGGAAGGTACATTTTAAAATGTACTAGTACAGGTTGATGTACAGTCAATGATTTAGGAGTCAAATAAATAGCTAAGACAGTTCAAAGATGTAGAAAATAATGTCATTTTTTATATGACACAAATTATACCTGGAGTAATTCAGGTGAGATTCAATAAAATTGCTCCAAATCAAAAATAAGTACAAGTGCATTGTCTTGATCTGTCTCTCTCTCAGTGAGTACTGACAAAAGAAATATTATTTTGAGGAGAGAATGATTTTTGAGCAGTAACTTGGTGGCTTTTTTTTGATGAGTATGTGACATTTTGCAAGTCTTACAAGTATCCAAGTATAACAATGAAGCCTCTCTCTGTGGCAAAGACACCTAAGAACATACAAGAGTTTGGAAGGCTTTTAAGCTTGACCTATAAAAAAAAAAGCTCATGAATATTGTAGCTAGAATTTGCTCCTCACTGTTAGCTGAATTGATGAGTTGAATAGATGTCCAGGGTTTTTTCCATCTGAATTGAGAGTATATTTCATTTCTGGGGGAAAAAAGGAAAAAAAGCATTATTCAGAAGAAGAGACTTTGTTTTTGAAATAATTTTCCTTCTTTTAACATTTACAGAACATTCATCTATTTGAAGTCTGGCTCCCAAATATAACAGGTTTTATCTCAGAGGCATGAAAAAAAATGTGGTAAATTAAAAAAAAGAAAGAAAAAAACCACATAAAGACTGAACAAGCAAAACAAAATATATTTTAAACTGTTTCCAAGTGTTTGAGTTGTTTAGGCATAGGCGGTACCTACATTTGGGGTCTAATGGAGTGTCAGGGATATTTACTGGATGTCTTTTCTTTTTCTCTGGTTTTGTTTTATGAGCATAATTTGAACCTACCTCATTAAACAAACATATATTCTCACAAACATTCCTTTTGCATTTCATGGCTGTAGCTTATCATTCTTTGTAATTTTTGGCTCGCTACTCTATTGATTCTTAAAAAGTTGGGAAAGTTTGAAAAATAAAAAGTCTTGCTCTCACCAAACAACTTCGAGAAACTCAGTGTGAATTTTCAAAAGTGTTGGTATAAAGAAAACACCCAATTTGCATGATATGTCTAAGGGATTTGTGAGATTAATTTCCTTATTCAGCCTTGAAAATCCTGCCTGGAAGAGTCAGTCTCACAATTCAGGATGAAGGAGAGGAAGGCCACAGGACACAGATGGCACCTGTGCCATCAGGGCAGTTCCCTGCGATGGCTGCTGGAGCTGATCTTGCTGAATCACCCTGGTCCTGAACCCCCTCAGCAGGGAGCTGGGAGATTTGACAGGTCAGCAGGGAATTTCGTGCCTAAACCCTTGACTGAGTCTGATCACCTAATGAATATGGGGCTTTATCCTCCCTATCTAATGTAATTGTGGATGTGCTTATGAATATCTAATTTTTAATGCATTGGACATGGCTCTCCTGACAACCCATACATGCAAGCTAAGTCTGTAACTTCTGTATTTTTTGGTCTACCTGATGAGTGAAATAAAGTGACCCTTAGAGGGAAGTCTGTACTGCAAACCTGTCTATGTGAGGCTACTTGTGCAAATGAGGAAGGGGAGGGGGGTAAATACTTACTCTTCCAAACGGGTTTAAAAAGAGATACAGTGCTCCATATTATCTGACAGTGCTCTGGCTTTTCACTCGGGGAGACAGACATTAAGGTGCATTAGTCCTATCATTTGTATGTCTGTAAATATCAATAAAGTATGTTATTTGGCATTCACGTTGACACAATGAAGGACGAGGACTATCCTTTTCAGGAAATTTCACAGAGCCATTCACAAACAAAAGCTCAGTAATTTAATCTTTCAAAAGCTCAATAATGCTATGTTCAAAATTGCAGGTTTTAAACTAATGTACCTGATAAGTAATGATGACAGAATTTAAAAGGTCCATTATTTGGTAATCTAATATTCCCAATCCCAGTTATCTGTCAAAGAGAATAGTCTCCCTTAAACAGCGCTAATGCGTTCACATCTCCGTTAATCTCTCGGGGAGAAAAGAAGCATTCTTTAGGGGCTTTATCTGCTCCCAAATGTCTGACTCCAGGAGGAGCCATTTCGCACGGCTGCCGGGCCGGTGTAAATGACTCCAAAGCCTTTGTGCGATAGGTGCGATTCCTGGCGGGTACACCGGGAGAGGCGCTGCCTGCCCGGCCAGCCCTCGGTGTCCCTTTACACGCCGTGCCTGATGCCTCTGAATCCTCGGCTGCTTCTCCCCTCCAAAACAAACATCGTGCCTGCGCCTTTGCTCCTGACCTGCTTTTCTTGCTCCGTGTGTTGCTTTTCTGTGCAGCACAACTCTGCTTTTCTGTTGGCATCTCCCATCCGTACTCCAAAAAGTCGCGGGACCGTGGTGTCGGTTTGGCAGGATTCACAAGAGGACAGATTGGAAGTGCTGCTCCTCTCCTTTCTATGGAATGACATGATCATACACACAAGAGATGGGATCGGGCGTACCACAGCTGCCCACGGACTCTGAATTTGTGTGAGGGTGCACAGGGAAATGGAGTCACTCTGAGTTTTCCTTAGATTTGCAGCCAAGGCTCCTTCCTCCCAGTTTGCCTCCTCTGAAGGTTTCTCAGCTTGCAGCTCAGCTCTTTAAATCTCATCACTGGAGGAGGTTTGGGCCTCAAGCGGACCTGAGTCTGCCCTGCTCCATTCTAAATCCACAGAACCATGGAATGGTTTGGGTTGGAAGGGACCCTAAACTCCATCTGGTTCCAGCCCCTCTGCCATGGGCAGGGATGCCACTCGCTATCCCAAGTTGCTCAGGACCCTATCCAGTGTGGCCTCCAACATTTCCAGGGATGTGTTCCAGGCATCCACTTCATCTCTGGGCAACCTGTGCCAGCGCCTCCCCGCCCTCTGAGCAGGGAATTTTTACTGATGTTCAATCTAAATCTCTCCTCTTTAAGTTTAAAACCATTCCCCCTTGTCCTATCACTATCTAGACATATAAAGAGGTTTTCCTGTGTTCAGGCTGATGCAGGACTTTTCAAAGTCTGTGTACAATAGAATAAAAGCAGTCACTACTTCAGGAAAACTGTACTTTTTTCTGGCTGAATTTTTCGAACAGTGAAGTAGAACATATGTAAGTACACAGAATTCCTTGAGGTTTTTATGCCTTTCTTTGTCTTGATTTTCAGAACTTAAAGACACCACAAACTGACCCAGAAGGAAACTTTTCTAAATCATTGAGTGTATCAATATAAAAGCTTTATTTGCAATGCTGCCTGGAGCACTGAAACAACATGATTTCTCTGTGAATCCTATGGAGCAACATATAAATACACTTGGCATAGTGTTGTAAAGGAGTTCTGAAGGTGGTGTTAACTCAAAGGTTTTTTTGTACAATTCAAAGAAAAGGAGAAATGGTCAGAATTGTGGTATTGTTGAGAAAATGTAGCTGTTTACTATGTCTGCAGGCTATTGGTTTTGGAAAGCAGTTGAGTGGAAATTGCTTTTTAAAAAAAAAATCCTATCCAGAGTCAGGAAAGAAAGTCTCATGTTCACATATAAAAGCAGCTCTGTTTAAATTTAAAGAGTGAAACTAAAGGTCCAGTTCAAGGTATAGTAACTATCCATGTTTAATACCCTTAGTCCTATGAATAAAGAGAGAGTACATATTAAAGAATATTACATTACATATTAGAATTATTGAAGAATCTGTCACATTCAACATAATAAGCAGATGGATGGCTATAGTGTGTCAAAGCAACACCCCACCCCTGCCCAGAGAGCAGAGTGCCTTCCCAGCTCCTGCTGGAAATTGGGAGCTGCCTTGCTGCTGGTGTGGGTGCTGCCCATGCAAACTGGCTCCAGGAGTCCAGTAAACACCAGTTGCTCAAAGAACAGGACTCACTTCAATTAGGAGAATCATCCCACTGGTGAAATGAACACAGCCATCTCCAGGATGCATTTGTGACCCTCTGGAAGATAAATTTGCTGTGGGAAACAAACGCCTCCCTATAGAAACTGAGCCACATATTCAACACCTGGCTGGAGACTAACAAGTGGTTATCAGGCAGCTCCAGGAGAGCTCTTCAGCAAGTGTTTAAATCTGCATTCCTGTTTCAGTGTTTTGTTGGATCATGGCAAGGGGAGCATGATATTAGTGTGACACATGTAACCCTTGTGGGAGCACTGAACTGGTGCATATCCACCCTTAGCCCAGGTGTGACACCTTTCCTGCCAGCCCCCTGTCTGCTGCAGCTGAGGGGACAGGAGGCATGAAGAGGAGCTTAAGAAATGTTTCCCTAGCAGCACTTTCCTCCTGGTTTCCCTCTCTGGAAGCCTGCAGGGAAAGCTGGCCCTTTTAATCCCATTTGGCACATTAGGCATTAATTTGGTGATGTTTTGAAAAGTTTTGAGAGGTTGAAATACATTTTCTTGCTGCTGTATGACTCAGAGCATTTCGTGTTTTCACTGAAGTCATCTCAGTGCCACAATTTACATGGGAAGATCAAATCCTGTGTATGTGCCACTGAACTGGGAGAATGTGCAGAATATTCTTTGTGTTTCTCTGCCTCTCTCTGACGCTTCAGAACCAGTGAGTGCTCAGTTCCCACCTGATAAATTGTATCTGACTGCCAAAGTTAAATTGAACTTTATCTACAAAAGGAGACCTTTTCTTCTGCTCCCATGAAAGCATCTTTCGGGGTGATGTTTAAACAATTATATATTAAAGAGCCTTTGCAATATCAATAATTAAAGCTAAATAGGTCAGAGAGTTTGTTAGGCGCTTTCTGTATTTCTGGGTAGTTCCTTCTCAATTCCAAACAAATTAGCTAAAAATTTCTGCATTTAATTACTTCTTTAGTCAGATTTTCTTAGCTGTCATTGCTTCACTGCTCTTTTGGGTGCTATTAAAAGCTCAATATATTTGTTTTGATTCGTGCTTCTGTTAAATACCACACTTTGCACAGTTTAGTTCAACTAGCCATCAACTCAGGAATATGGAAGTTTTCATTTTTTTAGGCTGGTGATTCTAAGAGATGACAGTCAGTATTCACAGCTCACTCCAAAACCTGTTCCAGGCCTGCCTTAAAAAGTCTGGATTACTCCTCAGGTTTGTGGATTTGCCCCTTTCTCTGATTTTTTTGCCTTTGCTCTACAGGTCTTTAGCTCCAGCTAGTGGCTTACTCCAAAATGCAAATTTTGTCCAGTACCTTAGAAGAAAGGGAGTTTAGTAGGATTTCTTACAGTATTCTGAACTGTGTGTTGAGAGGGGGAATTATTCAGAGGCATTAGTTCTTCCTGGCTAATTTGGGTTAACCCACTGAATCTTTAAAATGTAATAAACACACTCCTTCTTCAGATTGCAGGTTCCTGTGTTATCACATTGGGCCAAATTCTGCCCTCAAGTGCAGACTTGCACAGCTCCTCTGGACTTCAAAGAGAGCAGTACGTATGTGTCTTAAAGCAAAAATCCAGATGTTTTATCAAATAAAAAGCTTTACCTCAGCTCCTACTTTGCACCCTTCTTGTTGAGAGTTGGTGTAGCTTTTGTACAACATGCACAAACAAAACTGGAAAGCTTTATTTTGAAGTGGGGTTTGAGATTTGCATCTACCTTTGGTGGGATTCCTTTTCTCTCAGCACTTTGTGGTGCACATGGATCTCTTCTGGCTCTGGAAGCCTCTTGCTCAACCTGGTGACAGAGGATTCCCTTGGCAAATTGTCCCCTGGAAGAGTAAAAAAAGGAAGATTTTGGGTGTTCCACAGGAAAGAGAGGTGAGTGCCCCTGCTGAAAATCTCTCTTAAGTGGATTTGAGGTTCTGCAGGTGCAGCTGTGTCTATGGTTGGACATGAAACAATCAGGCAGCTCCAGGAGGTCAGCTACCAAGGCTGGGCAGAGAGCAAAAAGAGACCCAGCCTCTCTTTATTCTTATATTTATACCTTTTTACAGACAGTTATGGATTGGACAAAGAGGTTACCACCTCTCCAATTCCATAGGTGAGAAACACAGCCCATCACATTCTCCACCCCAGAAAGAAGAATGAAAAACAACATACAAAGTACAAAACAATCCTTGGCTGGTTATAGAAACATGGATTGTTTACACAAAATCTATGAGAACCTTTACTACCAACTATAAACACAGCACTCTAGAAAAATCAGGGCGACACAGCTGTGTCCTGCCTTGGCAAATCCAACCCTGCAGTCACAGGCAGAGTGCTCGAGAGAGTCTGAACACTGGGGTGGAAGGGTGCAGGTTGTTTCCATATGAGGAGAAAAATAAGTTTTTCCAGCAACAAATGATTGTGTCTTAATTAGATTAATTCACACAACCTGCCCTAATCCTCAGACTGTAATGTTTAAAAGGTAAAAGCAAAATGCAGTTTAAATTCATAGAAACCCACACATCACTTTCTCCTAAGGTTTCAACTGGAAGTTTCATTGGAAGTGTAGATAAAATAAGTATAATTTAAAACTCTTTTCTTTCCCTCAGCCCCCACCCCAAGAAGTACATATATCCATAGTCTGTGGGATAAAAGCACATGGGCAGACACAAGCCAGGCTTTGTTGTGTGGCTCTCAGCGTTGGCACCAATACAGATATGGCTGCCTTGGCAGCACTAGAGGAAACCCATCTGAATTCTACAATCCTCTTGTTTAAACCCAAAGACTCAAATGTCTGTTGTTTGTTCAAAGACTTTTATTGTTTCCATTTCATTACTTGGTGAACTGGATACTGGGACAGGTGTGTCTGCAGTCTGTTCATATTGACTGTCCATCTGAGATAGCAGATAACATGATAATGCATTCCTGGGTTTCACAAACTTTGTCACTTCTGCCATAAAACCCTGGCACCTAGTGTAAATAAATATATCTAGAATATACTAAATTCAATCCAGGTCTCTGTCCAAGGGCAGTAATCTGTTCCTGAAGGCCTAACCTTCCTCATCAGTCAGAAATTCTGCTAGTTTTGCACTGTTGATTCAGTCCTTTTCTGAAGGTGAGAAAAGCACCAGAGTACATTAAGAGATTTTATGTCAACATCTCAGATGTAGCTTTTGCCACAGCTGAGGCAAACTAAATAACATTTATACTGTGCAACACCAAGAATTCCTGTGCCTGCCCTGATACAGATACAGCTGTATCTCTGCTTTGTCTGTTAATAAATCTAGGCACAAACTCATGTAGACATACAATTTATGTGTGTGTGTGTATATTTATATAAAAAATTATGCATCTGCACGCAGTCTCCCACCAGTTTTTTCAATTCCTTATCTCTCACAGGTATTTTCATTTAATTCCAATATATCAGAGAGTGACAGAACAAGTAGAATTGTTAAGTGCTTCCCAAGGTTCTGTTGTCAGTGTTATACCAAGGCAAAAAAATAACATATTAGTGCTGTAATTTTCTACCAAGTGCACCAACAACACACATGGGACACACGCAGAAGTCTATTGATCCACTAGGTCAAGGACCTGAAAATATTTGAAATTGTTCTTTAGAAAAATAAAATAACCCACACTCTTTTTGAATTACTGTGGTCTTTCAAAGTCCATATAAAGTATTACGCAAGGAGACAAAGCTATTTTACCAGGCAGGCAGATATTCCAAATTACTGGTTCTTAACAAGCATGGTAATACATCAGTCAAAAGCAATAAATTTAAACTTAATGAAATCTCAATTTGCCTACAGTGCATTTCACTTTGACATTTTCTACATTGCCACGGTGCTTTGATAAAGTTTTTTAAAATGCAAAGAAAGTGTCTGTAAGGCTAAAGAGCAGACTTGGTGCCATTGTGCCCAGTGGAACATTACAGTACTTAAGTTCCATCACTATATGCCCTGTGGCAGACTAAGCCTGAGTGCTAACATAGGTTCAGTTTTCATTATCATCATGTGATTATCCATTTTACTGCATTTAACTGATAATACAACTACCAGCTCACCTTAAAAGAATTAGCTTGGAGGTTTCATTGCTTTCCAAATGGAATTCATTTGACAAACAAATGACAATTAGCCCAGTCTCCCTGTTCTGTGTCAGGATGGTTTTTGATTGAACCTAGACCAATTTACAATTTTTAAATGAGTTTAGACATTTACATTTAAAATGTCTAGAGGAAATTAGCCTTGGGACATCTAACAGCCAAAATGCTTTTTGAAGTTGATTATTATTTGATCTAGTACCCTCTACCTGTACATTTTGTTCTGACTTCAAAGTTTTGGAATGAAAATGCCACCTATACCTCAAAGCACAGGGAAAAACTTAAAAGCAGTTTTACTCATTATGTTATGCAAAGAAACCTATATTTTAATATTCGTTTAATATGGTTAGTTAGCTTTAATGACACCAGTTTGACAGTGTCATAGTTTTCGAATATAAGACATTGATTGAAGTTTCCTGTGCTTGCCAGCATTTTTTTTTGTAGAATGAAAGAATATCTTTTGAAGGTGAGATTCATATGCCCCACACTGCCATTCTGCCACAGATAGAAGGGTAATCATTTACAGATGAATGCATGTTTTTCTACTGAGCCAGAAATATGTTGTCATTTCTGCATTATTCTGCGTATCAAAATCTTCATTGATTTTTGTTTTCCTGCGTGCTAAATCTGTCCAGCTTTATTCGTATTGATCTTAAAGCAGGAAGAACTCCTTGTGGAAAAAGGATTGTCAATAATTCCATTATAAATATGCAGGCCCAGATAACACGGCCATGAAAATTGGGCTGAAATTAGGCACATGGTATCTCAGCCTTGAGGTAATTTGGATCACACTATTTTTATTTTGTATTCCTAATTTATGCAATTTTTGTAAAGTTAGAAGACTCTACATTTGGCCATTGCAAAATTATGAGCATAAAAATAACTGCTGTTGTTTCTGAGTCTTTAAAGTTCTACCAATCCTTATGGAAGTCTTAAAACTTTCAGAAATAGATCTGCTTTATTTTAACAAAATCCCCCTTTTCCTTGCAAGCAGTAATGATCACTTGGGAAGTATTTTTAAAAAACATTTCATTTTTTTTTCTTATTTATGACCAGGCAACATTATCACAAAGTAAGGTTTCTATCATGGATAAGTATGATATTCTTATAAAAGTTCCTACAAACCCTGCTCAAGAGGGGTTTAGGCTTCTGAGGCCTTAATTGTCCAAACAGAGCTGAGATTTTGGAAGGGGCTGGGTTAGAAACCCAGGTCTGAACCATCACTCCTGTTTTCTCATGCCACAGTTGCTTACAGAATCAAAGAAAACAAGGATTTAAGTCTTGTTTTTTGTTTGGATGGAAATTTGGAGGTAGGGAATGGTGTGAGTGGCAATGTTCCTTTTCTGGAAGGTAGAGGATGCAACAACCTGAGCATGAAATGCTCTGTGTCTTCAGGGACTCCTGCTCTCACTGCTCACCCGTGTGGTACAGGTATTTGGAGCATGAAGGAATGAAAGGGGGAACAGGCTGAAGGTATTTCTATCTAAACACGCTGCTGAAGAAAGAAAAGGAAGTATTTTTAGAGGAGAAAAAGTGGTGAAGGCCCAAAGCATGGAGCTCATTGACTTCCATGCTCAAAGTCACCTTTCTCCAACTCCCTGTGTCAGCCTGACCTTATTCACCAGCTCACAACTCTCAGAGAAAGAGAGAGGGAAAGGGCAGGATGACTGAGTATTTCTGGAAAAAGTTGGGTTTCATTTATTATTTATAAATTTCATTTTGTACATATCTTTAGGGACATTAAGAGATTAGTAGTCATGCAGTTTGTTCTGAGCATTAATGCTAATCCTTAAAGATAGGTGAATGGTAATTTCATTAGTTTTCATAAAGGTTTGGAATAAAACTAACCATTCAGTCAACAGTTTGAAAGGAGACATTTAGCACTGTGCTCTCTGCTCTCCCAGCAGGCTCTGCCTCTCACAGGAACGTGTCAGCACAGCCTGGCATCTCAGCAATGAGGGCACATTTCTCAGGCATTCTTTTATGTAAAATAGGTGGGCTCCTCTTTCCTAAATATGTCATATAAAATCATTGTCTCTGGCATGACATACAGTAGTTCAGGAAGGGAAGCTAATCTAGGAAATAAAGGGATACAGACTATTGATGCCAAAATCAGCAATTACATTGTATGAGATCTCATGAATAATTCCTGAGCTGTGATTTAACATTAATCTGAGTGTTTAGTACAAAGCTGGGCCGACACCAATAAAATGCTGACTGATTTGTTTTAAAATAGTGCTCCTTCAGGCTTCACTACACTGCTTTGAAATGAATGCTTTTAGGTAATACCTCAACCTTGCCTCTGGAAAGCACAGGCAGATGTACTCATGTGACTGCATGCTCAAACTTCATAATTTTTTTTTTCCGTTAATTTTGGGCTGAAACCTTTTTTGCAAGTGCAGTATTTAATACAGCCATGATTTAGTTAAGTGGACTTCATAACACAGAGCTTTTTCTCCCAGGAAGGTCTTAATCAACACCAGGCTCTGTCATACTGCATGGTGATGTTTGCTACCTGTGTGTGACTCAGGTGCAAAGAGGAGGAGGCCATGAGTGGTGAAGCAAGCAGGAGATTTCCAACCAAACCTCAGCAGATTTTGGGCTGCTACAATTGCTTCTGCATCATTAAATAATGCCTCTTTCCAATGAACATCAAAAGACAATAAAGAACAGGTGATGGAAACAGTGGTGGCCATCTCAGGACACACCATCCATGTGTTCTGAAGCATTTCCACCCATGGCCAGGGAATGCTGGAAGCATCTCCCGTCTCATGCACAGCTTCTGACTCTGTAGGAATGGCTTTGCTGCTCAGTAATGGTAAAACACTGAGTGTGTTAATTTCATCCATCAGCACTGCAAGTCTGTTCAACAGAAACCCTCAGCTTGGGGTGCTCACACAAACCCCCGTGTGCTCTTTTGGGGGGAGGTTGTTTGTTTGTTTGTTTTTCCACAAGAAAATCTCCAAGCAAGGCAATGATCTCTGTGATCTGACTTCTCTTAAACTTCTGCTCTCTGAGGAGCATTTCAACTCATGGAGCTCTTCAGTGTGGAGATCCTGAATCACCAAATCAGCACAGTGAATGCAGTAGAACCAGACAATAACAAGAGAAGCTGCAGTATTCTGAGTTTAAAAGGTAATCTTTTACAAGTTCTCTAATGAATGCTCTCATATTACAATGTCTCATATCATCTGGCACTTAAACTATAACCCAGTGTCAATGTTAAACCAGCTTTGGCTTGACTGGACTATAAAAATGTGAAGCTCTTCACAAAGAAAGGAATTTGCAACTGAAATGCAATTTACAGCGCTGTGCACTCGCAAGTGTTGGTGGATTGTCTACTTTTTCTTCTGATTCTAATTTTGCTCAAGCATAAATAACAGTAAGGAATCAGATCTTTGTCTGAATGACTTGTTTCTTTGTGTTTTTGTTTATAAAACTGCCTGGACATGACCAAGTACCCTGGAACTGACAGGGTATGGAAGTATTAATTCAGTCTCCCCATTCCTAATATCAATATTTTCATCCTATGCACAGCAGTTTGCATTTCTATTGATATACAAACCTATTCTGTCTTGTCTGATCACCACAGCAGGAGGAAAGGACAATAAAATGAAGCAGGAATATGAAACAATCTGCTAGTTGAATAGCCAGGAGACTGAGAAGCTCTCTAAATGGGGTGGGTGAGGAACCATTTCCACTCAGTAGCTGTTGATTGAGATGGAGTGGAAGGGAGGTGGAAGGTAATTCCATGAGCTGGTCTCCTGTCTAGGAGAGCATTTGCTGCCCTTCACCCTCAGAGTTTGCTCACTGTTCCACACTGCACAGGAATTATGGACTAACAGCTGAGCAGGGTAAAGCTGCACCCCCAAAAAGAGATGGATTTCTTGCTTTGCTTCTTTGAAGCTTTGTTTCCAGTTTTGCAGCCCAGTAGCATTCCTGCCTTTTTGGGACTTGCCAGGGCTGAGGGAGGAGCTGGGGTGAGCTGGCAGGCACAGGATGCTCTGTGGCTTTCTCTGAGTGCCTCCTGCCCAGGAGCTCTCAGCACATGATGTTCACCAAGCTGAGTGTTCCACCATCAGAGAGGAATCTCCTTTGGGGCACTTGCCAGTATTTTTTATTGGCAAATAAGAGCTCAGAGAAGATAACTTAGCAGTGGGAACATTCATGACACAGAGGGATTTGAAAGTAATTATTCTTCTTGGGAATAATCTAACTATAGGTCAGGGACTGGAGTTCATAGGGTTTTTTAAGGTCTTTTCAGAGCTGTTTGAAGGATTCACTCTCAAGATCCTGCTCTCTCTTATATAAATCTTTGTTGCTATTATTATTTTCCCCATTCTTGACTCATGATATAAAGCAGTCTCAGGACTGATCCAACTTTTTTATCTCTTGATAAAATCCCCTGGAGTTATGTTACATTAGAAGTGTCATAATAAAGAATATCCCAAATATATCACTTTTTAGCAGTGGCATGCCCTGGCATTTGGGAATATCCCAGCACTAATAATTACACTGTGTGATCCTCACAGATATGCAAGGACAAGCTGCCTAATCCAGGAGAGGAAGGAGAAAAACCTACAGTTGTCAATACTTAGAATTGAAATTCTTTATACATTTAAAGTGTGCAGTTGAAATATAGGTAGTTGAGTAAATGCCATGACTGTTACCCAGGGAAAAGTTTAGCCATTAAAATTAATGAAAAAATGTATGTTTGTAGTTTGCAAAATGAAAGAATATAAAGTGTTAGAAGAGGTTTTATCTTCTGTATATTTTTTTAAAATGTAATAAATACAAAGCAAATAGCATTGGTTTATCCAAGGGAATATTGAAATCCATTAGGAAAGTACTTGGAGTAATCTGATTCAACAAGTCAGTATATTTCTTTCAAAAACATAATATCAGCACTACATTGTGCGAGATGAAGGTTAGATTGCATTTCTTGCCAGCGCAATAATTCCCACATCATAAATTCTGATGAAATTATATCAATATATATAAAGCAAATGGATGTCTGACCCACGGTGGTTCTCAGATGTAGAAGCTGACATCCAAGCAAATCCCCAGCTGCTTTGTGCAATTCCATTACAACTCTGCCATTCCTGGGAACTCTTATGAGCTGTCCTGACCAGGAGCGGCTGCTGGAGCTTGTGGTTTCTGTTCTGAATATTAAACTTTGGCACACAAGAGTCCTTATTGTGGGGAGCACTTGGAAATTGCTCGATATTTGCAGGGTTTGATTGCCTCAGATGATACAGGTCTAGCTGGTGGGCCTCTCTTGCTGCTTGTGTTTCCAGATTATAAGTCATTCCCCTGACAGGATGTCTGCCATAACCAGTTCTCAGTTTCTGTAGTATCCCTCTTTATATTACACCTGGTTTGCTGGGCTGTGTGCTTTTTCCATAACTTTGAAGAATAAAGGCAAAAATCAAGTTTTTATATATATATATCCTATTTTTTGCATCAAGTGTCAATGAGCATGTGAAACGACAGTGTAGAGATTTGGAAAGAATGAATGCTATTTTCCCAGTAATCTTCAATTTTAATAGCCATGCTATGATCGAGCCCTAGGATTAATGACTGAACTTGAGGGACCCTGTAAATGGCCAAAAATGCTTAGGTAAAACAAACCCTACATACTGTTATGAGTGCTGCTTTTGACATGTAAAGCCTTTTAGAGGAATAAAAACTTAGAGTTGATCTTCCAGGTCAGCTCGGGGTAAAAAGTTTGGACAGTGTTTGAAGTCTGTGAAGAAAGAGTTGAGTTCATTTAGGACACTGTTAAAGCAGCATAACAATTTTCTCAGAAATAGGAAAGTTATTAGAGTTATGCTTCTCTGATTCTTGAAGAATAGTGATGTTAAATTGGAAAAAAATAGTCAAAAAAGAATTATTTTTCATGATATTGCCGTTAAAATATAGACTATAAACTATTAAATACAATTTCACAGTTTTTAATCATTGTTAGTGCAGAGTCTTGGGTAACTCTTTGCTGCCTTTGTGAGATTAAGACCTCAATGATGTTTAACCCACTATCATATTAAAATGCCTCAATAGGTCTTTAAGAATATATACAAGATTTTGAAACTTCACAAGTTTGCTTTTGGGTTTTTTTTTTTTTTAATGTTTATTATTAACCTGCCATTTCAGACAATTTCAGGAAGCTCATGAATACCAGATTAGTGACTATAGCAGAAATATCCTGATTTCTTTCCAGGAAGTCACAGTAGCAATGATATAAAATAGTGAAACAGAAAGGTATTTGGAGACACAATAATCAAGTAATGTGAAACGAAAAGGTTTTAATGAAATTTACAAAATTATTTCTTTCTCCAAGCATTTCCAGGGAAAATGGAGGGGTTTTTTTCAATTAAAAAATGCTTCAAAGAACATTTTTTCCCTTTCAAGAACTGTGTATGAAATTCAGAAAATATTTTAAAATTATAAACAGAACTTTTAAACAAGAAAAACTCCAGGTGTTCTTTGAGAATTAACCAAAATTTCCTTTAAGGAGAAAACACACTATCATCAAAATTAAAATTTGAACAAAATCAAACATTGATTAGCCCTGCAAAATAAAGCATCAGTGTTCTCTACTTGGAAATAATCATTTACTTTCAAGGAAAAATTTAAATGTATTTGAAATGCACATTCAAATACAGACACAGTAGGAATCTGACTCATCAGAGATTTCCCTGTGTGCTGATTCTGTGATGGAAAAAGTGAAGGGAGGAAAATCATTCATCCACACACCCCATAATTCAGCACACAAACTCCAGTACACTCTTCCCAAATCTCAGCAAAGGTTTAACAGTGAAATACTGCAGCAAGGTCTCATGTTACCAGGATTTATTGTTTTCCAAAATACACTGTAGAGCATTGACTAGAATGCCAAGAAGTTCAATTAGAAATAAGAGAAAGAAAAGTACACCTGTTGGTTTTGAGGAAAAGCATATTTGGGGATTCAGTTGGCTTTTCAGTGTGCTTATGTCTTGGGGAATTCTGAAATTCCTCCCTGCTCTTTAATAGGGAAAGTTGACCCACGACAAGTTAGTGTTGTATTGATATCAGCAAGCTGAAGCTGGTGCTGATTTTGACAATGTGATAAAGGGCTTGCTAGGCACGAGTGGTGTGTGGAGGAGGCAGCTTTCCCCTGAGCCATGGCTGTGCTGTCTGTGAGCTATATTTGGGAGGAATGGCTCAGTGTGTCACCTACTCCTTTTCACAAAGCAATATGTGCCTGATTGTGCAGCCTTCCCTGGTATAAATCTGCTCCCAGGCCCAGTGCAGGGCCATTCCATCAGTAAATGCTGCTTGCCTGAATCCCAGCAGTGGCAGCAAGGGCACTTTTCAGCACAGTTTCATGCTGGAGCTCATTCCTGCACAGCAGAGTAGGGTTTAACCCAGGGCTAATACCAGCATCACTCTGGAGTGCCACAATGTGGAACTGTGGGGGCACAGACAGAGAATCCTCTGCCTAAAGCCAGGGCACTCTCCTCATCCAAATTCCAAAACACTGCATCAATCAGGATATTGCCTGCCTTCCTTCCCAGTGCCCAGCACAAACCTCCCTGCTGGAATGGGCACTCCAGTCAAACCCAGTGCTTTGCTGGCAGAGTCAATTGATCAGCAAAGTTGCATCTGGCCCTCACTTTGATCTGGGAGAAAGCTGGGATTTGCCTGTGTCATCCACCTGAGGATTTACAGGCTGCAGCATCACTAACAGCTGTAAATAGAGACACAAATTTTCTTGTGGTGTGAGCATCATTATGTATCATGTGAGATGTGAATGCCATGCTATATTAGACGAAGATTGCCTCGTTCATGAAAGAGGAAGGGACTGTGGCAGTGTAGAGCTAAAATTACTTGTGGCAATTTCTTATCCAAATTGAGATTTTCCCTAGACTCCATAAACCAGCTGCTTGCTTATTCCATCACTGCTGAAGATGTTAACTGCACAGCATAACAACATTGTAGAAATGCTGCTTATTTTCCAAAAGCTGGGCATACAATGAACAATGTGAGGTTGGCTTCACCACTGCAGAAAATTTGCTGAATCAATTTCTGCTGAGGCAGACTTATGCATATGGCTGGTATATCAATTTATTTTGGATCCTTTCTGGATTCACAGGGCAATTATAAGTGATGCAGAGAAAAAATCTAGGTTATCTCAGCAGTCAGGAATAATAACACTGGATGTGATATTACAGCTAAATGTTACTGCAGCAGCTTCCTCTTTTTTTAGCAACTATCCCCAAAGCTTTGCACTTAAGGAGGATGTAGGCTTCAAACAGGACAAATAAACAATATGTGCAGCTCCCTTACACATTTATTTGTGACCTTTAAATCAGTCACTGGTGAGAAATCCCATCCCATTTGGCCAGTAAACATGGGACAATGTATGGAATTTTAAATTTTTTAGAAACTTGGGAAAGCATAAATTATATTCTCAAGGAAAACCAAAGTAAAAATGGACCGGGACTGTGCTGCTGTAAAAAAAAAAAAGAAAAAAAGTCTTAAATACTTTTGGAGTTGGTAACCAGTTTCAACCAGTTTCTTGTTACCTGTTTGTTAATCTGAAAACCAGAACTAAAAACTAATCTAAAATCAGTTCAGGATTTTGCTAACTGGAGGCTTCTCACAGGATCTGATTTTCAGAGAGATAGATGGTCATTCAGCACTTTCTCTGTCTCCTCAACACTCTCAAATCAGTAATCACTAAACAGAAAAGGTTGTTTATATGTTTATACCATTTTCTGAAGCTACTCAGAGGAAAGACTGCCCATATATATCAAAGGTATCTTTCTGTATAGATAAGAAATCTAGGAAATGCCAGGAAATAAAATATACCCACTAAAAAGCCTCCTGGCTGGGAGTCAATCCTGATATTTCTGTTCATCACCAGTTGTAGCTGTGGTGAGTTGTCACTAGGAAAGCTTGGAAAGCCTGCCCTGCCTGTGGCTTATTTTGTGATGCATTTTTTAAATTTTTTAAAATTTTTTAAAATGCACAGGATGGTGTTTTTCTGGAGACCCTGGCAGTTTAGAGGAGTGGCAAATTTTGTCCTTTCCATCCAGTTAAGTGGAAATAAAAAATGGTGTTGGTTCACAACAAATAAAGGGCATGAAAATGTTCCTGTAACACAGCACTTGCAGCAATCTAATAACAAACCTTGTGGAAGATGTTAATATTGCAGGAATTTAATTCTGTTTATCCGGGGCAGAATATGCATTAATTGCCTATTTAATCATGTTTATAATTAAACTCGTTATAACAATGATTCACGCATCAGCTTCTCTAATTACACAGGCAGGACAGTATTATTTCCTCCTTGCTGTTCTCTCGTTGAGGCTGGAGATTCCTGGTGTCACCTACAGGCTGATACTTCCTATGAACAGGTGAGTGTGGGCAGGGGGAAAGCTGTTCTCTGAGGAGAGAGGCTCTGCTGTGACTGCTCCACTTGTTTGTTTATTTAATTGGACTCTTGGCTTATTGAAAAATATATTGTTCTTGTATTTACCCTTCCTTTTCCTTTAAAGCTTTCAGCCTAATGTGAAATACCTGCAGAGTGAGGAGGTGTTTGACCATGCAGCACCCCCGGCCACCAGCACAGCTCCAGCCAGGTATCACTGCATGTGACACAGCTCCTGACACCAGAACTCGTCCCCACTCCGGGTGCAGAGTGATTGCTTTGGGATTCAGGCCATGGAAAGGGACAGGGGCTGGGGACTGAGGGTGTCTGAGCATTGTCAGTGACCTCTGCAGAGGCCAAGGTGAGCTTTTGGCACAAGGGCTCAGAGCGGTGCCGTGTTGGTGACAGGCGCTCCTTGCCAAAGTGTCTGCAGCTCAGCACTGAGGGGACTGGGGACCCAAGAGGGTCCAACACAGTATTTTTTTTCTTTTTAGATAGAATTACATGATTCATATCAACTAAGAGAGCTTGGTCTTATTCCAGCTCGAGTTTCAAGCATTTTGGAAATGAGTTCAGCATCATTATCCCCAATTTGCAAACCAGGAGGTTGAGGTTGAGACAGCAAATACACCTAGTCCAGAGTCAGACAATGGGAGGGCATTGAAAGCTGATTCTCTGAGATCCTCCAGGTCCCTTATTCACTGAACAGCCCACTTGAAGCAAGATCATCTTCTTTGCTTTTTTTTAATTTCCATTTTTAAACAGATAAAATATTAAAGTGCAGTGTAGTGTAGCTCATTCTTTCACTGAGCACAAGAGGTTCAGTTCTTTCAAGAGACAGGCTAAAATATCTGGGGACATATGTGCATGTGTATATATGGCTACAGGTACATAATTAGTTCCTTCTCCTCAATACTACTTGCACATCATAGTTAAAATTCTGGAAGATAAACTAGGAAACTGTATTTTCAGCCGTCTAACAGCGCTGTCATAAAAATTCACAGCAGGATGAAAATATCTCAGCTCAGGAGCTAATTACTTTAAAACATTTTTTTTTCTGGAAAAATCTTGTTTTCCCCTTGAGGCAGTGAGTTAGAAAGTGTATCCTTGTTTAAGTCTCCACGCCCCCCTTCCCTCATCTGCAATAACTGAAAAACAGCTCCGTTATTTAGCTAAAACAATTGCAGACAAAATGAATCTGTAATGAGGATCAATTACTATTGGTATGTTGGAATGTTTTTACATAATTAAGTTCTAGACTTTCCCAAGCAGGTCTGGCTGCATAGGAATTAGAGATGAGGATTTGAGTCATCACATGAGGCTGCTACAGTGCAGTGCAAAACCTGCAGCACTGGAAAAGCTCTGGGTACTTTTTTTATTCCTCTGACTTACAAAAGTGCTCCAACTCTCTCCTGGAGATCTAGACCCTTGTTTGGGGGGCTGGATGATCCATCAATCAAAAATGTTTCGATCTATTACAGAGACTTTTGTCATTTAGATCTTACAGGAGAGTGGTTGCATAGCTTCAAACTCAGCAAGGTCATGAATGAAACTTCCACAGCAAGACTGAGATGTCTGTACACGTAATTGCAGATTTTTATTGCTGAATCAGAGATGCAGCTAAGGGAGAGCCCACTTCAATTCTCCTTATCCAGCTGTTTAAAGATGTTTCTCTCTGAATTTGAATACAAGACCATTTTTTGGGCTGACTTCCAGTGGGCTGGTGCTCCCTGACCTCAGCAAATGATCAGCACACTCTTTCAGAAAGCCTTCCCTACAACAAAAGTCAGGGTTCATTGCTTGTTCAGGAAATTAGCTCCCTTTTCAGCATGCTGGAAGAAAAGTGCTCAAAGATCAGAGAAGCAGGATAATGGAATAGCATCTTAAAAATCCTTCTCTGCTGTGAAACAGTGGTACCAGCTGTATTTGTTGGGGCCAAGTCACTGTTTGTCTTGCATTTGGCCCAGGAAACTCTCAGAGCATCATGCCTGTTCTGCTATCTAGTGGCTATTCTTAAAAATACATCCAGTGCCACACAGTCTGAAAAAAAATTAATCCTTTCCCCTCCTCCTTTATCGTATAACTTGTTCAATTATATTGTCTTTTCTTGTCTCAATTCCTATCTACAATTATACCTCCCCAAAGCAGCTATTGTATAACCTGTGGGTCTTGGATTAAGTTCAGTAGTCTAGTTGACCCTGCTCCTGACCTTCACTTAATTAAATACGGGATTAAGCCCAAGACGTTTGCAAGTCAAATCTCAGGTTAAAGCAGAGGGAGTTCAGAGCTCTGGCAATGAACTCTCTGATGTTCATGAATGAGCTCACCTGGCCTTGTAAAACAGCAGAAAGTGCCTGTTGCTTTGAAAGGGCAGCTGGTTTTAACTCTTTCGTGGTGAGCCTCTCACTGCCTGTGAGTGGAGCCGTGGGGGAGAAGTGGGGGAATGGGAGAGGTGCTCTTGAACAGCACAGGGTTCAGACAGAGGCAGCTGCCTGCCCCAAATCCTGGTAAAAATTGGAAAGACAAAGCCTCACCAACAGTTTTGGGTGAAGTCCAGTGTCAGAGAGGCTGTTAAGGGCTCTGAGTGCTACCCCAGTGACCTGAGGAGGTTTTCAATAATGTTACTCACACATTGTTTTCCTCCTCCAGTTTTCTGCTGCCAGGTCTCGGGATCAGCCCCAGTAGATAATCAGCATTTCTTTGAAGCTCCCATGGATTATCTTTTTTGCTGTAAGAAACATGGACTAGTTAAATCTAAAATAAGTCATAAATCAGCAAAAAGGGGCAGCTAATTAGAAAAATGAGGTATATATAAAACCATTCTCTCTCCTGTAAGCACAGGAATGAGTATTCTTCTCAAAAAAAAAAAAAAAAAAAAAGTATTTATGTTTAGCCCTGGAAAGAGAGCATTCTGAAATAAAACAGAATAACAGCTTTGGGTGTGTTGGGAATCCCTGCATTTGTTTCTGAACGACACACCATCCTGTGTCATCTCTGGGGGTGTTAGGATGCAAGGTTAGAGCTGTGGGTGCAGGGACAAATGTTGGACAGTTGTGTGTATATTCCCCAAAGCTTTCTTCCAGAATCTGAGTTACCAGAATCAGTAGTTTCTCCTATATTCGTGTATTAAAGGGAAGAGAAACTACCCCATGCTGGGCCAAATCAAAGAAGAAAATGGATCAAACCTGATTTTCTCTAGGTGTTCTTCCAATCTGGGGCACTTGAAAACCGCCTGTTAAATTTTATAGACCAAATGTAAAACCTGACACTTAACAGGGATAATACAGATGTTATATTCTGTACATTTCCCATTGTGTCTGGCCATAAATGGGAATTTTGAGAAAGAACATCCCATTATTACTGTTAAGGGACTTTTTTGAGAGTAGGCTCTATGGGATGCAGAACTTGATGGAGCTTTTAAGTGCACACAGGAAATCCTACTGTGTTCCAATAGTCAGAGCATCAGGATGAAATCTGGAAACAGTTGGGAGATGAGGTCCCAGACTGAAAAACCTTCTGTTTTAAGCAAGTGGGTAATTTTTACTGAAAATTGAATTTGTACTTAAACATTTTACACGTTGAATGACAAAATAACTCTCTCTTTGCTAGCCCAAACAGAAATAAAGGGAAAGAGACTGAAAAGAAATCAAGGGTTATTGGATAGAAGTGTGTTTAGTTTGCATCCTCTAACACCTGGCTGCAAATCCATTTTTTCCCAGTGTGAGACAAACACTGAGCTTGTAAATTACAAATTCCCTGAAAAAAATCAGTGTTTTTCTGTGTATCAGGCTACAACTACAATCTCTTCACCATGAACCAAACCCAGCAGCACCTCTGAAGAGACTCAGTGAATGCACCAGCCAGTGGAAGAACAATTCCAAACACATTATTCAGGGTGTCTTGTATCATCTCTATAACGTATATTGACATTTTCTTGCTGCTGTCTGCTTTGCAAATGTCATGTCACACAGGATAAAATGAAGAGCAGTACCAGGAAAACCACATAATCTGACTGGGTCAGGGACTGAGCTCCTGGGAAAGCCACAGGAGGACTCTCAGCCTGAACTTTGCCAGGTAATCAGCATTCAGGTACTCCAGGCTTTTAAATCCATGCATTAGTTGGAGAGCATTTGCCTAAGATGTCCCTTACTGGTGGCAAAGAGTTTGTTTGTTTTTAAAATCTGCTTTAAATCTAATGGGCTACTGAATCTCCCCAAACTCCATTTGACAGTATTATTTTTCCAGATTAATTTTTTTTAAGAACAAAGGAGCTTGACACCCCATACAATGTGGAATAAAAACTTTGAAAATGAATAAAAAGCAGCCCCGTGACTAATACATTCACTATGTGAAGGAGCAATGGCTTAGTGGATCTGCTATTTCATAGGCAAAAATGCAGAGATTGCCTCTTTTGTCAGTTCATAGATAAAATCCTATTCTTTGTAATCCCTGAAGAAACAAATCAAATAAGCTCTGGCTGAGCTAACCATTTTCAATCCATCAAAGCAATCAAATTCTGTTTACCTGAATCAGAATGATTTCTAAAATGTTATTAAAAAGTAAAATGGAGTTTAACTATTCCAAAAAACTGAAAATGATGTGCAAACACAAAAGGGATAAGATTTCAGTAATTATGTAGACACAAAGTCGGTGCCATCATTTGTACCACAATACAATGTAGCTATGGCATATAAAGATAAAGCTTCCTTTGTCTAACATTACTGCTGCAAGTGATGCATAAACATAATTAATGTAAGAAGTCTTCAAAGGGGCGAATATTCATTTAGTCAGTTAGTTTTATTGCTCTTTCAGGCAAACAAAAGTTTTATAATTTAATAAACCAATTAACTGATTATATATTTCACCCAAAATATTTGTATATCACACATTACTATCATTTCACCAATTGCCATGGTTTTTCACACAACAGAGCCAGCGTGTGGTGCTGCAGTTAAAGCATTGCATTTAATGTTCATTTGCTTTGCCCATTATTCTGGAATGAATGCCATGAGAGGCTTCTGCCTGACTAGATTCCCTAAATTCAGCATCAGGGCTGATCCAAACCCCGTCCTGTAATCCCCCTGAAATGAAATCATAATGTTGATCCTCTGTCATGATCCTTGAACTGATCTACATGAAAAATAATTTTTTGTTTGGCTTTTATTTCCTATATACCTTTAGGAGAGCTCACAGTTAGGTTTTGCCTTCAGTCTACAATTCAAAAATAGCTTTGCTTCTTTAGTTGCTGAGGTCTAATAGAGGCTGTGGCATCTGCCATTGCACTTCTGTGCTCTGTCAAAATATAATCCTAAAATTGTCAAAGCTATGACACAAAAATTATGTCCCTGTTCAGTGTGGAGCCCAACCTCATCTGATAGTTATTGCATTGCATAATGAGAGGCAGCATATGCCAGTGGTTAGCATGAGACTGAAAGTGGGAACTCAGCCATCTGTTTCCAGCAGAAACAGTGCCTGCGTGTTTCTGGGACAATTTCATCCCTCTTGTGCCTCAGTTTCTCAAGAAAAATTATGGATAAGTTGTTCTGCACCTTCTTTAAAGGTGAGAGCCATTCCCACTGCACTGCCATGGCCAACGAGGAGCAGAAAGGGCTCGTGCACTCAATTATGTTCAGCCAAAGCATTTTGTGCCTCATGCTCCAGCCCCACTCTCAGCTCCATGGAATGCTGGAGCCAATGGATGAACATCCATGGGAGTTCAGTGGGCAAAATATTCAGGCAGGGAAACCATCCTAGAGGTGATAATTTAACCCCTCCTTCTGGGCTCTGAAAATCAGCAGTGAGTTTTAGTTCAGAAACTTCTGTTTTGTGAAGAAATGCAATTCCTAGAAACTCTGGAATCTGCAGGGCCTCCCTAGGCCCTCCCTGTATGAGTCAGAACCCATCACTGCCTCTGTTTCTTCTCAACCCTTCATTGTGTTTCAGTGTGTCTGGAGGAACCAAGAGGCACTTAGTCCAGCTGCACATTTTTTTTCAATCCCCTTCATTGTGTGTGTGTTGTTTTTTAAAGAAAAAAATTACTATTTCTGCAATTATTGGCAGTAAGAGCACAGAATTATTGTATCCAGAAAAAAAGGAAAAATAGCACAAAACCCCCACACATAACTCTTGATACTTTGTCTTTGCAACTCGTAGCTTAAATTTTACATTTTGCTTTCCCATGCAACAGTGCTCATCTGCATTGATAAATTTTAAGTAATGAGGAATACACCAAATGTGCAGTGCTGTCCCTCTCATATACACATGCACAACCACACACACACACACACACACAAAAAATACTCAGAACATTAAAGAAAGCTGTTAAGCTAATCTGGTGCATCTAAATGGGCAATATATATTGAATCCATGCTCCATTGATCATAATTATTGTGGTGCCCTTTATCAAGTAACCATCTTAAACCATTATTTAGAGATCATTTTGCTTTCCATTACTGTCACTATACTGCAGAATTTGCTAGGAATTGGCAGCTGTGTGATAGAGGAGTGTGCAGCTGTATTAGTCTGGAATCTGCTCCTGTTATCCAACAATGTTTCTAAAATGAGAGACTTAGTGCTGTATTCACATAACTTTTGGGCAGCCTTTAACTTCATTCTGGAGTGACAAGTCACTCACATAAGCTTTGTTTGCCACATAACTCCTTCCCACCTCTGATTCTTTGCATATTTCACTTAAAATTAATTTGCCTTTTTCTGTGAAAGTACAGTCTGTATGTATTGAAAAGCATTTCTTAAGATGTAACTGAGAGTTATTAAATGGTTGCACTACTGCTCTGTGTGATTGAAATGGTTTATGAACTTCCACAAAATCATTGTTACTCTTTAGGCGATGTGAAGGAGGGAAAGAGCAGCATTTTATTCTCAGCTGGCCCTCTCAAACTGTGCATCACACAAACAATAACAAAATTGCACAAAACTCAGTCTAGGAACATCTGAAGCTAAATTCAAAGTACGGTATTTTCACAAGTACTCAGAAAACACCTGGCTTGTTTGCCTTGTAAGAAGATTAGAGGAACACAGTGAGAAAGAGGAAAACATGGTTCTTAATGAGACCAGCATCATTTTAGACTGAATCCCCATCCCAAGCCTCTCAAAGTAATGCACCTGGCATGTGCTGCATGCTGTGATATTAATAGATGTATCAGGAACACAGGTGTTTAAGCTGATACTTGCCAGTTTAACCAGGAGGTAAGGAGATTTTAATGTCTCACAAAAGTAAGAGGATGGAAAAACAGAAGTTTCAGACACTCATCATCAGTGTTAGACTATGAAATGGTACTAAACATGTTGGGTATAACTAAATCAGTGTTAATCTCCTGACTTACAGCGAGGTGTGCAGCCTATTAAGAGATCAGTTAAACTCTTGATCAGAATTTGTCCCAGACCTTAACACTGAAGTGTGGGAGTCCTTCTGAGCAGCCTGGATACCCAGGAGCCCTTTGGTTATCACAGCCCAACTGACCTCTGGAAAAAATCATGTAACCTTTCAAAGCTTTTTTTTTTCCTATCTGTAAAATGAAGATAATAACGCTTCCTAATCTCAGGACTTGTGAGACTTTAATTGATTATTAGCATTTGGATAATCATTTTGAGCTCCAGAGGATGTATATGCAGTGCATATGTAATGTAACAGGTAAACATCCTGCTCAGCCGTGGGGACAGTCATCAAATCTTATCTCACCGGGGCTTAAGGTCAAAGGCAGAGAGGAGGCACCTGAACCTGATAAGGGCTTAAGTGTTACAAGAGAACTACTTCTGTTGAGAAGAAGTCACCTCTATCACTTTCTTCTTGCCTCTAATCTGCTCTCAGATGCTGTGTCTGCTGCTATCAGGCTGTGATCTCTCTCTTTCTCCATGCCTGAGGAAGAGCATATTGACTGAGCTGGGCAGGCAAGCCAGGGCAGAAAATGCTCAGTGTCCTCACAGACAGCAGCAGCTGTGAGCTTGCTCACTTCTGTCTCTGTCAAACCTCCTCCAGCCTCCTTAGCCCATTAAAAGCCCTGGTGGAGGAAAGAGAAGAAATTAGATTAAGTTGACTGGCCAAACTCTAATAATGCTCAGAGAGCAGGTAAGCTGTTTCAGTGTTCAGACCCCTCGTAGACAAAGATGTGCAACCAAATTTCTGACATAATTTCAAAGTTTTGTTACTCTGCAGCCACCCTGGGTGTACATTACAGTGTAATGGCATAACTGCAAGCAGGACAAAGTACCTTCTGTTTGTGCAAGGTTCTAACAGAGATATTAGGATGCTAACACAAGTATCAGCAGCTCGGGATGCTCTACAACTGATATCTTGAGATCTGAAATATTTTTCAAGTTGCTCTTACTGTGGAGGTCAGTAGAGAAAACCCTATCAAGGAGAAACTGGAAGGTCTAGAATCAGGTGTGATTGATTGCTTAGGTCAAGTAGAACAGAGTTCATGCCAATTCAAGTCTCACATGTATTTGATCACTAATTTAGTGTATTTTGTTTTTAACTCCATCTAAAACTGCAGTGTCTACAAATATTCCTCAGCTGCAGTAGACTGGGAAGTACCACCCACTCATTGTGACTGCACTGAAGAAAGGGAGTGTGGACCATTCAGAGTGAACTGTCACCTGTGTGAGATGCAGCAAAATGAAATTGACTGTCCCCTGAACAAGGCTAAAGGCCTTGAGTGTTCACAGACAGAAGAGCAGCTTTAATGGGCCATTGATCTCCTCTGTTTCACTGCCCAGCTTGCAGAGCTTTTAATTGTGAGCTGTGAGGTTCAGTGCCTTCCACAATAATTCCTCCACAACGACTGTGTCTGCAGCATCTCTGTATATATTTAGACCAAAATATATCTTTGCCCTGTATGTAAGCATGACTTTGCTCCAGATGGGGCATGAGTTACCATCAATAACTTTCTCCTGCAAACTTTGCTGACAGAATATCATTCACAGAGATGTTTTGTACAAACTGTCATTTTTCTCCACCATGATGGTGATCAGGAGTGTCAGGATGATCAGTCAGGAAAGAGCATTAATTAATATAAGGACTCCTGTGTGGGAGTGTGCCTCGTTATGCAACGTAGTGCTACATCCAACAATTTGTACCTGCCTAGGTTAGGCTAAGCCCTGTAATTTCCATTTTCTTCTGGATATTACATAATGTAGTTCTCAATTTTGCAGTTCAAAACCTTTCTAGTTAACTTGAGCTTAATTGTCTATAAGAGTGCAAAATATGTTTGCCTTTCTTCTTCCATCCTTTAGAAAGGGAGTGTCCTTGAAAATGTCAAGGAGACAGAAAAGGCAAACCTTGCTCTGCCCTGCTGTGAATCTGCTGCTCTGTTTATTGGTTCTTTACAAGCTCCAGACATTCCAAGATACTCTGTAAATTGATTTGCAAGCAAAACTGCACTGTCTTTGCCAGTGTTGCCTGTTTTAAGCAGTCTTTGGAGGCCTTACTCATGGTCACATCCAAGTACCCTGTGCCTGTAGAAGCATCACACCTCTAAACATAAAACATAAACCTGTTGGTGAACAAACTCAACTCCTTTACCCTACAAAAACTAGAAAAATCAGAGCATTTATGCAGTAGGGTGGGGGGAATATGAAGAAGAATCACGTTGACCTTGCAAATATGGCTCAAAAAGTACCCTGGATGCTGAGCAGGCAACCTTGACTGTGTTCCCTCAAACTTCCTTGAGGTTAACAATAAAATTCAAATTAAGGTCTTTATTCTGTCCCAAGATTGGTGTTTGCAGATTTGTGCTTATCAGGTTACATCAACTCCTGCTCTGCCATGCCAGGCAGCAGATTCTACAAGGTGTGGTGTTGATGGATGGGAACAGCCCCTTGAGGCTCAGCTCAGGAGAGTCATTAGAGAAAGATTTATTTCTCCTTCACTTAACAACAAAGGAGGCTTCCCACATGTGATTTTAAAAGTGTTTACATTGAATGTATTGACTAAGTTTGATTAAGTAATTGAAGCCGCATAATTAATACCATTAAGAAAGATTAATGATTTCCTGAACAGATAAAAAAAAATTATGTCTTCTGAAATAAAGTTGCATACGTAAATTAAAAATAAAAGAATGCAGTCAGTATCACAGGTAAAGCAAAGTAAAAAACCCAGAGTGACTATATACTTCCCAGCAAATACATAGCTTGTATTTTTAAATTTTTCTCCAATGCTAAGCTGTTTCTTCTTGTCAAAGTATAAGTCAATTATACTGTAGCACAAAAAGAAATCTGCAGTATTTTACTGTCATTGTTGGTAATTTGTCCCTTAGGGTGTTAGTATTCATACATAATTGCATATTGTCTCTCCCTGTAACATTTTCTACTTTCTTTCTCTGTTAGAACAACATAAGAATTATTGCATCCATGGGTTTTAGCAAATTATCCAGCTAACTTGATTTACATTCTATTCACAAACAGAATTACAGAAGGGAAAAATAAATTGGCTTTGTTTTCTTCCTTAGCTTTCGTTTGGCCCTGAAAGATTAGAGTTTGTTCTTTTTTGGGGTTTTTTTGGGGGTTTTTTTTGTTTTTTTTTTTTTACTTTGTGTGAGCTTTCTTTAAAAGTATAAACAATGCAACTGTCTGCAGACCATGTCTGGTCTTTTGAAAGAGATTCACTCAGTGATAGCAACATCATCATTTACAATTGTGTTCCCCTATTTTTGCTTCTAAATGCTGGAGATGGCACTACCATGCAAAATTCCCATCCCCTTAAATATGGATACCCTGATGAATGTGCTGTCCTGAGCTTTGGCAGATTTCTCATCTGAACAGGCTTCAGGATGGATGGATGGAGCAGTGAAGTGCCTGTCTCCAGGCTTTCTGGATCATAATTTAGGGGCCAGCTTGATTCCCAGTGCTTCCAGACCATGCACTCACCAGTCACCAATAATCAATTCTCTTAGTGAAATGTTCTGAGGATACTTAGATTATCCAGGACAGTAAAGATGCAGGTTAAATGTGAAAACCTGAAGTAGGGCCTTACCAGCTTCTTGAATGACAGGGCAAGAGAACTGGAGTTGTAACTTGATGTAGGTAAATGCATTGTGATGAAAATAGAAAAACACTTAATTTTGCATGTACTGAACTGAAGCCCTGTTTGTCTTCAAGCCTGAGGAGCCGTGTTAGGGTTATAGTGAGTGGTTTTGCAGAAATACCAGCTTAAAGCCAAACCCCAGTCAGAACAATTAACTGGATATCATGAGGAAAGCAATAGAGAACCACACAGGAAATATAACCATGCCCCTCTGTAGATTCAGGATGCACACAACAGGATGTGTAGACCTGGAGAAGGCCTGAGAAGGGTGACACAGATGGTAACAACTTTTTCAGTGATTTCCATTTGAATGAATGTTGAGCTGAGCCTGGAGAGGCTGCTCTGGTGTGTGACCTGTGTGGCCAAACTGTGGTGACCTTGGCAGGTCTTCTGCCTGCACTGGAAACCCGGAAATCTCAGGCTGCAGAGATTTGTGTGTGAACACAAACTGCAGAGCAAGTGGAGACCCATTTGGCACCGTTGATGCTGCTGAACTGACAGGCAGGAAAAAGAGGAGACTGGCTGTAATTAACAAAGCAGCTTAACTACTAATACCTTGGTAATGTCCCTCGTATTGTAGATGAAAGGCTCAACTGGTAATTTGAAATGAGAACAAACACACTGAAAGGATGGTGGCTGTGAGAAAAAGGAGTACATGAAAACACTGATTTATCCAAAGCAGCAAGTTTTTGGATGTGTTTACAGGGTCTGCTGTGGATGCTGGAATCTGCTTTTGCAACTGCTTTTCACAGCCTAAAGCAGGTGAACTGAAGATTCATGCAAGTCTTGCTCAGCAGCTCCCAGAGCAGTTCAGACAGGATTTTACCATTATGGAAGCACAGGTACACAAAAGCCAACCAAACAAAAACACAAACAAAGCAAAACAAAACCCAATCAAAACCAACCAACCAACCAAAATGTTCTTTGAAGGGTTTTTAGAGTATATATCTGCATCAATCAGAGAAAAATTAATCAGAATACAAGTCTTGCTTAAGAAATAAAAAAAAAAAATTAGCACATTTTACGCAGGTAGTTGTACTGGGGAAAACATGCTTTTGCCAAACAGAAACGTCACAAAACTATAAGCAGGAGGTATTTTTTATTTTAGACACAGATGATGTGCATACAGAGTCTCTGCTTTGCAGCATTGTAATTATATTATATTGGCATTTTAGACCCACTATTTCTTATTGCACCAAATGGTGGTGGTATCATTGCAAAGCAGCAAAACAGGTTGAGGAGATGAACCAAGCAGACTTGAGACAAAAGGTGCAGGACCCCTTAGGAAGAGCCCTCATTTCCCAGTGGATCTGACATTCCAGGAGGCCTGTCCATCCCACTGTGTGATGCAGAAGTCCCAGGCTGTGTCCTCAGCTGTTGATTTGACTGCCTGCACTGAACCTTTCTTACACTGGGCAGCAAATGTACTGACAGATCCCTGGGGTCTCGTTGAGTGAGGTGAAGCAAAGCTGATGACATGATACATTTCCATTTTCTGTTTGTCTGCCATTCTTTGAGCATGATGACACTAGGGAATTCCCTTTATGCAGAATTGCTTTATACAGAGGAAAAGAAATGTTTTCATGTGTCACAGATGTAAATTTTGGGGACAATACATCAACCTTCTGATAACACTTCAGTATGGTGAGTGTGAATCCCAGCTCGTGGGTGCTGCTGGCCAGCACAGTTATATCATTGTTAACATAGGTGAACCAGAGAAGTGCTTCCTGAGGCAGAAAAGCAATGAGTCTGAATCTGAGAGGTAATTCCTTCCCAGACATCAATCCAGAAATTATTTGTTAAAAAAGGTGGGGTTTTTTCCATTTTGAAATCCAGGTGATGAATTTTCCAGCATTCCAGTTCTGTCTGCCAGAGTTCCTGCTCTCATGGCTTAGTGGCTCTTTGTATTCATTGCCCATACAGCATGGGCTATGTTTGCTTAGCTCTCCTCCTCCTCCTCTTCCATTTCTCATGAATAACAAAACCACAGGAACAGGCTGAATGTCTCTGGAATCATTCAGGTAGCAGATGAACTTTGAGTGTTGACTTTTTCACCCTCGCAGGCATTGTCCATTTACTTTCTTCTTATATCCCTGCTCTAATTTGTACAAAGCTATTTGTGATTAGCTGGCATTTACAACCAGGTATTGATTTTTTTATTAATTTATAAACAGTTCAAACAAACAGTGGTAGTCAATTCCAGGAATAATCCCCCAGGAGGTTAGGAAAGATACAGACAAGTGCACATTCTATAGGCACTGCACAGTGCATTAATGGGGTGAGATTTCAGATGTCTGTGTATATGTTCACAATATCCTTTTGTCTACGTATTGAGGCTGGTAAATGTGAATTTATTTGTATTTAATTAATTATTTGATTAAATTAATGTTTCAGAGAATAAATATTTCGTTTTCCTTAAAAACACTCACATCTATTTTTGAATAGCAGTAAGAAGTGTTTCAGAGGTGTGTTAGCCTGAGTGCTCTTGGGAGACCTCGTAGGAATATTTGACTTGAAATGAGGATCATTCCTTGCCTTGCTAAAAGACAGACTGCACAGGGGATCCTGTGCAGATCCTAGATTCTGAATCCATAGATCCCAGCTGGCTGGGAAAGGAAAGCACCTCGTTTTTCATAGCCTCTGCCTACTGCCCTCTCCTGAAGGCTTGACAAATTGGGTGCATTGATAAAAAGTAGCAGTGTCTTATGCAATGAAATGTCCTGTGAATACAGGAGCAGAATGCTTGCAAACGATTGTGAGAATCATCTGAATCAAATAAAACCACCATCAGATAGTGTTCAGTGACGTGTTAGGGAATGTTATTAGTCAGAGTCCAGCAGTCGTGTGGTATTTAGAATCCTCTGGCATTTCAGTGACCTTTTATAAGGCAGATTGCATGGAACAATTAATTTATTTCATGACCATCCCATTGTATCCGAGATAAAAAATGTTAGTCAAAACCAGGTGTCCGGATCCGAGCCACGTATTGCATTTCAAAACCCATTGAGTGGAAGCTAATTTCAGCAATTTGCATGAGAGCCTTTTGCTATCACTTCTACCATAGTATCAGTGTCAGCTCAATTTTCAGAGCAGCTGTAGCTCAAACACTGACCTGCTGCCTATTACAGTAGTGTAATGAAGTGCAATGGACTCGTAATTATTCTACATTACTGTAGATCAAGTAACATGCAGCTTTCAGTTATCACAATGGAATCCCAGTTCTTGCTCAAAATGAGAAAACTGACCATGAAGTTGATTTAAGGGTGTCATCAAAAATTACTTTCAGAGACTGCAAATGTACTACTTATTTCCCAGATAGCATCTGACATTGCTGTGCAAATGTCCCAGAGTCGTTGCATACTTGAATAAACCAGTTTCAAATAACTAAGCCAGGAGTTCTATCTGAGAGGCAGCAGTAAATTGAGATGGGATGTTCTTAAAATTTCTGGTAATGCAATTGCATTAGGCAAATGATTTCAATGTCTCCTTTCTAGCACCATCTGTGAAACATCCGAACAACTTATTCATGAAATCACGGGGATTTTTTTTTCTCTTGCTACATATGAAATATTGAGCATTATGAATTTGGCTTTAAAGCATGGCAAATTGCTCACTACCTGCCTGTACCATTGTCACCTCAGCCTGCTCAGATTGTGTTTCTTCCAAAGAATGAGCCATGATTGTCATAATCTCTACATTCAGATCTATTCCTTCCCCAACCCTCTTGATATGACCATTCCAAAACCTGCTTTTATCTCTGTCTTTTGGAGGGTGAGAATCTTGGAGGCAGCTCACAGCACAACAACATGGAAAACAACTGTGTGGGACAAGCAGGGGAACAAGGGATTCACAACAATCAGGTTTTGTCACCCAGTACTGACACATTGCCTTGGAGTGAAAGGATGACAGAGCTCCTCATAAGTAATTTGCATTTTTCTGTGTAGGCAATGGGAGTGTTTGGAAGTGGACTGTTCACTTTTTATTTTCCAATTTCTTGCTCAGCTAACTATTACTAGTAGTTGCTTAGGAAGTTGTGTTGATGCAGATAGAGGGAATTATTTCTATTTTTTAAGGAAATTTTCAGAAAAGTCTCTTGGCACATTACCTTCAGTATCTGGCATGAAATTTTAGCTCTTCCCTGCCAGAGGTAACAGGATATTGAAATATATGGAAGAAGCAGACTGGAAAGTTTAACTGTCAAAAACAGTCCATTGTGTCAGGGGTAAAATGAAATTAAGTTATAAAAAGGTAAAACAATCCCTGCAGAGCAATTTGTTAGAATCTGGGTGGTTTGTTTGGGACTTTTTTTTCTCCTAGAGCAAGGAGAAAGGGAATGTGGCTTAGATTTTCACTTTCAGCCCACACAGAATTCACACACAGTAATTCAGTTCAGGTAAGATGCAGTACAGGATGTCTGGATGAACACACACTCCTTTCTTTGGGACAGAAAGGGGGAGTGCTGGGATGGAGGGGACAGTAGGGTTTAGGGGGAGGAACGACAAGGCAGAAAATTCAGCAGAAAGGAAAGACTCACAGAATGGTTTGGGTTAGAAAGGATCTTAAAGATGATCTACTTACAACCCCCTGCCACGGGCAGGTTACTTATAAGAATCCTGATTCCATCTTCATTTATACAAAGATAGGGGTGATAGTGTATCAGAAAAATGCCTTTCTCTTTCAAATACAGAAAATGGAGAGAGGAGCAGTTGGTCTCCCGCATAACAGCTGCACATCACATTTATGTAAGAGTTTCAGGCTGCCTGCAGTGCTCACATTTCCAGGGGATTATAAAACCTGAACTCCTGGTCTTGTAACCCAGCACGATCCTTCCCTGGTCTGGCTGATCCTGGTCACAGATTGAGGAAACCATGAAGCAAGAGCAGCCTGAACTCCAGGGGTAACCACGTCTCAGGACAATCTTTAAAACATCAGTCTGTCTGTGTGTCCATCTGCTCCTGGCTCTGCCCCATGACATCAATGTGAAAGGGCTCACTGCAGCAGTTAACACTACTGCTTACAAATAAAAATGGAGGTAAATACTTGGCTAATGCTAGAAAAGAATGGGAAGGTGAGGTTACAAATCCATCTCAGACTGGAGGAGTTTTTTCTCCTTTTGCATCCATCCTATATAAATGATCACCAAAGAAAGGGTTTAGAGCAGATTTTAAAGAAAGAGTCAATTTTAAAGAATTATATTTCTGTTTTCTTGAAATGCTGGGGGGCTTATTTCTACTGTTTTGAAACCTAAATCCTAATTCTATATGTGACAATATTCCAGTCAGACACACATCAATATGACAAGGCTAACGTGTCCAACCAGAAGAATTTACATAGGGAGAATTGACTATTTTCAGTAAACAACTCCTTAATGAGCCATCAAAACTCAGTTGTAGCAACCATTGCACGACTAGTCACAGTGAAATAATAATAATAATCAGAAGAAAAAAGCTAATTTTGCATGTTTCAGATAAAATAAAAGAATTCATTGTGTAGACTTTGTTACAAAGGCGTATTTGTCACCACTTAATATGTATTATTCACTGGCACTAAATTATGGTTCTAAATCAGGAGGGTAACAAGGTGTTTTCCTGTGTAAGATTTAGCTAAACCTCTAGAGTTTTTAATCTGTTTTCCTAACAAAGTTTACTCAGAAACATTGGCTCTGTTCTGACTGTCTGGAGGCCCCAAGTCTCCCTGTGTAAACTGAACGAGGCTCCCCATGCTGCCTCATGCTTTTGCTATGGGAATCACACCAAATGTGATAATTTTAGAGAAGTGTGTGCTCGCTGTTCCATCAGTGGTGCTTCCCTGGCATCAGCAGAATACGAATGAAGAGCTTTGGTCTAACTTTGAGGCCACTCACCACACACAGGAGTGGCCTCAGTGGGCCTCCAGCAGAAGATACACCTAAAATATAGCAAATTCTAATGAATAGTTTTACCTGCTTTTTTTAAGAGAAATATCTGAAACTTCTGCCTTCATCTCCTCACAAGCTGTGCCCTGAATATAAAAGCTGAGGGTCCAAAGTCAAACACCTGCCTTTATTTGCATGGCAAAGTTTCTGTTGGGCCATAAGGAGTCTGTCATGGGTAAGTCTAGAGATTGTGACTCGGGGGGTTGTAGGTAGAGGCCAACTTCAGCCATGTATGGGAGCCCCACATCTCCTAGAGAGCGTGCATGGGGATTTTCAGGGTTTTAAGAGTGTACCACTGAAGTGGTACTATGACCTTCTAGTGCTCAGATGAAAGCCTCTTTGCAGAACAGGTAGTTTAATTCAGCATCCATCTATGTGCTATCAGGAGAGAGCATTTGAAAATGTAGAGGTGCATATTCCTTTTTTTTTGGTCAGTCTCTATTTGTGTTGACTGGAATCTGCTAATTCCTATCTGCCAAAAATTTGGCTCATGGACAAGATATATTTGAAATGTAAATCTCTGATGCAAATAACCAGAGATGGCTGAGAATCTTTTATCAGGACGATAAATAAATTTTTTTGAAGACTACTTTTTTTCCCCTAATAAAAATGCGGTTACTGCCAGATCAGAATTTTGTGTTTCATTTGACTTGGAACATATTCTGAATCACAGATTCACAGATTAGTTGGAGTTTGAAGGAACCTCTGGAGATTGTCTGGCCCAACCTCACTGCTACAACAGGCTCACCTACAACAGGATCATGTCCAGGTGGGATTGTGTCCAGAAGGAGACTCCACAGCCTCTCTTGGTGGCTGTTCCAGCGCCCAGACCCCCTCACAGTACAGAGGTTTTCCCTCATGTTCAGCTGGAACTCCCTGTGTCTCAGTTTGTGCCTGTTGCCCCTCGTTCTGCCCCACTGAAAAGGCTCTGGCCCCATCCCTGGACACCCAACCTGTGAGATATTTGTAGGTATTATTGAGGTTCAGTTGTCTTCTCCCCAAGGCCAACAGCCCCAGATTCCTTGCCAGTGAGATGCAGCAGTCCCTTCACCATTTCTGCAGGAAGTCTGGGCTGCAGGAAGGGCAGATCCCAGCCCCTGAGCAGCAGTGCCTGGCTCCCATACGACAAACGCCTTCCTGACGCGGGACATTCCCGGGTGTTTTATCAGCGGCCGGAGTAAAAAAAACATCAGTTTCAAAAGTGCTGAAAGTTTCATTCTGTTGGAGGAACACCCAAATGAATCTGTTTGTCATTTCCGAGCTAGAATTAATGTGGAATTTCCATCCCACACACACACACACCAAAAAAAAAAAAAAAAATCTGAATCTTACTTTTAATCCCGTTTTAAATGGAGAGAAAGGCTGAAATACCAACATTTCTCCTGGGATAGAAATGTTGTACTTGTTATACTCTGTAAATAATTTTTGAATCAGACACTGTTTCAGTGGAGATCACATTCTCAAATACAGGGTTTATGGGGGTATTAAGCATCAAATTAAGGATCTTTTTCTTACCTGAAGAGTCCATGATTTTAACATAAACTAGCCTAAATTGGCAGAAGGTGAGAGAAATCAATATGACAGAAAAGAGAAAAATAAAAAGGCACCTGATAAACATGAAATTAGCTCCTAAAAATTGTAAAGATCCAGCATGACACTAAATGCTTCATCTCAGTGAGCAAACTGGCTGCAACTTTAATGTCATGTCACTGTCTCCCTTCTCAGTGTTGTACATTCCCCTCTAGTGGTTGGTAAAAGATTTATGGGAGGAAATTCTTCGCAGAGCTAAAACCAAATTTGCAAAGGGAAGTCAAGGGGAATTAGAGATGTAAATACTTTTAACAACCTAAGCAGGGGATTCTTACCTCGTGCAGTGACAAAACTCACCCCCCTTGTGCTGTAGGTAGAGATCAAATTGCTCTTTTGGCCTGAGTAATGTCAATCACACCTAGAAAACAAAGGCTCTGCTCCTTGTTTGGTGCAGGGACAGAATTAGACTGAAGAAGGAGCTGGAAAATTTCTGTAATATAGAAACTTGAAAAGCATTAACAGTCTTTTTTTGGTCCTTTGGGGTTTCTTTTGGTTGGGTTTTTTTTTAAATAGGGTTCAGTAGTCTTATGGTAGCTGTTATTCAGCTTCCACAGGGTTTTTTTGTGTGTGCACCTTTGTTTGCTTAAGTGCTCTGGGTTTGAATTCCATCTGTGTCTCCTGGATTTGGGGACTGAGGTCTGGAGAGTGTGTGTGTTTTCTGATTCTGAGTGGAATTGCAGAGGGTTTGCTCTGAGCACTTCCATTCCTCCTGTTGGCTGCTGTGGTGCTCCTGCCCAAACCAGGGAGAGGAACAATCCCAGGGGGAAATCACAAACCAGCTGAGCTCTGTGGCTCTCCAGCTGCTGGCAGAGGGAGGGACACTGTGCAGGCAGTCTGGGGGATGCTTCAGGAATCAATGATCTGTTATTTTTGTAAGATCATTGATCTCTGGATTAAACCTTGACTTTGGATTTGCCCTCTGAACCGTGGGCTGGGCTGTGGGTGCAGGGAGCACCTGGGACACTCCCACTGCTCGCCTCTCAGGTCCAGCTCCACTGCTGCTAAAACTGCAACAGGCAACTTTCAATCCCACCATTTCCTTGGCAACTCAGGGCTTAGATTCACCATTTATTTTGCTGAAAAAATAAACATACTTTGTTCTCAGTGTGACTACAACCTGTGTTGGCCCAGGACTGGCAGTGTTTTGGTGCCAGCAGCCAGCAGGTCGAGTGGCAAAGCAGGTTTCTGTAATTCCTCTCAGAGCAAGCAGAGTGAGCCAGGCTCATCAGCAGGAGGATGTCCCTACCACCTTCCAACTGTGTTTTCAAACAACATTTGGGAGTGATTTATGCTGCGTTGTGACACTGGTACCATCTGTTCATCATCATAAGTATGAATGAAGTGATAATGAAGAAAATGTTCTAAGCAGCAAACAAGATGATTACACTTTAATAACATAATTTTGGCATAATTTGGATCTTCAGCGATCTACAAACACTTCATTTCAAAATCTTAAGGTCTGGAGCCTTCCTGCAGCTATACAGAGCTCTCCTTTTACTTTTAATATCAGGGAAAGAATACAATTGATCTTGAAATGTGTCTGAGGTCCTGCCTCACCTGTCTGCTGACTCACACTGCCTCCTACGTGGCATCTGCTGTTTGCAGACTCTTGATTCATTTCCTTGCCTGCTTCACCTCTGTTTGGAAACTTCTCAGAACAGACTCAATATCTTCCCAAGGCAAGAAGCATCTATTCCTCCTGCCAGGGGTTTTCACCTGACTAACTGTTCTCTTACAGGAAAACAACAGGAACTGTCCATTCCAAATTTTGTCAGAGCCCTTCGGTATTTTTTCAATGGAGAGTAAACTGGAAGTCCACAGAAAACACAAACAAGTGGTGGCTTTGCATTAGATTCAGTGAAATTTCAGAAGAAAAAAAAAAAAAAAGAAGGTGTATTTGATAAATTGTTAAAAAATATTTTTATATTTGTGTTAAAAACCCTTTTATTTCAAAATGGAAAAATATAACTCTTTGCTTTAAAGCCAGGGACAGAAATGCATATTTTCTTTTGGGCCTGACAGAAATGTCTCCATTCAGTGACCAAATGCAGAACTTTAATATTTCTTCTTGGTTGTTCCAGGAGGGAATATCCTGGCCATCCACAGCAGCAGTAGGTCCTGCAGCACTGGGGTGAGAGGTTATTTTTAAGAGCCCTACTTTTCCAAGCAGAGCTCTGAGACAAGTTTGAAGTTTCCTCCATGAAGCCAAGTCACCATAATTGTCCCCTCCTTGTGACCCTTCCATCAGACACTTCTGACAGACTCAATTTCAATGTCTCTTGGGCCCATTCAGGTCCATCTCCAAGTCATATCCCATGTTAGAGGGTTGGCCAGACTAAAACACTGAGGAAAACATTTTGGGATGCAGAGATTCAAAGCTTCTGGACAGAACTGGAGGTAATCTGTAAACCAGGGGATGGTTTTGCCTTTTTTGCTCAACCTGTGGCAGGTGAGGGCCCGGAGCTGCAGCTCTGTACAGGACTTTTGTTGCTGCTGTCAGTTGTCAGTGCTGGATCTCTCTGTGATGGTTCAGTTGTTTGTTGTGGTGAGTCCTGACTGTCCCCTGGAGCCTTACGTGCCTCGACACCGTGGTGTGGCAGTGATGCAACTGTGTGAGCAAATGTGCTCAACAGATTGTGGGCCAAAAAAACCACTCAACAACACATTCCTAGGAACTCTTGAGCTGATTTCTTATGCCTGCAACAGCATTGCTTTGTTACTCAAGTAGAAATGCTGTTTAAATATGTTGCTTTTTTCTGGGATAGTTTTTACTAATTGGTAATCTTTTAACATGTGTGTAACATCTTGTTACCAGTCTGATGCAGCACCTTGCTAGAAGGAAAAATGCTGGATTTTGGGTTGGTAATACAGCAGCAGAGCTGCCATCCAAGCTGACCTATTGTTCAGTTAGACTCCACTTAGCTGAGGACATGATCAGAGTGACTAACAGAAACAAGAAATAAGAAGCATAAAGCAGATTTTTTCATGTTGCCATTTGTCTTTCTTACATTTTCATCTTTCTATCAATCTTTTCAAAGTGGATGTGCCAAAAAGCAGGGAAGGACCCACAGGAAAAGGGGTGGTGCTGGATGGGGCTTGTGTAACCCTCTGGCTGTGGCTGCTGAGAGGATTCGTGCGTGGTGTCCATGACTCATGGGACAGCTATTCCTGCACCAGGTGGCTCAAACTCATCAGTGACGGGTTTACAAGAAACCCATCCTTAATCTTTGTCACCACACATGTGGATCAATGGGTCTGCAAGAGGAATCATGATTCTTGTTTACATTATTTCACGGATTCTGGCACCGCTGAAAACAATTTCATCCCCTCTTTGGGCAAAAGCATTTCAGAAGACTACCAGAGTCTGCTCTCATTTATCTTCCAGGCTGGAGAACTGCACAGAGGATGTCCCTTCAGCCCAGAGGAGTCTGAGTGCTCAATGCTCTTGATGCCTTCTGCCTCCACCCATCTGGGACCAGGAGAGCTGGGGAATGGCACTGGAGCTGTGCCCTACCCAGCTTGGAATTTCCTGGGAAGTTCCATACAAGGGGGCTGTGCTGTTTTCCACTTACTTGAGGCCACTACCACAGTCACAATGTAGAAAGAAAAATATAGATGTGTAGATCAAAATCTAGAAAAAAATGTGGGTGACATCTGAGGAAAGGCTGAGGTTGCTATGTGGAGGCACAGGGTCACAGACAAATCAACTTCCCAGAAAAGGAATGGCATGAAGAGGTGTTAGCAAATACTCCTCAGCAATTTAAAGAAGCAGAAAAAGAATTGAATAAGAACCTACAACCTGAAAGAACTCTATAAGACATAACAAACAAGCTTGCTGCTGGTGGTGTACAAATATCTGCCCTAATTTATTTTTAATCATTAGAAGGAAAAGAGGGGGAGAAAGGGAATAACAGCCTTTGCCAAGTGTTCAGTGATTCTCATATAGCTGATTCCCAGCTGCACCTATCTCATTATCACTCTTGTGGGTATAACACTTCTCTGCAAATGCTCCAGCCACTTAGATTTTTGAAGAGGGTTTTTCAGCAAGGGTGGAATGTGATAAATGCAATTTAAACAAGCCACTTAATCAACTTATTTATATTAGATAACAATATAAGCAAAGTGAGTGATTCTTCCACACAGAAGCCATCAGGAAGTCTCTGTGGAAAAGAAAACACCACAAGATCACTCCTGTTACAGCCACCCCTTTAAATATTTCTCTTCTGGATGGTGGATCTGAGTGCTCCATGCCCAGAATGGGCAGTCAGGACATGTTGGTAGGACAAAGCACATGGGTGGGGAATCCACCCTTTGTGAGGATTCATCTGCTCATAGCTATTGACTGCAAATTTCTGGGAAAATGAGCAAAGGGAGTCTGAGAAAAACAAACCAACTTTGATTCTTTTTATAAATGTTACTAACATTTTATTAATTTCTAAGAATATTATCTCTGGGAAACTTTCTGCCACACTGTTAAATATGCCCTGAGACCATAGAGAGAATATGGAACAAATCTCTGTACTCAACTTTCCCCCATCCTAATGTCCATGAGCCTCAGGAAAAAGTTAAAGAAAGAAATCTGTGCAGGTGGAGCTACCAAAAGCATCAGTGAAAAAGAAGCTAGCTTTTAAAATTATATTTTCAGATCAGAAATAGGAGATGATCCTCACATTGGGTGAGGAACAGAAAAATAAAGACAGAATTTTTATTTTAATTATTCATCTTACTTAATCTGAGAATTTAAGTTGATCCTCATTTTACAGAAGCTTGTGGAATCCCTAATTTGAGATAAGGTCTGAGTGGGGATCAGAGACCCCAAGCAGAGAAGAGGGCTGATGGAAGTTTAAGCTGACAGAAGTATAAAAAGAAACAAATGGGCTTTGCCATTCAGAGAATGTAAGCAAAGACCACAGCTCTGGAGGAAAAACAAGGCAAAGTCACAGGAAAACAATTCAGAAACCGCAGACTCCACTTCAGGAAATGCAGAGGCAAAGGTGAAGCTCCAAGAGGAGATGGAGTGAAACTGGAGTTTGTTTTCCAGAGGCATCCTGAAAGTGAGCACAGGCAAGCACAACCCAGCCACGCTCTGGAATTTTTGTCTTTTTGTCTGTGTAAGAAGCTAAATCCTGACTGCAGATATAAAATTTTTTAAAAAATTAAATATATGTAATTTGCACAGATGAGGAGAATTTGTGGGAAATGTTAAAGAGACAGCTTTGTATGATGATGGAATATTACCCTGAGCCCTTTTCACTTGTGATTCCAGCACTGCTGCACAGGCTCACTGCTCCAGAGGACTGGAGCTGTGCTAAAAATTTTGAAGAATAAATTTAGAAATGTTGCAAACAGGAATGCAGACCTTCATTAGAAGCAGTGGGGAATTTCTGACCTAGATAAGAAGAGAAGGTGCCTTTCAGCTGCAGGGTCCTTGGAAATGTGAAATAGAGCAGGATGTGATGAGTAAAACACACCAATTCCTGTGAAGATTTGTGGGACAGGGCAGCCCAGCTCAGACTGATCCAGACATTTTGCTGTGCACGGTGTATTGTCACTTCTCTATAATATTTCCTTTTTATGAATAAGAGCTAAGTCAAATCAGCCTTTCATGAGACTTAGAGTGAAAAATGTCACTTCCTGTGATATCACAGCTAAAACTAAATGTTAAATTTAGCTGTGAGCAGCCTGTGAGAAACTGCAGACTAAACTCCCTGTCCATCATGAGGACCTTGTCTCTGGAGCACGTGGAGCAACCTGTCCTTCCATCAGGGATGTTTCAGTGTGAGAAACACAGACCTCTGTGAGAGTGTGGCCACTCAATCCCTTTCCTCTGGAGATCCAGAGTGGATCTGTCACTCTCCCTGTGAGCACACATCATCAGGGGCTTCCTCACACCCAGGACTGGGCCTAAATCCCACCTTTGTGCCACCCTTGTCTCCCCCACACGCAGCATTTGCATTTGTGGAGCAGCAACAGCTGTCAGCCACTGATGGCCACATCCCAAGTCTGGGCCAGGTCTATGGTTTCAGAGCACTGTGCACACTCACCATATGGACAATCCTGCACTAACGTGTCTCCTAGGCTGCTGTGGGCTGGAGCTGGAAGTTCATATGGAAATATTTTTTTGTGTGTGCTCCGGTTTTGCCAAACGTCCTGTTTTAATTATTCATCTCGCCTCATGAATAAATGAAAAAGGGGAAACATCAAAAGTCGCCAAATACTCTGTGCTGGTCACAAACACTGAAGGTTTCTTTTTAATGTACAATCAGAAAGTTGGATTAAGATTCACTCCTTTGATATGCGGCTGATTATTTTTTTTAATATATAAAAAAGAGAGAAATTCCTGTTTCCTGCAATTAACTGTATTTTTTTTGAAGCGCAACAGGCATAGAGAAATCACATATCTGTGGCGACTCCTTTCAAAGAAAACAATTAGCATCCATATCAAAAAGCTAATTCAGAGAAATTAAAAGGACACATACATCAGTAAAATATAATATTTCCTCTTTAGCACATCTCATTGTGTACAATGTGTCACTGTAAAATTGTTAGGCTTGGAGATAATGAAGAGTGACAGTTGAAGGGTTCAGGGCTTCATATAAGACTTTTGGGTATGTAAAGATTTTAATTGCACATAATTATGAATGTGCAAGTGGAACGATTTAATTTTTTAGCTTTCATGCTATTAGAAGGCTAATAGAACCAATATCAAACTGAGTTAGTTACAGCAGAATTACTAGAAGAAGCTATTTTTTCATTCAGCAATTTAAATTCAATCAAAACAAAAAAAATTAGCTCATATTTTTCTCTCTTCTTTTACATTTTTATAGTGGTAGCAAGATAAGTGATGCGTGTTATTAAGAGAGAGAAAGAAAATAGTTCTTGTAAGATTAGAACATCCTGGGATAATAGCAATGAATGGTGGGGAAGCACAGAAGAAAAGGGACAGCTATAAAGGGTGAAGTTAAAATAATAAAGTGATCTGTTAAGTTTGAGACTGACTGTTGTCTAAGGCAACTCTCTATTCTTGCTATAAACTCCTAATTATACCCTCTTCCCACCTTAGAGAGAAATACTTCTGCTGATGACAAGGAATGAGCTCCTTTTCCTGGCCCTGTGGGGTTTGTGACTGCTGAAAACACAAAAATAGCAGGACAAAATGTTTCCAATAAGCCAGAAAGGTGCCTGAGCAGGGCCTTGACTCCTTGAATCAACTGCAGTTTTCACCTTGGCAGTGTAAATAAGGACTGTATGGCAGGGAATGTTATCTCCCAGCATCCTGGACGACTGTGAGCACTACCACAGCTTCCAGAAAAGCTCAGGGTGGGATAAAACAAGGTTTGCAGCACAGCCCTCCTTCTGTGGGCTCAGGACTCCCCATCAGCACCATTCCCCAGCTGAGCACCCACCCCTCTCCTGCATCTTTCCCCGTTTCTCTCCTCAGCATCCCATTCCCAGGTTCCCCCTCTGACTCCTGCAGCCACATTTTTGTGGGCATTTCTGTAAATGTGCCCAAACCCAGGCTGTCCCTGGCCCCTCCCAGCGCTGTGTGCCGAGCAGCTGATGCTGCTGAGGGGGCTGGAGCTCCCCAGCTCCAGCCCTGCCCTGCCGTGCGAGCGCCTGCTCTCCCCCTGTGCAGCTGTCACACAGCCAGGAGACACAGCAGCCAGGGGACACAGCAGGCACAGCAGCCACCAACAGGGAGGAGGGAGAGGAAATAATGTCCAGACACTCTGCATTTTCTCTGCCATAACCAGGAGTTTCAGTTCTGCACCGCTTGTGCATTCCCCATATCGTCCCTTACAGCAGGGCTAGAAAATGATTTTCTATCTTCTGCTATAAACCCCGTTTAAGTCCATCTTTCAGCAGTAATTAGAAGTCTGTTGGTGTTAGGATCTCTTTGCAGATCTTGGACCTTTTCAATTAATTTTAATCAGGTTCATTAGCAGTTTTTTTAATGTGTAAGAAATGGGCAAATACATAACTGAAGAGCCACTTACCTTTTAATGAAGGTAACAAATATGCAATTAAAAAAGCTCTGTCTTTCAGCAACTTTGCAGTAAATTAACTTGTTTTGTCATTATTGTGCATGTAGAATGTCACTTACTCTGGAGTTTTGACATAAAATTCTTTATCACTGGCAGAATTAGTGAGTAACATTAAGAACTAGGAAATTACAATTAGTTCACGAATTAGGTGGGATATACAATGTGTTAATTATTGAGGGACCAAACTTCATGCAATTAAAATTTAAAATCAAGATAAGAATAATGTATTATTAGGCATCTGAGTATTTAATGAAGTTGTGAATGATTACCAAATTTTATAAATTAATTCTAAGGTTCCTTGACTATTCTTAGAAAATTTCGTGCCATGGGACTTATAACAGGCTGCAATTGTTTGTGAATAGAATAATAATATGAAAGTCAGAAAGGCCAGAGGAAGCTTTGCTTTTTGTCAATTCTGTGTGGACCTGTGAAGATGCTTAATAAATGTCTTGGTGCTAAAAAATACTATACTGATACTTTTCCACCAAGAGCTTAGTTTCAAATATGAGTTTCACATACAACTGCCATATCCAACCATTTATTGTCTGCACATCAGGAAGCTGTTGGAAGTTCACCCTTGATTGTAAGTGCTCTTAAAATCAATGTGCTCCTTCCCTTCTGTCCATGCAAAGTGTAAATATAAAGTAAATGCAAACAGTGGCTGTCTGCCTCCTGAGAATCCCAGCAATGAATGGCACAAATCTCTGCCCCACTGCTACTGACAAACTGGGGCTGAGGAGCAAAACAGACCCTGGAGCACCCCAAGGAGCCAGTGCCAACATCTCCCTGGCTTTGTGGTGGCAGAGCAAGACGGTTTCATTGCTAGCAGAGCCACAGGGTTGGGACCTGCTCTCAGAGTTCAAAAAGTGACAGGAAAAAATGACCCAACACCACTGGATTGCAGCATGGGGCAGCCCAGGACAAGAGCAGTGAGCCTAGCTCGCCCCATCCATCCATCCATCCATCCATCCATCCATCCATCCATCCATCCATCCATCCATTCCTGCCTTCCAGGGCCACTCACCTACCAGATAAGGACAGCCAATTCATTTCAATGACTTCCACAAAATTAAGTGTTCCTCTTGTAAAATCTCCCTTTTCTTTGTGAGAAGAGCTATAAACTTCAGAGCAGCCTTGCTTGTGAGTTGTTGGACATGAGCCTCAATTTTTGCAACAATTTCTCCACTGCAGTGAAATAAACCTGCTGCACTTGTGGGTCAGAGCCCCAGGTGATTGTACAGCACTTCCCATGTGAGTCCAGTTCACATCAGCTCCACTAACTGGGTGAGTCCACAGTAGAGAAACCTTGAAAAATTTGCAGCCACAAGAAATCCTGTGCAAAAGCTGATGTTTATCTCATTTGTTTATTATTTCTGTCACTGTACAGCACTTCCGGTGTGAGTCCAGTTCACATCAGCTCCACTAACTGGGTGAGTCCACAGTAGAGAAACCTTGAAAAATTTGCAGCCACAAGAAATCCTGTGCAAAAGCTGATGTTTATCTCATTTGTTTATTATTTCTGTCACAATCAACAGCAGAGTGTGATGCTGCAGTGCCAGCATCCCTCAGGGACCCTCAGAAGGACACCTGGTGCTTTCAGCCCATGTTGGTGTGGTGGCAGGGACCCACCAGGCCAAAAAAATCCATCTGTCCCAGGACAAGGTGTCTGTGTAAGGAGGCTTCCAGTGTCCCTTTCATCCTGTGGGATGTCACACTTCACCCCCAGGCAGTGGCTTCATCCTCATGGCTCTGCCCAGGCTCTCATGCTGGCTGTGTCACTCCTGGGCCTGTGCAGGGTAATGCAGTGTGGGTGCTGATTCTGCATGCAGCCCACAAAAAGGCTCTGTGCAAACTATCTTATTTATTTCACTGTCCTTCCCCCATTCACCAGGCAATTTATCACATGTGTGTTTAGTTTCAATAAGATAAAAAATTGCCTAATAAAATATTTACTCAGCCTTTGTCCCTGCAAGTGTAAACTCATGTAATTACAGAGCACTCCAGAACCTGTGGCTATAAATCTCTAGAAATAAAATCCTCAGCACACTGACAGAATAAGGCTCCCACTTACTGTGAAAATGGGAAGCTAGTCCATGCCAAGTTGTTGGATTAATTTAATGTGCTCCAATTCATGCTCCTCCTCTCTCTTCAGTCTTCAGGGAAGGATGTTTATCTCTTCCAACTGCCTGGAGATGGCTGTCATTACCTTTCCATCAGAGGCTGGACAAGCGGTGATCCCACCTTTTTCTCTGAAATCATTGTCTCTTAACCCTGAAATCATAACTCTTAATATTGGCCTGTGCTGCTGGCAGTCAGCAACACCTGGGATGTGCTGCTCAGAAAGACTGATGTGTATGGATACCCTTGGAAAATTCAAAGCATCCCAGTAAAGAGATGGCTTTATCTTAGCTGTTAATAAGAAGCTGGTAGATATTAAGGTGGCCTGGCCTTAATATATTAAGTGTGCCAGCCTTCCATGGTGTGACCAAGCTGCTCTTTCCAGGAAAACACTTCCAAGGGGATTGGGAACCTGTGCCCAAGGAAGCTGCATGCAAAAGGCAAGCCTTCAGCCATGACCTGTTTGTTATATGGGCAGGGGAGAAGAGAGACTATTATTCTTTATTTTCAGTAACGTTTAGGTTGTGAGCTTTAGCTCGGAGGGATCAGAGAAGGAGGGAGCATGAGGAATATAACAACTTCTTTTGTACCTGTCACTTTAATGTATGCCTGCTCCCACTTTGGCACAGCACCAGAGCCTTTGAAAAGCAGGAGAGTGGTAAGGAGTATATTTTGAAGGAACTTTTAATTAAGTCTGCCCTTGAGCTACTGAGCAGAGAAAGGTGGGAGCGCCCGTGGCTGTTTTTAAAGGGTTCTTTCTACAAAGGCAATTTTTTTCTCAGGCTATCACAAGTCTAGGATTGGGGGGAAAAAAACCCCAAACAGGTAACTTCTCTAACTCAGCAGGTAACCTAACACAGCAGTCCCTGAAAAAGCACAGCAATGCAGGCTTTTACTTCCCCAACTAATTACTTGAATAAAACACTGCTTGGACTCAAACCAGGTATCAACATTGCATCCAGCATTGTCACTGCAACCACAGCAGCCAGCAAGAACACAATGGGGGAAAATGCTCTTTACTGCTAGCTTTGTACAGAATCAGGGAGACCCTCAGAAAACCCTTCACAGAAATGCGGGAGCAACTCAGTCCTTCAGGAAGTCATGGCCCAGGGTCACCCTTTGAGAACCAGGGGAATCTTCTTAATGAAAAAAGCCTGGTTGCTTTTTCTTTTTAGCTGGGCAGACCACCCCAAAACACAGACTTTCCTTTGCCAGTATATTTTCTGTCTGAAAACATTTCATTGATGAAAAATCCCTAATGAGATCTGCTCCAAGCTCCTGCAGCAGGTGACCCAAGGTAAGAATAGCTGGAAGGGGTAGGAGGGAGGAATTTCTTCAGTTAAAAACAGAAGTCAAACACCACCCAAGCTCCATAGTGTTTGTGTTTATGAAAAGGAGGTTCCCACATCAGCCCAGGTGTTCACGTGGATCTTTGTGTGAACCTCTGAGCCTCATCTCAGAAAGCAGCTCACCCCAGGAGTGTGCAGGGCCAGTTTTGTAGTGGTGCATGCTGCAAGAAATGTATTCCACATATGCAACAGAGCCTGCCTGAAACAAAGTCAGGCTGACCTCAGCACTCACTCTGGTGATGGAATCCTCCATTTCCAGCCCAGAAGGATGAACAAGGATGGCAGCTTGGCACTTACAGTTTGCAATGACAGCAGAGGGTGTCCTGCTCCAGGACAGGCCTCCCCAGGTAAGATGGCTCTGCTAAAACAAGCTTTCTTCCTATGTCTGGGATGAGCTGGCCCAGGAAAGAGCAGGGAGCAATTGGAGGGGGTGGGTGACCAGGCTGAATGCAGACCCTACACTACCACACACCTCTGGGGGCCATCACTGAGCTTCATGAGGCTGGAAATGGGAACTGGGATTTTCATTCCCCTTTCCTAAATCAAACATCATTTATGGAGCCAAGGGCTACTTCCTTCTGGATCTCCCAAATTATTTATGCTGATTGAACATGACATAAAAAATCTTGTGTATCAGTCTTAGATCTCCTACATATGTCTTTCATCCCTTTCTCCTTCACTTTCTCTCCATCTCAGTGCCACAAGAAAACTGAATTGCCTCTTTCTACCCAGATGGCACGGCAGAATTGCATTCCAGAGAGTTCAGCCTTGAAAATCAGAACAAACCTGTTTCCTATGGCCTGGCCCTCCTATTCCCAGAGTCTCCAACTGCAGATGATGTTTTTGTTGCAACCAGTACCATTCCAGCACCCATGAGAGGTGAGAGCCCTGCCCTGAGGGCTGCCACGTGCACACATGCATCCACTGCTTTAAAAAAGGACCATAGCAGCCTAAAATAAGCAACTGAAGGTCTGATTTTCTTCCCGTTTCTGCCCAGCCTTAATAAAAAGCAAACATCCCCTTTGGGAAGTTATATTCAAGAAGCAAATTTAATTTCAAGAAAGACCAGTTTCAAATTCACCCAGGCAGCATTAACTCTCCACTAATGCTTCCATCAGATGCCACCCTGTGGCTGGAAAACTCCTTTCCCAGCTGGTGTGCAGAGGAAAGGCTCCACTGCCCCTGGAATTGCCCTGTGCCAGTGCTGTGAGGCAGGATGTGGGCACTGGAGCTGATGCCTTAGGATTTTAGCTTTTGTATTTTTCATATATTTGTAATCCTGCAGTTCTTTAGTGTATAACTCTGAGTTCCATGCACAATGTTATCTACTGCTTTTTCATTTTGGTCAGACAAAATAATTCCTCTCTAGGCATGGGAATCAAGAACACCTTAGTGTCTCAAGTCCTGAGAAATGTAAATAAAAGTGAGTTTGGGGGGGGGGAGGAAATTTGGGGTAAATTACTTCATTACCTGAAGCTGTAATTGGAAGATGAGCCCCCAATATACAAGTGGACCAAACTTATAAAAGTGTGAAAACCCGTGGCCCGTCATCCATTTTTGGGTGTAGCCTTTGGGGGAGCTTTGCCCAAAATGTACCTGGAGGCCCTTAAACAAACATAACCACTTTTTATTCTTAGTTTTGTCATGTCTTTGTTTTTAGGTAGCCCCCAAAGGCAGCAGAGGGGCTCCCGTGCCTCGGGCAGGTGTGTCCTGGCCCCCGGGCCGTGCGTGCGAGAGCGTCACTGCTGTGACGTCTGGAATGTTCCTGCCCCGGGAGAGCAGCCCTGGCTGCAGCCCAGGGATCTTTAACAGAGCCCCAACATGGATGTGGGGATGCTTGTGTGTAATTATACACAACGTACAGGCCCATTTACCATATGGGAGCAGTTGGAGCCCTTTGATCCTTCTCACCCATAAAACTGGGCTGGCGTGGGGGAGTGGGGTCACAGAGGGGCTCGCTGTCGTTCCACTGAAGGCCAGGGCTGTGCCTGTATTCTCTCATTTCCCATCAGTGCTCAGGAAAGAGATTTGCCAGCACAGCTGGAAGAAAGCAGGAGAGCACTGCTGGTGTCCTCTGGAGCCCAGCTTGGAGGCCTTTATAGGCAAACCAGAGGTGCTTCAGGGAGATTTGCTGGGGCCAGGGGCTCAGCTCCTCCAGGAGTGACCCCCTTCCCTGCACCCCCAGTGCTGGGGAGGGCACCCCTCACTCACAGCACAGCTCAGAGTGGGGAGCCCTGGCTGAGAAATGTCGAGGTGCAGGGGTTGCATGTGCTTAGGGTGGTGATGTCTGACAGCTGGGGGAAGCTGACCTGTACCCCAGACCCTCTGCCAGCCAGGATGCCAAGTGCCAGCACAGGAACCAGGGCAGCTGCACTGCCAGTCCCCAACGCCTTTTTGGGAAGGTCTCAGCTTGCCCCCACATTCCTTCCTGATTGTCATCTGCTTCACCTGCAGCCATGATCCTGGTACAGGCATTTACAGGGCAGGGCTGGGAAGGAGCTGCTCACAGATTTGAACGGGGCTCTGTCATTGCAATGCCTATCATTTTGTGCTTTCCCCAGTCCCCTGACTGGATGATGCCAAAACTGTTTCATGAAAAGGAGTTACATACTACAAATGCTACACAGATTCAGTTATTTCTTGTCTTTTTCAATTCTGAAAAAATTCTCAATACCTCACTTTGTAAAGACAGCTGGGAGTTTAGTTGTATTTTCCATAGTTTGGAGGGCATCAGGTTGTGATTTCCCAGCCTGAGTTTATTTCTGACTCTGCCACTGAGGTGTGAGTAACCCTGACCAGACCACTTGGCCTCTCTGACTCGGTTTCTTCTTTTCTCTTTTATTTTCCTGCAGTATAAAGTCCTCGATATAAGAGCTGGTTGCTAGTTTGCATTTGTGGGGTGTGTCATGCAAGGGGGGAGAGGGCAGGACCAAAGGCACCGAAGAAACCCTGCCAACAGTGTGATATAAACAATCAACTGGAAGTGTTGCCAAAGATGAGGGAGTTTAATTGCATGACTTGTCTGCCCCCCTTGCTAAACCTAAACCTGAATGCCAGCTGAGTCTCTGGATAGTCCAGATCTGGGCTTGCCCCAAAAGCTGCTCCAGACCTCATGGCAGCCCTGCCCTGCCCCTGCTGTCCCTGCACCCCAGACCTTGGGGACCTGCAGGGATAGCACAGCATCTCAAATCCTCATGCTCAGAGGCTTTCCTCCATCTTACAGGCTGCTGACAAGCATTTGCTTGCAGAGAAAAACCCATAAGGGAATGTTGGGTGAAGGGTGAGGGTATGTTTGTGCTATTTTCTCACCCACACTCACCTGTGTAGTCCTGCTGAAGCTGAGGGAGATGCCTGGTGCAGAACCAGGAGGTGCAGAACTACCTGCCTTGGCACCCAAATGTTTTAGGGATTTTTACATGCATAAGGGCCCTTGCTGCTGAATCTCCCTGGAGCCATTTGTCCTGCTCTCCCTGTTGCTAAAACATGAGAAAAGACAGCACCTCTGCCTGCATGCAGGGGTGTCAGCCCAGCCACCCCCTCAGTAAATCCTCACCACCCAACAGATACTTGTAGACTCCTTCCATCCATCCTACACAGACAGTGCTGCTTGTTTTAAACTTTTCTCATTTCTCAATCTTCTTTTCTTTTTTTTTTTCCAGGCTATTTGAGCCACAAAACTGGCCAACAGACACAGCTGGGAAACACACTGCAGCACAAAGAAAAAATAATAAGGGCTGGGAGGAGTTCTTTTCCCCTCTACAGAACTGTAATTGGGTCTTCTCTTTTTATTTTTTTTTTAAGCTCAGTTGGGGTATGAACTCCTTAATCTTAGTTTGACTTATGGGAAAGGGAGGGCATTAGCATATTTATAAAAATTTACCTTGTTCTGAAACTGTAGACATGCTTCACCTTATAATTTCATGATTAGTGTCATTTCATCATGGGGGAAAAGCCACTTTTTCTATCCAGCGGCACAAAACGAATACAAATCAAACACATGCTTTCTGGAATTATTCACACAATGTTTTCAAAAATCGACATAGTTCAATAGTTGAGCAATAAATTTTCTTACTAATGAGACACTAAAAAATGTTTTTGATGTTACGCCCAGGGAGAACTAGTTATTGCAGATTTATAGGCAATCTGTGCAAAGACTGTCCTTTGCTTCCAATGAGTTTCTAATTTTGATTTGATGATATCCAGCTGCGGAGATTTGGCCATGACATTATATAACTTGTGATATCACATCTATACAGTATTTTCTTCACCCTCCATGGCTGGCCTTTTCATACACGACCTGGACTGCAGCATCCCATGGTTTCCTTGTGCAGACAGCCACGGCACAGGGTGTTTATGGATCCCTTCAAGGAGTGAGTGCAGTTACAGTGTGTGCATCTCGTAACTCTCTGAGATACAGGAGGCAAATTGAAATTTTGCTGGAAATGCAGCTTTTCCTTTCAGCTCCTCCTGCTCTCTCCATGGCTGGAAGAGCCAGGTGTAGGTGTGGGCAGTCATGCACTGAAGGCCTCGCAGACAGTGTTTTGTGGTTCCTTTTGTTCCAAGAATTTCTTCCAGCATTAGGCTGGAGCCAAGCCAGTCAGGCTTGTCCAACCCAGGGGAAGGCACCACCCCAAGGACTGGAGTCACCACAACCCACCCCCACACACAGGAAGGTTGGGAACAGTCAGTGAAGGACAGTCAGTGACCTCCTGTGACACCATTGAATCAACAAGAAGCCTGAGAGGGAGGGATTCCCAATCCAGGCCCAGAATATTTTCCAAGCAGAGTATTCAGTGAAGGTGACCACCTATGCATTCCCTGGAAGTGACCATCAGCAGGGCTTTATTCCCGTGAGCTGCTGGAGGCCCTGCTGAAGACCAACTCAGACCTTCCCTGGGGACATTTTTAATCCGAAACAAACCAAGCTGTGCCTGCGTTGATATCGCTGGCAGGCCCCTTCCCTAGGAAATAAGGGAATGTGGTATCTCTCCAGGGGTAATAACAAGGCTCCTTGCCTGGCTACAAGAATGATGAGTGCTTCAGAAGTGCTGATGATTAAGGCCCGTGTTTGGGGCGCTCGGAAAAAGCGGTCTCAGAGGCGAGGCAGCCACAAGCCAGTTTGCTCCGCCGCTAGCCCGCCTTCCTGCCACATGGCTGCCATGTGGGGAGGCCACAGGGAGCCCTGGCCAGCCTTCCTGGCAGGAGGCTCCTGCTCCAGCTGTGCCCGAGCACGCAGGGGCTGACCCAGTGTGACCCACAGGGCACCCAGCATGCTGCTGCGCACCTCCTGCTGCCACAGGAGGACAACCCGCGGGTAGCCCAGCACATCAGGAGTTCCATTATGAGGTTTTTAATTCTTTTTTAGGAAGTCTGCAGCTTGAGCACGCTGCCAGTAACTCACAGGCTGGGCTCCCAGCGGAAGACAATAAGACAGTGGTGGGTTGTGCGGAACGGCTGCAAACACAAAGGCTACGGGGCTATTTTTTGCCTAAACAAACTTTTCCAGCTTAAAAAGTATGATGAGGAGTCTGTGGCCACCCTAAATAGTATCAGACTGACTGATAACTCCCAAATGCTTCAGTCAGTTATTCTTCTGAAGGGCTGCAGGAAGCACACCCGTGGCAGGGACAGCAAATGCCTTCGGCAGAGGCATCCCTGGGAACCAGGCAGAGCCATCCCCTCGCTCCTCACATGCCATGCATGTGCATAATTCCATATAAATCATGGGTCTGAGCAGCATAGGAGCACTGAACAAAGTTAAAAGTTCACAGAAACACGTACAGAATGACAGCTCTTTCCCAGCTTTCAGTAAGCGCGTTACACATCGAAGAGCTGCCATCCTTTTTTTTCTTCACAGCCCAGAGTTTTGGTCCCCTCCTCCTCACATGCACCTTCTCATCACGTTTCTATCTCCAAACTCACTTCTGATGCAAATGATTTCAATGGCACTTTAGAAACACATGCAGAAAATGCAGCCAGATGTCTTCCTTGGATTTCAGGAAGGCAGAGAAGTGTCAGAATTAAATCTGGATGGCTGTGATTTGCCAAAAATAGTTTCTGCACTCACCCTGCGTCTGTGAAGATGGATCTCAAGGCCAAACACAGAAATTAGCTTCCATATCAACATTTTACTGTCACTTTCATCGCCACGCCAATAGATTAGTTAAAATAACATCGTTTACTGGCATGGAGTATTATTGCAAACAGATGTCATCATTAGGATAAAGACAAGATCTACTATTTCATCCAGGAACTTATTCATGGAAATTTTGATTTTTCTCATTGAAATAATAAACAGTTTTCAGTCTTTCAATCTTTCATCCCTGAAGAACACTTTAGGGTGGGTTGTTGGGGCTTTTTGTCTTGTTTCCCTCTCCTATAAAGAAGAAATCAGCATTTTGCTTGATATGGCATTAATTGTGGTGGTTATTTTCAGTTAAAAGTTTTCCTCCAGTGAAAGGGAAAAAGTTGGAAAAATACCTATGATCAGCTGAAATTTCCTGTATATCTTTCATAATTGTATCTAATTGCATTCTACTTCCTTCAACTCTTCTTCAGCTGGAATTGAATAATTCTAGTCTCAAATATATTTGTTTTTCCATAGCCATTGAGTCACCTTCTCTGTGTAATTCAGATAAAGCTGGATATTTATTTGTAATGTTTGGGATTTGTTGCCTTCCTTTTTGGGAAGGGAATCTTCATGGATAATGGCTATACATTTGACTTCATCCATTGTAAAGGAATACGAAACAGAGCAATGTAATGAGATCAGCCACCAGAACACAGCAGCCCAGGAGGGGTAAAGCAAGACTGGACCAGGCAGAAATCTGAAATCTCAGTCCTGCTGAAATGAGGTGCAGTACTCTGGTTGACTTCAGTGAGGATTCTAGGATTTCATCCTAAGAACTTAATAGTACTGCAACTCCAAGTAAGTTCAAGCAGAAATGCACTCTCACTGGCCTAGAGTAAGGCTTCAGCCCTACATGAACAAAAGCCTATGCATTTAAGTAAAAGAATTTTGAGCCCCTGCACTTTATTTATTTAATCTGCTTGCAACGTGTTAAATATTAAAAACTACATTGTAATAAATTCTATGTACCTCTGAGAAATAACCATAAAAATCACCCAACACACAAAAAATGCAATAGTGGCCAATTTGTATTCTTACTCAATCTGCTCCAGAGGAGAGACCAACAAATCAGGTCATGTTTGGCACCTAGTTTAGTGTAATATGTTGACTCATTGCTGCTCTCTGGATTTGTGTATTCCTTACATCATGTATAATGGGCTGTCCATAATTTCTGTATGAAACCTGCAGTGTTCCCAGTGCATGAGCCCTAATTCCAAGATGGAAATTCCCAGCACTCCAATACAACCCTGGCCTCTCTGCTCCTGCTCAATGGAGGAGTTCCTTTAGACCTCGGTAAATGAGTGTCAGTCACCAAAATCAAAATCCTTTGGAGAAAAAACCTGCTATAAGCTATTTTTAAAGGCCAAAATCTTTTTGAGTTCTCTTATAGTATGTGAGAATGGATGCTGGCAAGAAAAAGCACCTTTGTAATGTAAGGTAAATGTTTAAATTGGGAAAAAATGGGAAGAGCTGATATTAACAACCCCAGAGTGCACACAAAGTCAGCTTGACTCCTGGAAAATCCCAAGTGGATCTCTGGGCTCTCAGCAAGAGCCTGGAGGAGGTGCAGGTGGTGCAGGAGCAGCTGGGCAGCAGAGACGTAGAAATCCCCACCCCACTGGGGCTGACAGGCACCCAGGTACCCTGGAAAACACTGAACTAAATCAGCCTGAGTGCAAAGGTGCATAAAAAAGGACAGAAGTTGGAGTTTGAAGGGAACTCTGGAAATCCAAACCCTTGCTAAAGCAGTTTCAGCTACAGCAGGTGACACAGGATTGCCTCCAGGTGTCTCGTGAATATCTGCAGGGAAGGAGACTCAGCCTCTCTGGGCAGCCTGTTCTAGTGCTCAATCACCCTCACAGGAAAGCTTTTCCTCATATTCAGATGAAACTTCCTGTTTCAGTTTGTGCCCACTCAGTCGTGTCTTGCCCAGTCTAAACAGCCCCAGCTCCCTCAGCTTTTTCTTGTAAGAGATGCTCCAGTCCCCACATCCTCCTCTGGACCCTTCTCAGCAGTTCTTTGTCTGCTCACTGCCACTAACCCTCATTTTTCCAGCACAGGGTGTCATCACAGCACTGCAGCTTTCTGGGATAGCCAGAACAGGCTATGGAACAGCATTTGCCTTCTGTCCTCACTCACAGCCCTGTGCTGAGTTGCTTAAATGTGTAAAAATCTTGATCCTGCATCTCCTGTGAGTGCCTACAGGGACCACCGCTGTGTCTCATTACGCTGAGCTGGGAAAAGAGCGGGAGTTAGTTACTGATGGCAGAGCAGCCCCAGAAATTCTAGCTGGAATTTCTATCTTCTTCTGCATTTGCCTTTACTGTAATTATATTTCAGAATAATTTCTATGTCAATCTCCCACTTCCAAATATAAATGTCACTTCTCTTGCCCGGATTCAAAACAAACTGTCAGTGTGAAATAGCTTCTAACACATTAATAATGAAATACCGTTTTACCCCCACTGAGAATAAAATGCTAGGACTAATCATACCATTCTAAAGGGCTTATAAATCAATAAACCAAGAGGCAGTGAATGAACAAAATGCTGATTGAAATCATAAGCACATCAAGTATCTGCAGATAATCAGCGTCACATGTTTAAAATAAAAATAATTTTAAAAAAGAAATATTTTTTCCTAGACATGTGGATGCACACTGTGCCTTGCTAGATTTTATTCTCACAATGTGGTTTGATTACCTCACCAAGGTAGATGAAAGCACAACTGACTGCTAGAAAATGAGGGCAGCAGATCACTTTGTGATGTGACATTCACAACCCAAGTGGTACAACCTCATAATAAACTGTTCCAGTAGCTGGGACTTTTCCTGTGTCTCTTTCCCCCCTTCTCTGCTGGGATGCCAGCTGGCAACTCTCAGCTGGGAGCAGTTCTGGTGCAGTTTCCCAGGTCAGGGCTGTGTCAGAGGGCCAATATCACAGCAGCCAGCTAACCCACATGCCTGTCTGGGGTCACAGGGTGGGAACTGCTGCAATCCTGTCCCACCTCAGACCCCACTGCCCACCAACCCAGCCCACACTGCAGCCTGGGCAGCTCAGGGCTCTACCCCTCCCTCCCACCTGCAAAGTGTCCAACAGAGTCTCCCATGCCTTTCTCTCCCTGAAGCATGTGTTTTGTGGCCATTGGCCCCATGGAAATTTTGGGAAGTAGCTCCACAGGGATGGTTACCCCTGGTATCTTGTTCAATGTTAGCTCTTATGGTGTTCTGAGCTGGATACACAACACACCTGAAAATCCTCCCTGGCTGAGTCACACTCTTCCCCATCCCACTGAGGCTAAGGAAGATTTGTAAGTTTGATGGTGGGGAAAGCTTTTCTCGAGTTCTTTGTATTCTCTTTAGTGATTCACATGACTACCATCAGAGAATTCCTTCCCCCTTTGGGGGGGTATGTGAAGCTCTGATATAAAAAACGTTGTCAAGCTTCAGTTTCTAAGGATTCCCAAAATATTGGCACCATGGAGGTGTCCAAGCACCTCAGTTTGGACCCAGGAGATCTGACAACACAATCCAGTGTTTGTAGGTGTGGTACCTCCTGTGAAAGACCCTCCTGAAGAAAGGAGCAGCCCTTTGTCAACTGACACTTGATCACCAAACCCACAGCTGCTCTCCCTGCATTTGTCACCCAAACCCCATCCCTTTTGTCCCTGGAAAGGAGCCTGTGAGAAATCTCTAGTACTTTAGGAGTGGCACATTGCCATTTTTAGCAAAAAAACCTTGTTTTAAAAGTAAAGGCCGGCACTGGATGTGCAGAGAAATGTTAGATGCAAAACACCAACAGAGCAGCTCCTCAGTTTTATGGAAACTGGTGACAGCAATTTCCTGTGTGAGAGTAAGAATGGTTCTTATTTACAGTCAACTCCAAATTATTTCCTCATATACTTTATTGAGTCTTTTCAAAAGATAGATTCTGTAACCCTCATTGAATCTATTTCAAGAAAAAAGTTTACATAATGTATCAAGAATCATCTATAAATTCTTCCTCTGAATTCTGATGCAGCTTATTGAATAAAATACAATAGAAATTAAGATGCTGGGAATTCATTACAGAGTTTTTAATAATAAATATCAGAGTAAATGAGCATGAGATTCTCTTGCTAGAGAATTGCAAATTAAGTTAATGATATTGAGACTAAGTCTTTTTCAAAATTCATTTTGCAATACTTGGTGTTAATAGAAACTTACGTTGTGTATTAGTCCAAGTGTCTTTAAAGACTTTTAGAGTCATTATTCAATGATGGATGCATGTTTTAAAAAATTTGCATTTCTGAATAGGTAAATGGATTAATTGAGAGAGGATTATGAAAAGCCTTGCAAATGTGTGTTGATGAACCTGTTAATAAAACATCACAAGAAAACGTTTTATTCACGCAAGATAGGTAGGTTCACCCCTTGTTAATATTCAGCAAAGTTAAAATATTCCTGTGAAGTGGCATTGAGGCATCATGATCTTCAAGTGATATTGGGTAGGAACTTCTTTTAATAAAACCTTCTGGGGAAACACACCACATCAGTGGTTTAAAATGTTTATCTTGTGTCACACATGTTATTCGAATTGTGTCACTGAAATGCTGGTGCCATGCAAAGCATTTCTCCCCAAGTGAGAGGAGCTCTTCACAAGTGAGGTATCTCTTAATAGATGCTTTAAAAACACAGTGGAAGGTTCTCAGTATGGAGCTCTTTTCATCCTTTGCAAGAAGACTGATATTTCTTCATCTCTTACTTCCTCTAATAAACATTCAATGAACCTACTTTTTCCACAGGGGTGATGAATTGACAGCTCTCAGTCATTCAATGTCTTGTAGCAATGTGCACTTGTTGGATGCAGTGAGCAGGGCAGCAGAGCTGTGTTGCACTGGATACATCCTGCAGCATTATGGAATTCAGGACCAATCTTCCAAAAAGTATTGAGAAGCTGGAGTTCAGTGCCTAGGAGGTGGATATTTCAGCAAAGCCAAGAAGCTGAACCATAGATTTTTAGTTGTGGTGCCTCCAGCTATACCAAAGCTCTTGAACCCCAGCTCTGCACTATTCTACAGCTCCTCACTATAGGTCTGACATTATTCACCACCAGTGCTTTCTGTCACTGGAGGCTCTGACTCTTTTGGGATCTCACCTGGTAATTTTGTGTGACTGTGTTTGCATGCACAGAGGCAACCAAGGGCTCAGAGACCATCACAGGGCACCAGGACAGTGCATGTAACTCATTAACAACAGAGCAGTAAGGTGAGAACATTGTTGTACACTGGGAACCAGGAAAAAGTTGCCATTACCTTGCACATAACCTTGCAAAGTTTCTCCTATATGCCCTTCTTCACAGTCCACCCAAGTTGACACATTCCTGACTCTGTGAGCCTGGGGACTGCTAGCCAAATCCCTGCTGGAAGATACTCTGCAGGGCCATCAGTCACATCTAAGGCACTCAAATGTTAGGAAATGTCAGGATTTAAGCTGCTGAGAGAGCCTTATCTCTGCCCTTTTGTGAGTTTGTGTATAGAGGGTAAAGCACTACTCCAGTGAGTAAAGCCAGAGATCTTTAACTCCCTGTAGCAAAATGAGTGAATTGGGTCACTAATTCAAATGTTTCAAATGTATCTGCTGTCCCTTCAATAAATATGTAACACCTGCTTCATCACTGGCCCCTTCTGAAGTCACTTTGCAAATTTTTGAGCCGTACTTCAAAGAAGGAAAAAATAATTATGTAGCCTGACTGGCAATAACATTTCATCATAGAATGGAGCATTCCCTCTGTCCCCGGGCCATGGAGCATCTTCTAGGAATGAAAGGTGAATAAAGGCTGGCTTTGGTGGCGTTTCTCCATTCTGTAGCTTCCACTGACACCTGCTGGAGACGGGCGCTATAATTTTGAATTCTGTCTCCAGACTGCGAGAGGGCTGGGCATTGCTGCGTCCATCTCCAGGCGTGAGAGGGACACGGAGGTGCTGGAGGGAGCCCAGAGGAGATCACACGGGTGTTCAGGGGGCTGGAGCACCTCTGCTATGGAGACAGGCTGGGAGAGCTGGGGCTGCTCATCCTGGAGAATACTCCAGGGAGACCTCAGAGCCCCTTCCAGTGCCTGAAAAGCTGGAGAGGGACTTTGAACAAGGAGTGATGGGAAAAGGGAGAACAGCTCTCAGCTGACAGAGGGTGGGTTTAGATTAGACATCGTGAAGAATTTCTCCCCTGGGAGGGTGGTGAGGCCCTGGCACAGGTTGCCCAGGGAAGTGTGGGTGCCCCATCCCTGGAAATGGTCAAGGCCAGGCTGGACAGAGCTTGGAAAAACCTGGGATAGTGGAAGGTGTCCCTGCCCATGGCAGGAGGTTGAAACCAGATGACCTTTAATCTTCCTCTCAACCCTTTTAGTGTTAGAAATTTCAGCAGGCTCCTGATGAACATCTGAAGCAATAAAGGGAATTACAGTAAAACAGAACTTTAAAAACCCTTCAGTAAAATACAGGCACAGTCCTAGAACTTTGAAAACTTGAAAATGTATCACAGTTTTAACAATAAGTCTTTTATGTTGGTGTAAAGTGTTCTGGCTCTGCTGAGCCAGGAACAGAGCCAGTCTGATAGACCTGAACCTTTCCTTCACTTCCAGATTAACATCACAGTTTGTGCTTTTGCAAACACTAAGAGCTGTGTGAAACTGAAAATGCCTTTCCAGAGGTATCTCACAGCATCTAGCTCATAGCATTACATTTTAACTAAAATCTCAGACTACTAAAAAAACTAGTGGTCTGTACAAAAAAATATTACATTTGAAGGGCTGCCCAACGGGGTCTTCTAAGGTGAGGGTGGTTGTGGTTTTTTTCCTGATAGGAATGAAAGGGCAGTTGAATTTGTGGCTTAGCATCTTTTCAAGTCCATGGAAAGCTTCGCTCAAGTCGCCCTGGTCGCATCCAGGAGGTGGCAGTGGAGGAGCATCCATCGCTCCCCGAACGCGGGGCTCAGGGCTCACGGTCTATTCCCGTTCGGGAGTCAGGGCTGGGGCAGCTCCTCGGGCTTTTGGACATTTTTGCCAGGTGGTGAATGATGGAACAAACCGTGCCTGGATTGTCCCCACAGCCGGGCTCAGGGGGAAAGCTGTACCAGAGACAGAAATGCACCCAGGGGTTCTGGTGTGTCCCCTACCAAGTGTGTCTTATTTTCTATTAAAGACAGCAAGATCAGGTCACACACAAAATAAACACTAAAAAACCTCCTATTTCATGTGTTTGAGGGATATTTGGGTTTGCTTTCATTTTCTATACAGTAGTGCTCAAATGGAAGTTTCTCTCTAAAAAATCCCTTTAAGAGGAAGAAAAAGACAGGGAATTGTTGGGAAAATCTTACAAAACCCTTGATTCAACTAAGCTTTTTTAAATTTGTATTAAAGATGTAGAAAAGAAGGAAAAAAATTTCATGGGTGAGCAGTGTGAAGCAGGGCAGAACTCTGAGTCAGACTCCAGCTCTTTTTATTGAGCAGCACAGGGACACTGACACGTTCTCTTCTCAGCATGTCACAATTAAAAGGACAAGTAGGTGACAACCAGAAGTCCTGGAGAAGATTTGGAAATATGAGCAAAAGTCACAAGTTCTTCAATTTAAAAACAGAGGAATTGCCTACAGAATGCAGTGACTAAATGGGGCTTCTGTCACAATTATCAAAGAACAGCAGGAGCAAGCAGAGTCAAAATTTTAAAAAGTGAAGGTACAGAAAAGGATTTTACAAGTGATATCAGGAGCACCAAGAAACAATTCTCAATATACATTGAGAAACAAAGGGAAAGAGACCACGCAAGTTGATTCATCAGCAAATTAAAAAGGAGGGGTCATTGGCAAATAAATAAAAGCCAGGAAGCCCAAAGTTCTCTGTTTCTTGTTTTGTGTTTCTATGGGGAAAGACCAAGTGCAAAAATTTCAAGCAGCAGCAGCAGAGCAGGAGAAAATCCACATGAAAATGCACAGGGAGGCAACAGCACATTCAGAGAACTGGAAACTTTCACACTGCCTGAGCCTGAGGCATTTTATCCCAAAATACTGCAGAAGAATGTGACAGAATTAATGTCAGAACCACTTGGGGTTATCTTAGGGAAGCCATGGGGTGTAAATATGAATCAGAAAACTGGAAAGGAGCAAATATATTCAGTTTCTAAGAATGGAAGGAAAAGATTAATCAGGGATTTGTCTGTCAGCTTACCTTCACATGGCAGAAAAATCTTGGAAAGCACAAAATCTTTGTGAGCAATGAAAGAAAACAAGGCAATGAGGAAAGTCAAAACGGATTTTTTGACTGCAAATCCTCTCAGAGCAAACTCATCTCCTTTTATGAATGGGCTCTGGGCCTGGATAGAGGGGAAACAATAAACACCATCTAAAGTCACAGGATGAGCTTTGATACCTTCTCATTCAAAAGGGAGAAAAGTGGGTTCTACATCAGACTCTGACCTGGCACAGCCAGAGAGGCTGAATAAACATGCTGCACTAATGAAAATGCAGCAATTTTCCTGCAACCCAGGATGCTCTTTCCTGAACAAAAGGCATGACATGTGCTCATAATGGAGTGACATTCATGCAGCACAACACTCAAACACACCTTTTAAGTCAGAGTGTGATGATCCTTTCCCTAATGCCCTGTCCTCTGACAGAGCAATTAAATGGAATGTTCTGTGAGAGCCAGCCCTGCTGGAAGGGGCTGTGCTAAAGGAAGGATCTGCCTCCATTAATGGCACTGACTCCCTTCCTAAAAGCTGAAATCACTTAGTGACCATCAGTAATTAAGGGGCAGGACATGTTCTAAAATTCCTTTTCCTATGACTGGCCTGTATTGAATCTTCCCTCTGAGCTCTCAGTGCAACATGGATTCAGCACTTTCACAAACTTTTCAGTATGGGCACAAAAACCCCAGAACTTTCTGCCATAGCTTGTGAGAGGCAACCTTCACTAACCAACATTGCTGAATTTTATCATCATTTGCTCTTATCTAGTTACATAGGAACACAGGCTTAGCAAAAACATCAGCCATCACAAACCATGTAACCTGTTATTTACTACAGAAATAGCAAATAAATGCCAGGAACCAAATCACAGCCTATGTTAATGCAATTCCTGTCTGTGCTGGCAGACCACGGTTACATTTCTGAAAATGTATTAGGAATAAATCACCAAAAACTCCAAATGAAGTGTATCAAATGTGAATCCATCAAGTGTGAAGGGCCAGCAAAGACTGCCCTGAAGATTTCATGTCCTCCTTATGCAAAGCAATGAGTTAGTAGAGTTACCTTCTTCATCTATTCCTGTAAATATTACTTTAATTGCTTTTGCTTGGAGATGTAGGAGGGAATTTGTACTGACAGCAGATAAAAAGAGTTAAGAGGATGGGAAGAAAGTTTTGTAAAGCAGTGGGCAGACTGGATGTGCTGCTGGGAAACACCAGAGGGTGCCTTTTGCTGGAGTGTGCTGGTGGGAACCAGTGTGGTGCTCCTGGAGTTTTTCCTATGGTGAGGCTTGTTGGGGTGGAGCAGGCTGCATCCCAAGGTCCTGCACAAACACAAAACACATTCTAGAATACAGAAGTCCTGTTTTGTGTATGAATGCAGTCCATTGGTAGGGGAAGTTTTGATTGAGTTTTTATGTGTTGGTTTGTTTTTCTTTTTATTTTAATGATCCTCCAGTTTTCAGGGTTTCACATTTTCTTCCCCAGTAAGATAAATATGTAGGATAAAAGTGAGCTTTATGGGTTTGTGCTGTCCTGGTTTCACAGCTCTATTTTGTGTCTTGCTAGGAGGCCAGGGAGAAACACAGACTTCCTTGGGGAGGAGTGCTCCTACGTGTGCAGGAAGAAGGAGTGGGAAAGAACGTAAAAGCTTGTGATCTCCTAGGAACTGAGTAGATGAAATGGTTTGGTTTAAAGCAATAGCAGTACAATTTCTGAGTGCTGGCAGGGATTTGCATGGTGTGTGCAATGGGCTCCTCAAAGATGTGTGACTGCATCCAGAGGGTGAGGCAGAGTTCCGTGGGCAGTGCTGGCAGAGAGGGAATTGCAGCAAGGCTGGAAACTCAGACAACAGCACCACAGCCCACCTTCTCTGTCCCAAGCCTTCCAGGGCCAGCAGTGTTCCTGCAGGGCTGGAAACTCAGATAACAGCATTAAATCCCACCTTCTCTGTCCCAGGCCTCCCAGGGCCAGCAGTGTTCCTGTGTGCCTGTGTTTGGTGGGGAGGCAGTGAGGGGCTCAGGACTGGGATCTGTCCTGAATTGTCCTTCCAGACCTAACGTGTCCTCCTTGTGCAGGTGTGGGCTGTGCTGGGGAGGGGCTCTGAGCTGTCCTGATGGCTGCACACCTCAGAGCTGCTCTGTTTGCAGCCCAAGCAGCCTGGCTGTAGAGATGTCACTGAGCACAGTGCAATCACAAGTGTCACAGCAAACACCTTGGTGTGTTCCCTGTGCCCTGTCTCTGGTACATTCTCTTCTGCAGATTTTGGTTTTTACTCAACATAAATCCTGTACGATTTTACTTCTAGCCGTCCTTTTGACAGTAATGGACCATTAACAAACTGGAGATAAAACTGAAAGCATAAATCCCTCTCCTTTGGGGAATTAGAAAGCAGGTTTAGGGTGCATGGTATGAAAGGCAGGAGTTCACTGTAATGTCAGACAAGGCCTGATTAACACCTGTGCCAGGTGAGGAACAGGAAGGCAGAGGAGATGCTGAGGAGTTATCTGCAGAGATTGATGCAGTCTCTGATTGGAAATTGGGTGTTTTTTCGTTTATTAAGACGTGGTGAGATGAGAAGAGCCCGAGCTTTGCTCATGTGAGGTGAGGGAGGAAAGAGCACAAGGTGTGTCTGCCCCAGGGGAGTGGCCCAGACTGCTCCCAGGCAGGCAGTGGGTGAGGTGAGGCAGCAGCTCTGCAGGTTGTGTGCACCAAGTTCAGTTCCCAGTCCTTTCCCTGGGGTCTCCAGTGAAGTAGAGAGGCTCTGCTGTGTATCTGTGGCAGTGAGTTTGCTGATGACTCCCTTCACTAGACCTTGAGGTCAGGGCCCGCTGATTAAAAAAGTTAATTACCTTCCTCTTGCAGGAATGACTCTATTTTCAAGGTCTCCGAGGCCATTAATCAAGCATCTTCTTTTGAAAGCGGTTTTAATTAAAAGTAAGTCATCATTAGAGCCAGGGTGGCCAAGTCAGAGGGGGATGCCTTCAGAGACCTCACCGGGCTCTGCTGTGGTGAATGGAGTGGCTCATGTTTATGCAGCCCCCACCCCCCAGCCTTCCCCCCACTCCTGGTGGGTTCTGAATATTCTTTTTTAAGTGTCAAGCTGAATATTTTAAACGCTGTTTAAAATCTATAATTCATAGGCAAATCTTCAGAAGAGTTCTGTCATCTCTTGAAGCTGAGGGTGTCTCTGTCTGCAGCAGCCCTCACTGCTGTGCTTTGGGGTCAGACTCAAAGGGTCGAGGGAAAGACTTCAAATGTCAAAGTTTGTTGTCAAAGTTAGATATCCTGTCTTTGGTTTAGTGTCTTTTCAAGTTTATTTAGTGCTTTTATTGCATCTTTCAAGTCCCCCTGGTCGTGTCCAGGAGGTGGCAGTGGAAGAGCATCCATCACTCCACAAGCACGGGGAGATCCCGGTTCACCAAGGGCAGAACCAAGGGTTGCTGCACATCCCAGCACAGCAAACAGCTGCAGCTTAGGGTGTTTGAAGAGGTATCTCCCACCTGTGATGCCCCAAGTGCCAGAATCTGTGGCTCCATAGTTAATAACCTGGAAATGTGTAAGGAAACTTTTTCACTTCAAAGCTTGGAGGAGAAAAGTTCTTGACAGTGCAATTGCAAAGCACTGGATTTCAAGACAGTTTTAATCATTTTAATTACTCAAATGAGTAAAGCATCTGCATATCAAATCCACTGCAACTGACTAAAAACCATACAGGATTCCCACAGTGAAACAAGCTAAACAGAATTGTCCTAACATCATGTTTGAAGTTCATATTTGTTAATGACCCTGTAGCCCCTTTTTACCTGCTGTCATTCTGGGATAGCTGCCTTCACAGAAATGCACAGGGGGGTATTAGAGAACTGGAAATTTTCACACTTTCACACTGCCTGAGCTTGAGGCATTTTATCCCAAAATACTGCAGAAGAATGTGACAGAATTAATGTCAGAACCACTTGGGGTTATCTTAGGGAAGCCATGGGGTGTAAATATGCATCAGAAAACTGGAAAGGAGCAAATATATTCAGTTTCTAAGAATGGAAGGAAAAGATTAATCAGGGATTTGTCTATCAGTCAGCTTACCTTCACATGGCAGAAAAATCTTGGAAAGCACAAAATCTTTGTGAGCAATGAAAGAAAACAAGGCAATGAGGAAAGTCAAAATGGATTTTTTGACTGCAAATCCTTTCAGAACAAACTCAATGCTCCTTTAGAATGGGCTCTGGGCCTGGATAGAGGGGAAATAATAAACACCATCTAAAGTCACAGGATGAGCTTTGATATCTTCTCATTCAAAAGGGAGAAAAGTAATTAGTATGGATTTATCTCCTTGCTCAGGCAGATCCCAGGTTTGCAAACAGAGGACACATGACATGGCCTGAAGGTTGTGTGGTTCTCGCATGCCTGTTTTAGATGGCCAGGGCAGGAGGAAAGAGGTGAGGTAATATCAATAAGAGCAAGAGACCCATTTGGAACAAGAAAGGGAATAATAAATCCATGAGGATAAAATCTGAAACTTTCTTAGAAAGAATATAACAACCTGAGGACAGCATTTTAGGACTCTGGGAGAAATAGGAGGTCTAAGATTAAATGGAATATTAAATTCTTCATGCACCCACAAGTAATTTTTATCAACTTTCTGTATTTATTTTCCCAAGAGATGAGGAAAGGCTTTTTTACTCTGTTTAAATAGACAGATTTATCAGTATCAGATAGTTACTGTAATCACTCTCTGGCACACGTGGGCTCTACCTGGCTTCAAGTAATTGCATCTCCTGATGACACAGCCTTGGAAAACTTGTTGTTTAATAAACTGAACCCTTTCTAAAGCACTCCCATCCACCCCAGCCTACCGCAACACTGTCCTCCCCCATCCCTAATTTTCAGGTATTACAGACATTTAGGCAGCATTTACAGGTGGGCAGTGCCATTCCAAACCAATTCATGGGAATAGTTTCTTCATTTAGCAATAAACTAAGGATGTTAAGAACTATGAAATAACACAAATTTTGTCAGACACTGTACACAAGGTTTTTGGGGGCTCAGAACTGTTTGGAACAGTGCTTTCCACAATGCCTTAAAATCAGAGAAACCCTTCTTTTTGTCACTGCAGCAAAACACAGGTCTTCAAAACCTTCCCTGCACTTTGTCTGTGTTGTTGTCAGAACTTTGACAGCTGATGATTTGCATTTCCTCTGTCCTCAGTCTGTGACAATTTTCCAAGAGGAGATATTACCAAAGCAATCTAGAATTAGCTGTGACAAGTGACAATTGCATGGGTGGCACAAAAGGCTTTTACATATTGACATTATTTTATACATCAGATATTAATACATGTTTTAATGAAGAAGTGATTCACAATGATAATATTATTGACTTGTTAAGATTAAACAGGTCTGCCATATGCTGTCTAGTGCTTCAGATGGCTTCAAATTTATTTTTTTTTATCTAAGCATATTAACAACAGATGTTGAATTTTAAAATGATCCAATAATTGAGGGGAAATCATTCCAAAGCTGAGTGATAATTTTGTCATGTTAATGATTTGAAATACTTAGTATGAATTACATATTGGTTATTTAACTCATAGCTAATTCTTGCACATGATATTTAATTGTTGTCATCTTACTTCCTCCTGAATTTCTTCCAGTTGCTGAGCAGTGGGTTGGTTGGACACTTGCCTTGGAACTCCATCCTCAAACTTTCAATTATTTTTATCAAAAAAACCTTTTCACAAGTGCATCTGCCCTCCACTCCTCCACCTCTGGACTGTACAGGAATGGGATGTGGACCTCACACCAATGTTCTGCTTTTGCCTGACTTGCCCCTGTTGCACTGAGGGGCTGAGGGGAGGGAAGAAAGATACCATAAAGCAAATTCACTGAGCTGACACACCACAGGTGAGGGACCACGCTCTCAAGAGGGCTTGAGTGGCTCCTGCATTTATACAGGAACAGCCTCTGTGTGGTTACAGATTTACCCTTTGGCTGGTCATTGTTAGCTTGAAGTTCAGAAATACTATTTTTTTTCTTTCTTTCTTGCCCTGCCCCACAAGCCCAGGATGGGGTTGGTTTACAGCACAGTCTGTTGCTTCTCCTTCCCCCTCCCAAACACAGCAGGTCACAAACTCGAGCTGTGGGTGGTGGCAGCCTGGGACAGTGCACCACAGCTCCTGTGTCGTTTGCTCTCTCATTTTCACCTGTCTTGAGGGGGTGATGGAGTGAACCAACACCTCTCCCTGTGGCTGAGAAGCTCCAGAATGAGAGACAACACCTCGAGCTGATCAACCTGCCCAGAGCACGGCTGCGCCGAGCTGAGCGCGTCTCCTTTCTGGTGATGCTGCTGGGGAGAAGCTGAGCTGCACTGAGTGATCCTCAGCCCCACACCCAGCACCAGCTGCTCACAAACCACAGCACTAAAACCACTCCTGCTGCTGTGAGCCACAAGCTGCTTTTCCAGCAGGTTATCTGGAAACCCTGAGCTGTGCTCAGCAGGAGAGGCAGATCCCGTCTCCACGCTGGAAAGCAGCAAGCTTCTCTTTGCAGTCCTCTTGCTGCTGCTCAAACATCTCCAGTGCCTCATGGAAATGGAGGAATTGTAGGAAATGTAGATGCAGGGATTTAAGCCATCATCTCCTCTTGGGCGTTTCCTGCAGAAATTTTAAAAAGAAAAAAAAAACCATAAGGAAATTACAATGTGATAATTAGCACAAAAAAGATGCAAAGGTGATCCCAAATTGATTTCCAATGGGCTGGAGACATGAATCAGGGAGCTCTTGAGCGTGTGCTTTGTTATTTATATAAATTACTAACTTCATTAACTCAATTTGACAAAGCAAACTGTAGAAAGGGAAAGGCAATCCTATCTGCTTCTTGGTGAAGAGAGTAAATGTATAGATCCCAAAGGGACATAACTCCCAGTGAGATACATTTGAGCTTCATGCATTTAACCTCTCACTTTTTGCCCTGTAGGGAGGCAACCTGACCATTGAGTAATTAATCCTGAATCATTTAGGTTGGAAAACACCTCCAAGATCATCAAGTCCAGCTGTTAACCCAGCACTGCCAAGGCCACCACTAAACCAGGTCCCCAGGAGCCACATCTACACATCTTTTAGGTCTCTCCAAGGATGGTGAGTCCACCACTGCCCTGGGCAGCCTGTTCCAATGCCAAACCAGGCATTTGGTGAAGAAATTATTCCTAATACCCAATCCCTGTGTAATCCTGTGTTGGTCCCTAAAAGAGAGAGCACTCACATGTCTTTGTCTTCCCTAGGGAGCACCAAGAAAATACCAATAATCCTAATTTCAGGTGGCAACCACCTTGAGGCTCCTGCTTCCACTGGGTAGCTGATCAATGGTTTCAAAAGTCTGGGGGAGAGTTAGGAGAGCAGGAAGCAGAGAAACAAATAATACAAAATGTGATTGAAATCAGCCTGGGAAATTGTGTCCCATCTGGTTATGTCAGTACACAGAATAAACTTCAAACCTGCTCCTGAGACAGGGGTTGTGACAATGATTTCCAAAGGAAAAGTCACATTAATATAAGATGAATACCTCAGATGCATCTGCAGCTCCTCTCTGGGACTTTCAGTAAGGCATCTTGTTGCTGTGCAGGGAAATCAGGTACAAAGGATCAGAGTTAGTGATGATTGTGACCCCAAGTGAGATCACTGAGCATGGAAACACAAAAGCCAGAGCTCCAAGTGTCAGACCAGGCCAGCTGCAGATCCACACAGCAAATGGTTCAGTTCAGAGCCTGTATGTCTTGCAGAATGAAGAGAGAAGAGGATATTCTTCATTTTAGAAAGCCCTTTTCCCTTTGGAAAGCTCTCCCTTTCTCTATGTTTTCCATGAAGCAGAAATGTTTGCTTTGACCCTTGAGCAACCTTTTCTCCAGGGCAAGGAGGAGGAATGTGATTATTTTTTTCTGAGAAAAGAAAAAGATAGTGGGCAATGAGAGGGGAGGGCTGAAGGCAGAAGTTTGTACTACATTTCTTCATGCAGAAATGGCAAAAATGGAGGTGATTTTACCACCAGCATGTTGTTTTTGGCCCTACCCTCTTCTCATCTGGTGGGCAGATTGATTGATGAATTGTACAGTTCTCTCCGGTTCTGCACGTTTTATTCCCTAGCTGCAGGTGCACCATTTTCAGCTTCTCTCACCTTAGACAACTAATTATAACTCACCATTGACACCTCAACAAGCAAAATTTGCTCAGCTAAAGCTGTACGGAGCATCTGTTGTTCAGCAGGTATGAAAAGCACCAGCTTTTCCCAGTGCATCTCTCAGCTGTGAAACACTCACCCTGCTCCTGTGAGTGATGACCTTGTGAGTCCTTGTGGCAGGGGCTGCTTTTGCCCACCCAGATAAACTGCCAAACATGGTACAAGTACAGCTCTGAGTTTTCTTCAGCTGAGAACAAGGAGAATTTATTTAAAGCATTGCATTGCACAGACAAGTTAGTCTTTGGTGGCTGCTCTGAGTGGATTTTCTCAAAGTGGGGGAGAGACCAAATCTACCTGACCCTAACTGAGGTTTGATTGTTTTCCTTTGGCTGCCTGATTGCAGATTTAGTGACCTTGGGTCACTTTCTAGTCTAATTCCTGACCAAACACTGACTTTTATATGTGTTTCATGGGTACCCTGCCTTTTAATGCCAGCACCACTCTTGACCACAGGGAGTACCTTATGTTTGATCAAGCACTAGTGCAGTTAACAGGTTTATCAAGTTTTGAACCGAGCTACTCTGCAAAATAAAAGCATGCCCTGATTTCTTAAGCAGCAATTAAAATATATACCACCAAAAATGCCGCAGTGATGAGCCCTGGTCCTTCCAAGAACCACAGCAGTTCCCTGGAGAGGGGTGCAGATTAGCAAACACGTTTCACATGACAGATTTCAATATATTTATTTGCATAACTGGATTACAGAAGTGCATCAATGTGCCTCTAAATCTTATTATTGTTTATTACTCTGGATGATAGAATAAACAATTAAAATGGACAGAGATTTTCAGGGCTCAGTTCAGAGAATTGAGGCTCAGTGGATGTGGCTGTGCTGTATTCCCTGCCCCATGGAACCCCCAGAACTCCAGCTCAGGGCTGGACCTCCTTCATGCAGGGAAAGCCTGGGAAAATGGCATTACAGGACCACTGAGGTGGACCAAGGAGGCTGTGGAGGAGACAGAAGGAGCTTCAGGATCCCACAGCTGGGGAATGCAGATCATTTCAGGGTGCATCTGAAAACCTGCTGATGAGGAGGGCCCGAAACAAGGGCGGGCTCTGAGCTTTCTGCTGCGAATTCGCATCCTGTCAGAATCAAGGCATGCACAGGTTAAGCCAGCACTTAGATGAGGGTGCCAGCTGTACTGGGCATCTCCAGGAGCTGCCAGACCTTGGCACTGCTCTGACAGCAGCTCCAGAGGCAGCTGAAAGTGAGATATTCCCAATGCATCTGTCACTGTGGGAACAGTGTGTGCACTCAACAACCCTTCATTTCTGTCTCAAGGAAAACCAAATAGACAGAGAAATCCCTGTTTGCTTCATGTAGCTCTCTGCAGTCACCATCTCCAGTCATTATCATTCAAGAGAACTCATGTTCAGTTAAGTCAAACTGCAGTGCTGGAAAATGAGGGAAAAAATATTATGTATAAGGAGGAAATGATCCCAGGACTGCTGTGGTTAAGAAAGTCTGTGAAGACTCCACTGGGCTCTGGATCACTCTGGATGACAGCACTGTCTGTATTTAGTGCAGGAGGTTGGAGTCATTATGAGCCACTTCAATGTTAATTAACCTTTACAAATTGAAAAATTAGCAGTTTGAATTTACTTAATTCCACAGAAGAAAAATCTCAAAAAATCAGGATTTTTTGTTATTTGAAGCTACTTTTTGCATTGTTGTTTCAGTGCTCTCTCGGTGTCCTGCTGTCTGTGCTCTTTAAAAGAGCCCTAAAAATGAAGTTGAAAAACTTTTAAAATTAGATTTGTTTGTTTGGAAGTGGGCTTTTTGCCTTTTCAAAGTGACCAGTAACTTGCTATATTGAACTTCAAGGAAAAGCCATTTTCTGTTCAGCAAAAGCAAAACATTCTTTAGAAAGTCACTCAAATCTTTAAATTGAGGTAAGCAAGGCAGACACATATAACCCCAGAGTGAATGCAAGTAATGCCCACTTTAAATGGACCTTCTTCATTCAGTGCCTCTGTAATCAGTTTTTAATGTCCTCATTACCAGCAGTAGAACAACTCGACATTGTAGGAAGTTCATGAAATGGGATTTCAAATGTTTCCCCAACACTTTTCCCAGTGTGTGCATATGGATCTGGGGGATTTTTAATCAGATTAATCTTACTGAAACACAATGAGCAAAATTATATTCACAGTTTCACAGCAGGAGTGCATTTACAAACCAAAGCAACCATCCTGTCTCTTCCCTGTCCCCTGGTGTCCATTTGCACTGTCCCCAGCACAGACTTCTCTGACCATGTGCAGGTGTGGTCAGAGAGATGCCCTTGCTGACCATGGCCAAACCTGCCCCTGAATTGTGCTGCTTCCCTGGCTGGTGTCAGTTCAGTACCAGGAGGTTTCTCATGCTATCCCAGATTACAGCTGAGCAGGCTGGAAGAAACCTCTCAGAATCAATGGCTGTTGTCAGAACTTTGTCCTGTATACTTAAACATTATCTCAGATATTTTCAGTGAGAAAGAAATTGATTATAGCTTCTAACTCCCTTTGAAAGGTGAACGTCAAAGGAATTTTTTTCTTCCCAAAAGACTCCTCCAAAGGAGAGCATCTGCCCCTCCTCTCCATTTGGCAGCTCTTTCTTTGGCTGGCCATGCAATTCTCTTACTTGGCTCGATATCCACGGCCCCTTCAGCCCTCTGTGTCTTAGGGCATGTCCAGAAGGGCAGTGCCAAGGCCTCTGGCTCTCTCTGGAGATCAAAGCTGATGGCAATAGTGCCACATGTCAAAATCAGTTCCTCAAGGAATTAATGGAATTCACCTCGGTGCCGACAATGCTGTGAGGAGAATGCAGCTGACTTGCAGTGGGGTCAGCAAATTGGGGCTACCTGAGGCAATGGCCCCAACCCAAAAAGGAGTACAGGAATATTGTGAGTCCTCTGCCCTAGAGCCTGTGCTAAGGAATAGACTCTGAGTAGATAAACAAATTAAATTTTTACCCAATCCAAAACACTCCCTCTTTGAGATATTTAGGTTTCGTGTTCATCCTTGCTTCTCTTTGTCCCCAAAACCCATTTCTGTACTGACAATAATATCCAAAACAGATAGGAAGGATCCCTGTATCCTATTGTGCTAACATCTCCTTGGCTTCTGATTCCAGTCAAAGAAATAAAGATATTTTTGAGGCATGACATCTGCCTGTCATTCTCCATTAGAAGGGGAGGTGCTGGGGAAGATACACTGGGACTTGTGTTGTTATAATTGAGCCCTAAGGGCAAATGTCAGGAATGAAGACTAATTAAAAGTGGAAAAGACTTACAATGTTAATGTACAAAGGAGGTGCACTCCCACCAGCTCCCGTTTACAGCACCACACTGGCCATAATGCAGTTTGTAGCAGGTCCAATTTTCTTCTTCCTCCAGGCAAACATTTTTTTCAGCTCTCCCCTGAAGCTGTCATGGAGCCAGGCGTAGAGGAAGGCATTGGTGCAAGCAGACATCATTGCAAACCAGTGGCACAGCAGCTGGATGAAGTTGAAGTACTGCTTGTCGATCAAGCTGATGTCAATGTCCTTTATCATGTTGAAGATGTGCAGGGGCAGCCAACAGACTCCAAAGGCTGCCACCACCAGGACCAGCAAACGAAAAGTCTTCCTCCTCCTGGCACGGTCCCACTCAGCTTGGCCCTGGGTGACGTTGCCTGGGACCACACGGTTCTTGAGCTTCACTGAGATCCTCAGGTAGGACAGGGAGATGACAGCCAAAGGCAGTACGTAGGTGATGATGAGGGTGCTGTAGGCGTAAGCCAAGCGATCCCTCTTCATGTGGAACCAAAACTCCTCGCAGATGGAGAAGTCCAGCTCCGGGAACTCTGCGTGGTAGGTGTGGACCAAGGCTGGGGCAGCCAAAGTGCAGCTCAGCAGCCAAATAGCAGCCAGGATGTAAGCACAGATGGGGATGGTGAGCCTCCTGCGGAACGGGTAGACCATGGCACAGTACCTGTCCACAGCTATGACAGTCAGGGTGAACACAGACACAAACACCGTGACAGGCTGCATCAGGAAAACAAAGTAGCACATGAAGCGCCCGTACACCCATCCCCGGGGCTCAAAGGCATAGGCCAGGGTCAGGGGCACACACGTGGCACACATGAGCATGTCTGAGAAAGCCAGATTGCCTACAAGGAAGTTGGTGACATTGTGCATTTTTTTTGTCTTGCAGATGACATAAATGAGGAGGTAATTCCCAATGACACCAATAAAAACCACCAGCGAGTAGCAGGGGATGATGAGTGGCTTGAAGGACTGTACAAACTGGAGCCCTGAGAATAAATTGCTGGTGTTGCTGTGGATGGCAGAGAGGAAGCTTTGGGAGGTTAAATTGTCCGAATTCATCATTTTCCTCCTTTTGTTGCCTGCCGTCAGCTGGGTGAAGTAGTTAGCACTGCGCTGCTCCCGCACTCAATCAGGGGGGATAATGAATGGATTACTGCCTGTCCAGAGGCTGCCACATGGATGGTAAACAAACAGCTGTAAATGCAAAAGGTGAACTTGTAATCCTCCAGAGGCAGCTTTCAGCAATTCCTAAGAAAAATCAAACACAACCAATTTCCATTAAAGTCCTCCTGTATTTACTGTTAAATCTAGCTTTTGACAGCATGCCACTTAATAAACATTTAATGCAGTGAGTACTTACTGCTGTGGGTTTTTAATCCCATATGATTTTCCTCTGGATGCCAAGAAGTGCCCTAGATGTCTGTCTTCTGCAAATCCTGCAGCGTGTGTGTGTGTGTGTGTGTGTCAGAGAGAGAGAGAGAGAAAATGTGAGTGAGAAAGAGGGCGATGCGCATTTACAAGCTAAGTGGAGATCACTGTTTTTAAACAGTCTTCACTACTGGGTCATGACAGATTTGTGCACAAGCTTTTGTTCCCATTGGCTGTCCTGGCTGTTACGTTGCTCTTTGCGTGTTTTTTTACTGGTAGTAATTAGTTCTAGAATAGCCTTTCAAAAACTCCCCTCTCCTTCCAGTGCATCTATAATTGCCCCTCACAGCTAAAAATCAATTTACATTCATTAACATGAGCCTGCAGAGTATCTAATCCCAGATTCGCTTTGCCAGAGCCCCGAGAGTGTCCAAAAATACTACCTGTAATTTCGTTGCTATAATGTGACTGTGAAATAGAATTTTAATCACATGCTGAAGGCAAATAAATGTTTATGCCACTAGAGGGTCTCAGCTATGTACCTGTGAATGAAGTTAGAATTAGAAATGTGCACTTAGCTTGTGGCAGAAAGGATCTTATTCTATTTAAATTTGTTTTCCACTGGTGCTACAATGTTTGCTCACTAACTATGACTATTTTCAGTAGAATTTACACATCTTTAAAAGTAAACAAACACATGTGAGCATCTCAAAGGAAATGTTAGCATCCAAATAGGTTAGCTGTAAGGATTTACCTGCAGAGTATGACAGCAAACTGCTACTAATATTGCAGCTACCCAAAAATATTTGGGGTGTTTCTTCATTCCTGCAGTAGATTTGTTAACCTTTTCTATACCAGACAACAAGTGTTACCAGGTGTGTAAAACAATCTATAGTTGTTTTGCTTGGTTCAGACATTAGAAAGCAAAAAAATCAGGGTAAATGCTTACAGAACATTTAATTACACATCCCCATCCAGCTCTTGTCTATTGTTCTATTTGTCCCTTAAATTTTCTCCCTTTCAGCCTGGGCCCAGGACCTCAGCTGGTGAAAAAACAGTGAAAATCCACTGCATGCATTTGTACCTGCTAGGGAAACTANAAATAAAATAAAATAAAAAAAATCCATGAAGCGGCCTAACTGCTAGGTTCTGCAAGGCACTCAGGGGTCTTAGACACAATTTTAAATGACAGTTTCTGTCCTAGTAAGTTAGACTAAGGAAATATTAACCCATTATTTTCTATGAGGTTATTGGCAGAACCATATCCTTTTGATTTGATGTTATTTGACATAAATCAGAAGTTTAAATAGATTTCATTTTTGTCCTACTCCTTTCCCTAATCTTAAAACAGAAGCTAATCTTGTGTTACCCCTGCTCTGGTCAGAGACATTCTGCTTGTGGAGGATGGGAAAATCAAACATGGCAAGTGCTCACCCTGTGCTGCTGAATCCATGGTTGGATCAGGCCATGGAGTGGAATGTGGATGTAATTCCAGCCTGGGGGAGGAATATTGGAGCTATAGCCCCATTGCTCATTGTGTCATCCTTCACTTCATGGCTATAGCAACCTACCCATGACCCAGACTAAAAATGGGATTTTGCAGCCCACTTCAGAGTCCAGTCTCGCCTGTCTGAGCTAGATGGGACCTGGGGGAATATGGCACCTGTTTATCTCTACATACCCAAATCCAGAACAGGAGAGGGATCTCAGGGTAGAGGTTGCAAAGAGGTGAGGAAATAGGAAATTCCTACTGCTGTCACCACCCAGAGCAACCACACTGCTTGGTGATAAGCAGCATTCTGTAAGAGTCCTAAAACCCATAAATTCAACTACTCTCTTTAATGAGGGAGAAAATTATGGCCTGGTTTAAAGTAGGATTGCAGTAGGCTTTGCACATGGCCTATTGTAGAAGCCAAAACATAGAAAAATAAAGAGGGAATGTAAAAGGATTTCATACTGCTCACATCCTACTGGAATGACAAGGTTCCTGCCAGGAAAGAAGCCTCAGGATAACATCATTGCAAATATAATAATTGAAATTTTTACTTTTAACTCAGTGAATTTTTTGTTTCATTCCCAAGAGCTGCAGAGTAGATCCCATAAATATCCTCATTGTATTGCTACTAGAAAAAGGTCTATTCTTCACTATGTTTACATTTTCTGAGAAAAATCACACACAGTATCATCTCAAGAAGCCTTCAAGGTCACTTTAACACGCAGGTCACAAAACTAACTTTATGTATTCTTTTATTTCAAGCTGTACCAGGCAATCTTCCTGCATTTTCCCTCACCTTTAAATTTATTTCTTCACCTCTGAAACCAGTAACCAGTACACCTTTTGTTTGAAGTCTCCCATTTATTTCTTTTAGTGATTTTCTGTTTGTTTTGGCTTCAGGCAGAAAATGTCTTCAGTTCAGCTGTATGCCATAGCCAAAATCTGGAAAGATAATATTTCATAGGTGCTTGAATAGAAAAAATATTCCTCCAATTTATCCCAAGGAAATCATCTTTTCTCCTTCTAAAACTGCAAATATTAATTTTGTTTAGAATTTCCAAGGCTATCTGACAGAGTCCTTCCTGAACTGACTAGAAGCCTTTTTCACATGCAGAATTTCCTCATTAAAAGAGAAAAGGTCACAGGAACTGCATTACTGTCACATTAGAACTGTTTTGACATTCCCAGAGTATAAGGGTGTCACACAGAGGAATGATGAGTGTCTGCTTGAAACCCTGCTATTCCTTGAGCCAATGGAGAATGGTATATCTAGAGCCAGACCAACACTCCACAGAAATGTTTCATAATCTCTTATGCCAACCTGTCCAGCTCTGCACATTCTGAGTACAAACACTGGAAGCTGCCTTTAGGCTTTACAGACCAAAACATTTTCTTCTCTCATTAAAGTCTCACAGTTTCAGCCATTAGTTTTCCATATTTCTGTTGATTTTTCTTTTTTTTTCCCATAAAACACAAATTCTTTGCTTCAAAGAGCTACTTTAAAAAGTCTTTCACATTCTTCTAGGAATGTTCTGTGCAGAACAAATCAGGTAGTTCTTGCAGAGCCTATGATAAAAACAGATGTTTTCCATGTTTTGAATGATGTCAAGCTGTGGGTTCCTTTACCAGATACTTCTTTTGCCCAGCCAGGGAACAAGATTTTATTTCACACAACAATTTCAAGTCAGGGCAGCCCGTTCCTCCCTCATTAAATCATATAAATGCATCCTGCCTAACCCTGCTGTGGACTGAGACATCACAGTCCCTAAACTCTAAGAACCGTGTTTACAACTAAGGGGTTATTTTAAGTTTGTTGTTTTGGGAAGGCTTTTTTTTTGTGTTGGCTAGGATTTTTTTTTTTTGTTGTTGCTGCTGCTTTTCTCAAATTCAAAGCATCAAACTTTTATAAACAAAGGATTCAGATTAAAGCAATTCACTATAGCTGAAAAGCAGCACATAAAGTGGAGGTCCAGTAGTCCGACAGCAGTTTTATGGCAGGTTTTAGACTAGATTTAAGAACAGAAGAAAGCACACAAGGGAGAGCGTAGACAGAATAGGATACCAAAGGAAGATTTTGTGAAATTAACTTTCCATCTATGTTGTTCCAATAATTTTCTCAACATAGAATACATAGCAGTTCTCAGTTTGGGTTTGCGTAACTTATGAGAAACATCATCCCTACCAGAGGAAATATCCTAAGAACTGTGAGGTAGACAAAGAACAGGAGCATCTGTGAAAAAATTGGACCAGAAGCAACTATTCGTGGTCCTCAAGAACCTTGCTTGGGATTGACCAGCCTTGGTGGCTCTTTTCATTTTACCATGTTAGCACGAAAAGAAGAACTGCACCAAGTAAATTTGTTAGAAACACCAGGTTTGGAATCAGATGACTGTACAATTAAGCAGTGAAACTTTGAAACCCTGAGGGAGAATAGAAGGAAAATTTGTCATAAAAGACAGAATCGAGGTCACCACAATAAGAATTCTCACTATGGCTTAGGACAAAGCAAGTTGTGCTGTCGGTCAATTGAAAGGAGCAGGCAGTGCATTTGAAATGCAAACAAAAGAAAATCTACTGCTCTGTGAGAGTTTTCAGCCTGATTTTGCCTCCACTTTCTTACAACCTCTGGACAATTTTCTTCCTATAAATGTCTATTCAGCAGACCAGAATTGCACTGTATTCTTTCAAAGCACTGGGGAGGATGGTAAACTCCAGGGCAGGAAAACACGTATTTAGAGAAAGGAACAACGCTAATGAAAGAACAAATTCACTGTGAGCAAATTTAGGATGGAAAGTAGAACACTTCTAGGTTGGAGTGCAGTGAATTGCCCCTTGGAATTGCTTGCCTTTTGAACAACCAGGGTATTATGGAGGATAAATAAATCCACGTGTACTGATTTCTTGCATGGGGCTTGGGTTTCAGGAGGTTCCTTTCCATTCTTCATCAATGTAGACTTCAGACTTTACTCACTCCTACTTGAAAATAACTCCACTATTACCTTTTCCAACAGTATTCCCATTGATAACAGGAAGATAGAATTCAAAAGTTATAATTACAATTTATATACATGCACACCCATACACATGGGCACAGCTCAGACTAAGTCTTAGGATGTTTCTAGTATTCTTTGTCATTTTTCAATGGAGAAATTATTGCAGTAGTGCCTGTGAAGATCTACTACAACAGCACTTGGATATTTTCCAGATGAACTTTTCCTGTTGCTGGTCTCGGCACCTGCTCAGAGCAGCTGATTTACAAAGCAGGGAGAAAGGCAGGGTCAACAGAGTCACTCTGTAAAATCATTTCAGCCACAAGGCACTTCAGTCAGTACAATCACTGATTCTTCTTTCTCTGAGCTACTTTCCTCCAAAATTGCTGCCAAGAGACTTGATACAAGCAGCCTTGATACCCCCGCATCCCTACCTCCTTAATATTTTCTTTCACAGCCAAACCCATGTAGGAATTAATGACCAAGAAAAAGCTGGTGGGGTTTTTTTTAATGCTTGGTTTGCATTAGTTCAGTTATGGGGGATTTTTTTTGTTTCTCTGTGTGTATGCTGTTGTTTGGAGGAGGGGGTGTTGGTGTTTTTTTAATTTCTAACTAAGTACACCATACATAGGCTGAACATTAGGATGATTAAAGAGGTATTTGTGTTGAATGTGTTGTCTGAGCATGCTAAAGCAGAATTTTGCTGAAAAATAGGATCTGGCAAACAAGTCCGACCACCTCCGAGTTGACTGGACACACAGCAATAGAATTTCAGATTTTTACTACAAATTCTTCTGTAAACCCACCACTGAAATGGACCCTTACCAAGCTACAGTAGGAGACAGCTGCTGTCTTCAGCATTTCCATGGACAGGACTAGGAAAACAAACAACCAAACAGACAAACCCCTGGGGCAAAATCTTTAGGAATAGCAGATCTAGAAGTTTTCTTCTTCATCTGTAACTGTAGTTTTAGGCAATACTGCTGACACATCATGGTCAAATGCACTTATTTGTTTTTATAGCTCAGTCAGAACTCACCTGGGAAAAGGTATCTGAATGTCTCTGATCTAAAGGTTGTTACAAGTAAGGATAAAAATGGAAAAGTATGCAGGCAGATTTGCATATCCATCAGATCCAACAATTCCTACCACTCCAGAAAAGCTGGCATTTCTCCTCTGCTCACAGGTCCTGAAGGGATACAGAGTACAATACAAATGTGTGCCCCAAGCCAGAGTAGACTGTGGGAATTGGCTGCCACAAACATCTGCAGATTGGATGCTGAGCCCTGGAGAAAATTAGTGTCCCAAGTATTCCCTGCAGCCCTAAACAGCCCGGAGTCATGGGCACTGCACACCCCAGGGTCCTGCAGGCAGGACAGAGGCTGGACAGGAGCAGCAAAGGGTGCCAAGAAAACCCAATACCTGAGGCTTGAGAGGACAAAATGCTGCCCTGGCCATGACACGACTCTGTAGCACCAAAGAGGAACAGTGCAGCACCGTGATGGGAGCTTATGTGAGTCAAGGGGCTTTGAACACCATCCAAGAGGTTTCCCGGCGCCTCCAGCACCAGGGACAGCGGGGATCTGCAGCACCACGGACAGCGGCACTTCCAGAACCACGGACAGCGCTACCTGGAGCACCATGGACAGCACCCGCTAGGCACCAGCAGAGTCACAGCTTCACCCCGGGCCAGACCATTGTCCCCCTTGAAAGGTAAGGCCACCTCTATACCTGGGGGTTCTTCCACAAACTGCAAAGTGGACTTTTCCCACCGAAATCCTCTATGTGCCATCTGTGAAAAAGTGTCAGACCAGAAGTTATACTGAATCCCCAATGGGGATCTCTCCCCAAGAACTAAAGAAGGGGAAAAGCATTTCCTGCCTCCTGAATGGCATGATTTATCCACAGCAACTAAGCCCCAAGCAGCCACTGGCTCACTTCCACCTGGAGGGATATGGGGAGAACTAGAAGACTAAAAATGAGAAAATTCATGGGTTGAGACAAAGTTTAATAACTAAAGCAAAAGCTGCATGCACAAACAAAGCAGAACAAGGAATTCACTCACTGCTTGCCATGGGCAGGCAGGTGTTCAGTCCTCTCCAGGAAAGCTGGGCTCCATCACATTCAATGGCCTCCTGGGAAGAACAATGCCATCACTTCAAACATCGCCCCCATCCCTTCTTCCCCCAGCTTTACATGCTGAGCATGACATCGTATTATAGGGAATATTTCTGTGGACAATTGGGGTCAGATGTTCCAGATGTGTCCCCCCAAATCCTTGTGAACCCCCAGCCCCCTCACTGGTGGGGTGGGGTGAGGAGCAGAAAAGGATTTGACTCTGTGCACTGCTCAGCAATACAAAACCATCCCATTTTATCAACACTGTTTTTGGCTCAAATCCAACAGACAACCCCATATCAGCTACTGTGAAGAAAATCAACTCCACCCCAGCAAAACTGCACTGTCCCAAAGTTTCCATCTACCCTGGTGATGGGTAAAGGACAGAAAAGATCAACAGCTGCCAGATGTTCTGTAACAACCATGTTGCCATAAGTAAACCTTCTGTTTTCACGGAATGAAGAGTTCAATTAATATTTGTCAAACAGAAAGGAAAAAACCCCAGAGGACCAACATCATTCTAGCTTCCCTTAGTTGTTTCTATAAAGTAATAAAATCCAACTTCCATTTAATTAACTATCCCACTAACAACAATCTGCCTGGGAGCATTGAAAGCTCTTACTACTAAAGGTTTGTCTGGAGAACTGTCATCTAGGTTGATTATAGTTTGCATAATAACATTATGTAGAGATAAGAACACTGTTTAGAACTGAGTTGTTCTGCTCTCTCATGAAAATTCCTGTTTGAAGGGGAAAAAAAAAAAAAAAAGAAAGAGGATAAGAGATTGGACTTTTATAACCTATATCATCAGAATAAAACCAAACTTAACAGAGCATCTCATGGAGCCTTATGCATGTTTACAGCACAGTTACATTAACAGTGAGGAAGGGACATTTTAAACAATAAAATAAAACTTTTATAGCATATTCAGAGCCAGGCTGGTTTATGATAACCTCCCTTCAAAATGTATAGATCTACATTTGCTCTCATGACTATTCTCTCCCTCTGTGTGAATGTGTGTGCATTGATCCCTTCTAACTATACTTCAACACCTGGGTTTATTCTCTTTCTTTGTCTCCATTTCTATTCCACAGTAGAATTTGCTTGTTTATTTTTCTCTGCTCACAGTACCCATTAAAGGTGTCTACTGTCAGATGAGTTAAATAAGTCAAAAAGGATAAACGTTGGGGAAATTAGAGAAACATAGAAGATGAATGATCAGTTCATGATGACTCCTACTTCTTTGACTTGCCCCCACACACCACTTCTGTTGTTTGTTCTTTCATGTCATTCTGATATGTGTAGCTGGTTATAAATTGCAATATTACTGACTAAAGATTCTCTTCCTGTGAAAATCAATGTGAATTTTGCTGCGGATTTCAACATTGTCCAGTTTCTCCTCTTCCCTTTGCTTTAACAAATTTGCTTTAGAATGCTTGTCTCCAACTCTGTCAGCCTCCCCCATTTTTTTCTAACATAATAATTTTGAAACCACAAAGGTCATCAGATTTCCTTCACTGTGTCTCCTTCTGTCTCACCTCTTTCAGCCCTTCCTTTGGATGCTTTTCCATGCTTTAATGAGTCTTACCAAGAAGGAATCCAGCCCCATCTGCAGAGTTCCTCAGCTCATGTTTCAATTCATATTATTCCCCATGGATACTCTCCCATTATCTGATTGCACTTAGATTAAGCGTTTAATCCCATAGTAGCTTTCCCCTAACATTCCTCTTCAAGGATTGTTTTGTTTATTTTGTGACTGTATTTGTGATGGGAGAATTGTTCTTATCCATGGGATCTGTCATGTACATGAGCAGCATTAAGAGTTATGGATTAGCTCTAATTTTATGAACACTCTTGTTTTCACCTGAATACACTGGTTGAACTCACATCGATTGGAAGACTTCAATATGCAGTTTCTACTATAAATATCAATCTCATAATTTATCCATTTTTCCACAGGTATTTTTATTCCACAGAACAAACTTGTTTTACTTTGCAAGCTTTCTAAGTGTCTGTTATCCATGGTCACTCACTTCAGGGCTGGATTTGACCACCCTCTGATGATGGTGAATTATAGTCAAACCATACTCATCAAACAAAGCATGTGGGAGTCTTAAGCTGGATTTTTTTTGCTAAAAACTTGAAGTTAAGCACTGTAATGTCAAAATAACTAATGGAGGAGGGCTTGGCTGAAATCTATGATGTCCAGCATGCCCCAGGTGTTTGTTTCATCACTACAACAGAATAAATCTTTCCTATTAGGAAACATCAGTGTTGTTCGAGGTATTTCATTCCCAGTAGTAGTGAATCATGAGAGCCATATCCTAATTAGAGTAATCCAAACAAGCCCCACAGAGGTGAGCTATCTAGGATCATTTATTATTTTAACCCTATTGCTCAAGCAACTCTCCAGGTGTTCAGAGGGACTTGCAGCTGAACAAGGCAAGACCTGCCCAAACAGAAGACAATTTGATCACTGCAAGCATAATAAGCCCAGAAACTCACAGCATTTTAAACATGAGAATGAACAGGTCTTTCTGACACCAAGCAAAGATTGCTGTCATCTCCACACCAGATGAAACTGAGGCTGAGCAATTTTTACCCTGGAGCAGGACAGATATTCCTGGTAGAACAGACAAGGGAATCTAGATCTTCTGATATCCTGTGTAGTCAAACCACCTTTCCCTACTACTTTGTGAGCTGTCATCCCTCAGGAGGAACAAGGAGGGAAGAATTTTGAATTAATCATTCTCCCTTTCTCCTGTTTCTTTTCCGACATTCTAAAGCCAGGATTTAAGCAGACAGAATCAAAATACACAGCTCTAGGCAACAAACTACTCCAAAGCTTCTTCTGAAGATGTCCACAATATTGTACTTTCAAAAAGGCCAAAACTCCTTTCTGTATCAGTAATGGCTCCTATTTTTGTTCTAGTAGGGAAAAGAGCTTTTAAGCCTGGTTAGGGTTTTACTCAGCAAAAATATTATACAATATTCTGTCTAATAGAAAATGAAGTAAGGAAAAAACCCCACTGACTTCTTGCCTCTCAATTACTCTTTCTGAGCACTGAAATATTACTCCTATTCTTTTGAAAGCTTGGAGAGAAGTTGTGTACCCCAAAAACGGTAGCAAAAGCATTGTTGATGGGGGTGATTATATAAAACCTGTATTTAAAAGCTCAGAAGGACTGGAGTACCTGTATTTATTTAAGCTTTTCTTTCTTTGTTGTTGTTCCCAGTGAGTCTTTTCATTGAAAAATACACGATATCTTCTGGAATATTCAGGAAAACTTGGCATCAAATGGTAACTTTATTCATTCTGTTGAATCCTGAGGAAACAGGAGCAGTTTGATTCCATGTTGAGTGAAGTGAAATACTGCCATTGACACAGGATTCTTCTGCAAGGCTATGGGTCACAACCTTCAAAACAGAGTGAAAGGGCTCCTCCTTGCAACCAGATCTCAAGCCAGCAGATATCAAGAGAAGTAGTGGATCACTAGATCACTGCTCACACCAGCTGTTCCTGGTGCACAGATCTCATTTTTCAGGGTACAGTTTATAAAATCTCAATTTTTGTTCCAATTTATAGTGAAAATTAAGAGCTTTGAAATTATTCATTTTTTCTCCAGTTCCCCTGAAGCACGTTAACCCACAAAGCTGCAGTGAAGTCAACAGCTCCAGGAATGTGTTTCAAATCTTTTCATTTGCATCCTTGGGAAAATGGAGCTGCCATGAGTCTGAAGTGTGAAAACCTGGGGTGTATTCCTCAATAAATAAATTTCTTCATCTCAGACTCAAGATCCTATTTTAATCTGAAAAGTCCATCTTTGCCATCAGTGCAATAACAACCCCCCTGCATGCTGGCTTTAAATACTCAAGGCTATAATTCCCCTTCACATGACCCCTGAACCAAACCTACACAGGCCCGGGTTCACACCTCGCTTCATGACAGAAAGTTTGAACAAATTGTGATGAAACCTCAATAGCTGAAAGCAAGACAAAGGCATCTTTTAATCATCAAATTAGCTGGAGGGAAGAGCTGGAACTGCTTTCAGTCAGGAAAGAAGGGGAAATCATTAAAGGAAATCATCCCCTTTTCTTTCTCCAAGTAATTAGAAGAACCATCTGTATGTTCATTTCACTACAGTGAAGGGTGTGGATTAGCATTTCAGAGAGATCTGAGTTCAACCAGCAATACTTTGATGTGTTAACGTGAATGATGGTAAAATTTCTAAGGCTTTCAATGTTAAAAAGGGTACACATGTCACTTTCCAGTCACTCTTTTTAAATGACTATTCAACAGAGCCAAATTTACATTCAGAGAATTTTCCTTTTATCTCCAAAAGCATATTTAAAAAATAATATGTTCTCATTAAAAGAAATGTATTGTTTACAGAATGCCCAGCTATAACTGTGTAGACTGTGCAACACACACTGCCAGAATGAAACAAAAATTGTACAAAAGGCTGATAAAAAGAATCCAGATATAAATAAGCCTAATAGATCTTTCAGTTATGACTGCTTTTACTCAATAGGAAAAGTAACCTTTCAAATATTTCTTTGGTGATTTACAAAGGTATAGCAAAATTTCAGGCATAAAGTCATAAATAAATAAAGCACACTGAAAAGTGAAAATTAAAAAGTACTACAGGCCTAGTTTCACATATATAAAACAACTATCTCTAGTGTGGGACCAGCTCTGGTTAATCTGAAGACAAATCTTTCCAACTATTAGTTCTCCAAATACTATAGAAATCTGCACTTGACCCGAGGCAGAATGGAAATTATAAGATAATATAACAGACCCTACAGACCTCATAGATAAAAGACCATGGGATGTCTGAATCATTCAATCAAGACCCCTCCAGAAATTAAGTCCTATGGATAAGTGAAGCTGAATTCAGTTTTCCCAAGATCTTTTGTCACTGTCCAGTTCCCTTACTTTACTTGTTCAGGTTATTACACGAAGTTCTGTCTGTTTATTTACCAATAAATGGTGAACTCCAGCTCCAGCAAGGTCAGAATTGCCCTCCATGAACCCAAGTTTGTCCTCATCATCCATCATAATAACTAACCATTTAACTTAAAGTAAAAATGCACATCTGAGGAAAGAGAGCTTTGAGAGTTGGCCACATCTTTGAATTTCTCAGCCACATCAAGAAAACAGCATCTCTTCCCTTGAAACAAAATGAAATTTCCAAGTAAAACCACAATACTCAAGATCTGGGCATTGCAAAACATGAACAGCTCTCACCATTTCTTACATAAATAATCAGAGAGAGGTCTCCACCCCCCATTACAAATCTCTGCAATAACTTTGCTCCATAAATGAAAACAGAACATGGAGGATGTTTGTCCAAATGGCAGAAGTTCAAAACACGAAGAATGACAAGGGAAAAAAGAAGTAATTTATTTTGCTGCATTAATTTTTTAAAAGAGCTGATGTCATGGTGTCATTTTACCACCATGTCCAGGAGTCTTGTTCTTGAGTCCTACAGGCCAAGGATTTTACTAAGACAATATTAAAATGAGGTGACTATTGATTAATTAATTTCAATTAAATGGTACGTTGTGGCATATCAACCTGATTGAATTTGAGCACACACATATATCCAAAAATAAATTGTAATCTGTAATGCCTCAGTGTTCATGATTCATAATGAGACAGTTTGCTGCTAAAATAGATCTCAGCTAATACAGGATGATATTCTGTGGCAGAGGTTCACAAGGACTGAATTTATTCCAGTGAGATATATCTCCCTGGGCTCTGTGGAATGTGACACTGAGAGAAGGTAGTTAAAATGCAGCTAAATTAATCTACTGAATGCTTTGGAATCCAAATGTATCAGTCCCTTATCAAACAAGTTTTTGTTAGTTCTGGGGGTTTTTGTTATTTTGCTAAAACTAATTTCTTTAAAACTTAATATGTTTCAGGATTTTATTCTCTGATTAACACCCTTGGCTCAATTACTCAGACACTCTTTAATTCTCTTTTTACTGTACTGCATATAACTTCAACCTCAGAAGGGCCGAGAAGGTCAGGTCTGAATGAGCAGAATAAAATAATTTAGTATAGCCAGAGTGCCTGCCCACACAAAACACCTCATTACCAAGGGAGCAGTTTCCCTTCTGTCCCATTTCTCTCTGAAGTTAACGCTGCTTGACTACGATGAATCACAGCAGACAGTGCCCCATTATCAGAACAACAAAAGTGGTCTATAATTCATAATAAAGCAATTTTTAAACCACTTGAAATGCTTTTTGAACTTAGTTACTCTTTTCTTTTCCTGCCACGTTCATCATGAGTTGTCTCTGTCCTGTCTAGCGCCTTAGTTACTGTACACAGGCTTATTTCACATCACCGAAATTACACAGTGCTCAAAGGCTACCAAATTGCTGCAGAAGCAGTGAGGAAGAAGCACGATTAGCAAAGAGATCACAGGAGCTGTGACCAGCTGAAAAACATGCTTCATGTCACTGGGGCTTGGAGGAGACATCCACCAGCATTTGCTCGTTTGTTAAAGGTGAAAGGGGAACAAAGCTCCAAGAGCCTGAAATGCAAAGGCTGGGGTAGCTGCACATCCCTGCCATGGGAAAAGGCTCATCTAGGCTGTGTGAGAGATTTGTATGCTCCAGATTATCAAATATCAAACACCTTGTGCATAAAGAGAAGGGAGAGGTCTAGAAAGCTCAACGGAGGAGTGTTTGGTGCAAGGGAAGGGGCAGAAGCCATGCAGATTCCCTGACTTTTCACTACACCAGACTGATAAAATATTCCCAGTCATGTAACAGGGCCACAGCCTTGCTGTTTACAGCCACCATCACCCCTGAGAGCACAGCTGGAAACAGCCTCAATCAGCTGCCACCAGGGCCTGCAGCTCAGTGGCTCCCAGAGTCTGAATCTGTGGTAATTATCCAGCTGGGGAGTCTGAAATTATTCAGCTGGAAGAACAAGACACAAACTCCAGCCAGAGAAAGAGTAATCCTGCTGTAAGACTCATGAGGGGAGGCTCAAGCTGCTTGTAGGGCACTATTGACACCAGGCAGGCGCAATGTGCTCTGCACTGTCCCCACACATGAGGAAGTGTTTGGAGTCTTCCTTTTCAGTGATCTTTTGTCACTTGAACAACTTTGGGTGCTCGTTATCCCAGACATCTAATAAATTGTTCCACAAAAACCAGAATTACCAAATTCTGGTCACATAGATAGATATCTTAGATTTTCCACACCACAGCAGCTGTCTCAAAAGTTGTCTTTTATGACTTCCTCACCACATTGTTCTTGGCTCCCCTTTAAAACCACCAACTGGTGAGGACCCACTGGTGCTGGGAATCTCTCATAGTAAAATTAATATTAGTGATGGAGATGAAAAGACCCTGAATGGAGAGCTCTGCTGTGGAACTCATTTGTTAACCAGATGCTTGCCAGGTTTTCTAACCCCAAAATAACATAATCTGTCACAGGAGCCCACTCCAACTCCAACACACAAACAGCTGCTAAGTTTTACAAGTCAATAAAAATTTGGTGTTGAAAGCTTGATATTTCTGCCTAAAGTTATGATGCCTAATTATTTTGTACAGATATTATCTATGTACACACTTACTACACACACAGAGTCATAATATCCACATACTTTGAAAAGAGTAAAAAACACAAGTAGCTAAAAAATAGGTGACATGGATAATTTTGGGAGGCAAAGAGGCACAGTGATGAGTCAAAAAAGATGTATCAGAAGGAACATGAAGAATAATGCAGTTAATGGAATGTATAAATTATTATTCACATGCCATATATAAAGCATGAATCACACATGCTTTCAATACTTTCATAATTTGAGCTCATGGCTCATTAGGAATATGATTCAGATATATAAATGAGACTTCAAAGATTTGAATATGGGAGGAGAGAAATAGTCCCATAACAGCAGGTTGAAGAGTCAAATGCTGACTATCAAATGAGGTGTGGCAAGGTAATGACAAGCCAACCCTGACCAAATCTTCCTATTCCTTCCCCTTTAATAATAGCTGTAATTTTTGGAGTCACAAGCTAAGTTTGTGATTAAATTAGTTTAAATTTTGTGATAGAAGAATTGCAGCACCAGGTTGATGTATCTACTCCAGCAGCCTATCTCTGGTAGTGACTTTTGGGAGAAGGAAAAGGGGAAGAGAAACAGGAGATGTTGATGCTTTCCCTGTGAAGACCTTGCAGCCATCAATATTCCAAGCTCCTCTAAGGCAATGGTTTAATCCAGAGAGATGTGTTCCATGGGGTTTTCTCCCACAGATTTCCCTGGGTTTTATTCATCCCTATCCAAAACAAACTGCCAAAACCATGCCCCATTTTCACTCTGCGATTTTGGGTTTTAAGCTGACCACCTGATTGACAACTTCATAGTTTGCTTCCCAGTTTCTGCCTCCTCAAGTTCTATCACATTGTTTGCTTGCTACACCGAATCCTTAAAGTTATCAGGCAATAGGCTTAAAAACCAAAGCCATGCAATTAAAACATGGCACTTTTTGGCAGGCATCCTGTTTGAATCCTGCCTTCTTTCACCTACAGGAAAAAACCAACCAAAAAAACCAAAACCAAAACCAAAACCAAAACCCCACAAAAATGCACCAAAAACCACAAAACCCACAAAAACCCACAAAAAACCACCAAAATGCACACAAAAAACCCCAAAACAAAACAAAAAAAAAGCCCATTTATTCTTGAGTACTCCTAAAGACACAGCTTGGACTTCCAAACAGGAGAGTATAGACCTACATACCAGGCATTTCTGCAAAATTAGAATAAAAAAATGTTTGGATGTTGAAAATTGATTGGCATAACAGACATTACATGAAATACAGATATCTAGTAGTTAAATATTAACAAGTTTTTATTCTCCATCCCTTCCTCAGCAATTTTCTCCTGCCTTCATTAGTTAATTTGTTCTGCCTGAAGCATTAAGCTTGTGATGCTTAAGAAAAAAACAGAAAACCAGTAACTCAAGAGACCTCCAGAAGCTTTGATCATTTGTTCACTTGTGCTGACCTACAAGTCTTGCCTTTTTTTCTTTGAAAATTCCTGCTATAAATTCCCACAGGAGAGTCTCAAACTCTGCTGCTGGGGTCCTTTCAGGTGAACTCATAAACACCTTCAGTCTCAGGTTCCTGCAGAGAGCTCTCCAAAGCAGCTGAATACCATGGAATAAGCACATTACCCAGAGATTCAGAGCTTCTCCAAATCATTAAGATACCAAAGATGTGAATAAGCTCAGCACTTTAGAGTTGTAATTTCACTCCCTCAGCAAAAACCAGTTGAAGGCAGCCCTGAAGCCATGTTGAGCTGGACAGTTATTCAGCAATGTTAGCACTGCAATAAATTACCATGAGCCTCATCCAAAATCAATGACAGTGTTCATTTCTTCATGAAACGATCACTTATCATTTGTCCTCCAGTAACTTTATTAAGTCATCGTTTAATAATTAAGATTGTCTTGCATCTATTATTCATCTTTAAAAGATCAGCTGCTAAATCTCAGATGAAAAGAAACTTAATATTTTTGAAAACTCCAGGCATATGATCTGGAAGCAATATTGATTTCGTTTGCCTGGTTAGTGCTAATAGCTATAAATACTGCTGGGGGAAACAAAATAGGTTTAAGAAAATTTCTTCCTTCTCCAAGTAATAAACTGCATCATTGACCTTTTTTTTCAAGTGCTGTCTACATGAGATTCACACATTTCCCAGCAGAGCCACTGCTTTCAAATTAGGCAATTTATTGGAATTTAAACTAATATGTAATTTAAAACTGTTCATAACAGCATTAGGATTATTTTATTTACTGGGTGACTGGAAAGTTAATATTGCAATGAGTTTCTCAACTTAAACTATTTCCAGAATAATAATCACACTGCAAAAACCTGAATATTACTGTCTTAAAATATGTGTTAGTAAAATTCACAACTCCAGACAGAGATATATTCTTCAACATCTCTGTTAGGGAGGATTTATTTGTGATATCAGCCTATTAAAACATCAGATTGAGGCCAATTGGGGAGAGCAGCATTAGGAGTCAGAAATTCCTGTGCTGTCCTTATTATACCTTTGCTTGAACCTCAAGAGGAAAAGCAGTCTGTGAAGGTCTTTAAAATATACAGAGCACTTCAGGCACTTAGCCCTGTAACCATTAATCACAGAATATTCTCTTCTGAGGTACTAAAAGAACAAGGATTTATTAGTACTTTGTTCTGAGGACGTACAGGAGTGACATTGCTTAGGGAGCTGGCACTCCAGATCCTCTCACAAACCTACCCAGACAGCATGTGACCTTTCAAAAATGTGTGCTTTGCTAAAGGTCACATATTCTGACCTTCCCAGACCTGTCAGTGGAGAGGAATTTGACTGACTCAGCACTTGGATTCTGGATCTTTGAAAATCACCTCCCTCTTTTAGTTTCAATCCCCTTGCCAGCTCATGGTGACTGCATGACAAGTGTACAGCTTGATAGAATCCTGGAATAATGGTTTATGTTGAAAGGGACTTAAAGTCCACCTCATTCCAACCTCCTGCCATGGGTAGGAGCCAGGAGCACCTTCCACTAGACCAGGTTGATCAGGGCCCCATCCAGCTTGGTGTCAAACACTCCCATCCTTCAAAGCCTCCCAGCCCTGGTCCTGTGCTCAGCTCTGTCAGAAGCAGGAGAGACTTTTCTTCTTTTGATATTCTGATCATGTCCAGATCCAAATTTCCAAAATCCTGCACTGACCAAGCCATTCAACCAGTTGTAATGTCACAGCTGCCATTAGAGTTGGGAGGTTGTTTTCCTTGGAAATACAGAACTCCTCTAAATATCAGATCCAGCTGATGTAGCTCCCACTTGCAACAATATTCCTGCCCCTCAGGTCAGCTGCTGGAAGTGTTTGGGCAGCTGTCCAGTGAGCTGGGTTGGGCAACTGGTTTCATTTAAAAATAACACTGTGAAAACCAAAATTATTAATAATGAGGGTGGTTCACAGGCTGTTCTGAAACCACTGCATCCCTGACTCACTACAGAGTCCCAGGGGCTGGAGGTGGACAGAGTGTGACCCTGACACCATCCCTTGTGTCTTTCTGGTAGTGGCATAAAACATGTGGGTGTTTGCAAAGCCAAAAAAAAAACCCCAGGGTCGCCACAGTTCTGGTAAAAGTCTCCAGACTGAAATTGAGAAGATTCTATTAACAGCTCACTGGTTCCCAGGAAGAGCTTATTAACCAGATTATTTGTCCCTATTGCCCACATCTCAGTGTTCACATATTTATCTTTTCCCTTTGCATATTCTGTTGCTACCCGATGGGTCCAGCTAATTTTTGCAACATCCCACATGCACACATATTTTTCAGTAAGTGGCAGCCAGATCCACATGACTCATCCTCAGAAATTATCCTTTTCTACAAAGCTCCAAAGGGTACAAAATTCCAGCCATCTCCTAACAACCAGCACTGTTGTTGAGTCCCTCTGGTGAGTGGTTGCTCCAGTCATACATGTGGCAATTAGTGGTGATGGAGAAAGAGCCTTTTATGCACAATTCCCAGCTGTGAGCAGAGTGATTCTGCCTCTTGGCTGAGCTTATTGACACTCTGCTTGTTTCCCTCTCCACACATGGGGATGGAGAAGAAGATGAGGTCTGTGTTAAAAATTGAGCACAAGCTCAATGCTGCTTTTCAGCAGAGATTTAGTGAGGCCACGGCAATATTCATCTGGTTCCACGTGACTAAATCACTGTATAGGTAAATAAATATGATCTTACAAGCTTCCAGGAGGAAGCAGCCTGCAAAATTGGGGCAATACAGAACTGCTGCACCTGCAGGGAGTAAAGTTCTGCCTGTTTATGAGACAACTAAGAAACAGAACAATCTTTGTGTGCATGACACACAATAATTCTTAATTCTTCTTTCCCCCCCCTCCCTTCCCAGCTCATCAGCACCCAGAAATAAGTGGAACTTTTAGGAAGGCTTTTCAGACCCTTTTGGCAATAACAAATATTTCTTTTTTCTCCAAGGAATTACCTACACTAAAGCTGGGCAGGACAGCAAGAACTGGTTATAATTGCAGAGGGAATAATTAACTTAATTAACATTATATAATTGAATAATTAACAGAATTGCTGTCCTCCCACTGGTGCCATGCTGGGTTCAGCACCAACCAGACTCTGCACCCACCTTTGTTCATGCAAAGGTGCCTTCACAGAGGTTGATGGGACAATCCACAATTTGCTGAAAATCAGCACAGAGCAGACATTAAAGGTCACATAGCAGTGTCCTGTTAAAACAGTCTTGTCCCATAAGGTGGGAATCAGATTTACCAATAGACTGCCTTGAACAATCAATAGAAATCTTTTGAAGGGTTTGATCTGAAGTTCAATGATTACACTGGATGATTTATTTTTTTTTATACTTTACACATTAGCCTGTCATCACTTTTTCTTTGAAGCCCTGGCTGCCCTGTGTAACAATTAGCTTTAATGGGGACAATCAGGTATAAAAGGGATGTTCATTTCCACAAAAAATATGACTAAGTACTTAAAGTGTCCTTTAGTAAAATTAATAAAAACAAATAGAGAAGTAAATAAAAAGTCGGAGTGAATAACACTGAAAATCATTTGCACTTAAAAAATATAATCCTATTGACATCCATAGAAATTAAATCAAACAGAGAACACTGAAATTAAAATTGCCCTTTCATCTACACAAAATATTGAAAAGTAGTTAGACAAGGTGATTGTTATGCAAATGCAGATCCAATGGAATCACAAGGCCTGGGAGTATTTTGTAAGTATGTTAACTCTTTCGAACATATTATATCTGCTTTGTCCAACAGCCTTTGAGTCTGGCTTTTCTAATCAGTCCCATGCACTTTTTCTTGAATAGAAATATTTACAGTTATGAGCACTCACACACAAATACATTTGATGTTTTTCATGAGTTATAAATGGGGTTGATGAAGAAATGGATGTTAAATTATAAAAGCTTTTGTAAAGCATTTAATGTACTGGCATAGGGCACTTGGATTGCAAAACCACAATATACACAAAAGCAGTATATTGTACAAAGTGAGCTCAAATGTAGGTGACATATATCTGAGAGAGTGAAAGGTTATCACACAATCTCTGGGAAAAGGTTTATTCAGTTGTTTTATAAAATGTGCAGAAGTTACAAGGGATGGGTTTGTACTACCAGCAGAGCAGCATCAGAGAATGAAGAAATGACCTGTACCCCAGAGAGACAGAAAAGCAGATACCCTTCACACGTGTGAGGCCTCCTACAGCCCTGGCTAAGGGAATGGGGGCAGAAATGGCCACAGATCCCAAATGACCACTCGTCAAAGGCAAAACTGTCTTGTGGACCAGCTTTAACCTTTTGGGATGAATCAGTAGCACTTGGAGGAAGCTGAGAGAGAGAATTGTGCCACAGTCACCAAGCAGGGCAGTGTGCATGCACAGAGCAGCCAGAGCAGGCTCTGGTGGCTTCCAGCTGCTGGAGGTTCAGCATGAGCCTCAAATATCAAAGCAGAGGAATATCATCCCAAGGAAGTGGAATATTTGATGGCAAATGCTCCAGCCTCAGCAGCAGCAGAGCCACAGCCCAGTTTAGGGACAGCTCTCATGGGTCTGGTTGATGGATCAGCTGCAGTCCCTGACACCAATGTTTTCCCAGCCCTTTCTGTGTGGCCCCACTGCTCAGATCCATATTATCCCATTTCCTGAGGTGCATAGTCAGCTCCCAAGGTAGCCCAGCCTTCCCAGAGCACCCATCTCCCTCAAACAGCCAGGAAAACCCTGTTGCACTCAGCTGTTGGCTGTGTCTGCCCTTCATAGCACCGTGGTTGGGTGCTGGATGCTTGCAGGGCTATTTTTTCTTTCTCAGTTTCTCAATGCCCTCTAAAAAGTGCCAGAAAACCAAGTACTCTGCAGCTGCCTTTCCTAGAATTCACTGTTATCGGGAAAGACTCAAAGGACCTCAACATGAGTGCATACAAGAGGAGGTTAAAAGGTGAAGATGTTCTAATTCATACAGACATGATGAGAACATCTGGTAATGGAGGGATTATTAATCAGCAAAAGGCATAATGAGAGCTGGAGGCCAAAGCTGGAGCTGGATAAAGTAATACTAAAAATAAGGGAGTTTATTGGACATTGGAGCAATTTTCTGAAAATATAGGATTTTTGTTGCTCAAAATCTTTCTAAATGTTATAGGATTTAAGGGCAGCTTGCCTTTCTAGAAGATATTCTGATCCTCACTAAGGGTTTACAGGCTTTAAGTTATGATTGAGGCTGCTTGTGCCATGCACAGCATCAAATCAGCCAGAGAAAGTTCCCCTTTCCTGAGGAAAATACACCCCTGTGGAAGAGAGGGGAGTATAAACTCATGTATGCAGTAAGAGTTTAACCCTGCATTGCTGTCTGATGCATGTGCCCTTCTTCCTTGCCTGGGATTTGTTTGTGCATCTTGTTAAGAATTTTTACTTCTGTTTAAAGCCATGGGTAGAGATGCTCATGAGCCACGTGCTACATCCCTGGGTTACAAGCACATGAATTTCAGACTGAGCCTGGATTGAATGGACCTGTGACGGCAAAGGCTCAGGAGTGAGATTAATTTAAGCTTCAGGGACAGCAGCTGAGCATTTCCTGAACAAAAGACTGCTGCTGGAACAAATATTGACACGTTCAAAAGGTAGACAGAAGGAATTCAAGAACACTGAGAGTGTTCATTGTACTTGCTAAAAGCATGCCTCACTCCTTGTGCTATGTTAGTCAGGCAGCAACACAGAATTAAGACACACTTCTCCCATCAGACTCTTCTCCGTGTGCCTCTGCTTCTGCTCCATCTGCAACTGTTCCCAGCATGAAGAGAAATTGCCACACAGCAGAGGAATTACACAGATTTTGTTTTAAGGTGAGGGAAGGCAAGAATTCTGGCTCCTTATGAGCTAAACAAGGGACCTTCCCCCACATCCAGGGATAATCATGGAAATGTTCCTGCTGGTGACAGCACACTGTGTGTATGATCTGTACTTCAGGACCATTTTTTGTTAACAATGCAACAGACCTGAAAAGCAATGAAAATTACGCAAATTTGGTTTAGACTCCAGTTTGGTTTTTGTTTTGTTTCGGCACCAGTTGTTAAAAAAACACGTGATTTTTCCTACCCATTGAATTTATTTATTGAATGTCATCCCAGAGGGGAGTTAGAATGTGTGAAAGCCTTAAATGGGTCCACAGTTAGCCAAAAAAAGAGCTCTGTAATATAAAACATGTGCAATGTTTTTATTGGTATTAAAAAATAATTTTTGCTTTCTGTCTATCACATACCGACTCAAATCCCAGCATCTGAATCTTCCCAAAGGGGTCCATGGCATACAGGAATACCCATTTCCAAAGAATGTCTTTGGTAGGGTGAGGAACAGCACTGAAACCCCTTGAGCCCACAAAGCTGGATCTCTCAAGTGCCTGTTCAAATTCCCCTCCTGTCCTGAAGCCACAGCTCTGCACATTTTTGATTTCCCAGTGCTGGCAGCTGCTTCTTTGCAGTCCATGTAAGTGGTGTTGCAGCTCAATGCACTGCCAGGCAGGATGGCTCTTCCTGCTCACTCCATAAAATAATCAATTTTGAGGTAGGAAATCAAAAACATCTCCTAAAAACTTGGCCTGGGATGAGCTTTAAAAAAAAAAAAAAAAAAAAAAGGGGTGCTTGATTGGAGTAAAATAAAAAAGAATCTACAAAATATTCATTCTGGGCTGTGCTTTTCTCATCTGGGGTTACTTCAGCTTTTCATCCAACATCCAATATGACACGTCAGTATGAAAAGCTAAGATTGCTTTTTTGAGAAAAAAACCCACAGCAACGTGAAAATTAACTATGTGGACAATTTTGGAGTGAAGCTTTTTCAAAATGCTGAGGAAAGACATGTTTTTAACATTCCTTCTCATTCTCTTCCCCTCTGGCAGAATCTGTTTCCTGAGTTCAATGGAAATTCACAAGTAATTTCTCTCCTCCCCACGCTCTCAAGAAACCCTCCAGCCTTGTGAATTTGCTACTCACAAAACAGACTTGAAAGACTTAAAATGCATAAGAGTTGCTACAGTTCAGACCTGCAATAATATAAACAGGAAGAAGTCACAAAAAAGAAGGAAAATTACTTTTTCCATGATCAGGTAATGATAGGAAAAGGGGGAGCATTTTTTAACTAAAAGATGAGAGATTCTGATCTGATGTTGGGAAGAAATTCTTAACTCAGAGAGTAGTCAGGCACTGGGACAGCTTGCCCAGGGCAACTGTGGATTCCTCATCCCTGGAAGTGTTCCAGGTCAGGCTGGACGGAGCTTGGAGCAACCTGGGATAGTGGAAGGTGTTCCTGCCTGTGGCAAGGGGTGGAACAAGATGATCTTTAAGATTCTGTGATAAATAGGATCTCCTCAGTGTAGTATTCAAAAGACCAAGTGTTCTCCTGATGGAATTTGAGCCTTCAGCCAGGGGTTTCCAACAGTGTTTTGTTAGATGGTCTCATGGAACAAAGGTTTAGGGTGGAACATTCTCTCCTTTTCCCATTCCTCCCCACATTTTTTTCAGTGTTAAGAAAGAAAGGACATCTGTAACACCAGAAAAAGGGTGATGGAGGGAAGTGACTCATTTTCCCTCACAGCTACACCTGCCCACCCTCCTGGCAACCTCCTCTCAAGATGATGGCCCTCAGGTGCACTCTGTGCCCATCCATATCAATAGATCTATTGCCATAAGGAGTAAATCATGCTCCTGCAGGAGCTGGGACACTGAGTTTAATCTCTGAGTACATGTTCCTCAATTAACTTTAATATCCCCTGGGGTTGTCATGCCTACAGACCCGCGGCGCCACTCGATAATGGCTCTGCTCCTCTGAGCAGCCACTGCTCTGTCCTCAGGATAACCAAACCCCAGGGCAGCCACTGCCTGCAGCAACCTGACAAAGCCTTGCTGAGCTCAGCAGAGCTGGGCTGCGATCTCCTCTGCTGGCTGCAGCTCTGTGCCTGCAGTTCAGGGGCTGTGCTCTCACACAGCTGCCAAGAGTTTCACTGGGGAGCAGATTCCTCCCATCCCCAGCCCTCAGCTCAAACAGGTCACTGCAAGCCTTTGAAAGGAGCAAGAAAATCACACTAGCAAAGCCAAATCAGAAGAAATGCCATGTAGCCACCTGCAAAAAAACATTGGTATTTTCAATCAATGAGCGCAGTAAATATTGAAATTAAATGGGTTTATCCTGTCCAGACTGCTGCTCTCCTCAGAAGGGGGCAATGCTGCCCAGACCTCACTGCATGACTCAAGCAGCAGCTGGGCTACCTTGGGGCTTGCAGTGTCCAATGCCAAGTGGCAAACACAAGTAGCAAAGCCCAGCTGTCCTCTAATCGTTGACTGATAGTTTTATGTCATAAAAGAGACTGAATCAAATTCTCTTCCAATTAAGTCCAACTGGTATGGCAAGGAGTGATCTTGGAGAGGGCTTTGGACTGCTAGAAAAGTAAAAAGTGCTTGTTCAGATATTTTTCAGAGAAATTTTGCCAGAAAACTGGGTTGTCACCTGTACAAAAATTGTAGTACAAAGTATCTGTAGTCCATAAAAATTTGTATTCTGACTAAAAGATGAAAATCACACAAATCTGAAATATTTTCCCAGGCTACTCCCTGGCAATTCCAATTTAGGACTTGAAGGGAAATTTAAAGCACTTCCTCCAGCTATTTAATAGAGACCCCTTCAATAAATAGGTTCAGCTAAATATTAAAAGCATGTACTATTTCTGTCCATGTTCCTCTTCCAGAGGCTCTGGTTCAAACTCAACCATTGCAACAGGAGCCTCACACCAATGAACAGGCAATTGAATAAGCCTGTTGATATTTTAGTGATAACACAGTCCTGTCCTCCAGAAGGGGGGAAGTTTCAGCAATGGAACCTGAAATAATGGCTTTAGTGGCTCTGTGTGTCCAGGCCTTACACAAGTTAAAAAGGGAAGCCTCAGTGGCATGAGAGGAATACCACAGTAGGCAAGAGCAGACTGGCTACTGATTGTCCTCCTGTTCCTCCTCCAGCCCTCAAACCTGTTAATTTTCTACTCTGGTAGCTGAACACAGGGTTACACAGGAATTCAACTCAAATCACAGCTGTCTCACCCAGAACTCCATTTGCAATGGCAAAAAGTTCATGGTCTAAAGAATTATTACAGTCATTTTAAAACAAAGTAAAGAATACAGTGAATTTGGGAAAATGTTTGTTTTGTCAATATTTGAGTACTATGCCAAGATTTCAAAGGAAAAGTTGTGAAAGTCCTTCATTGTTTCAACTGCAATCCAGTTCCATAAATCATTTGTAAAGAAGCACCTGGGTCCACCCCATCACCTGGGTTTCTAATCTGTGGGACAATTACAAAATAAATCTCCCAGGCAATTTAAAATCTGGCTGGAATAACCTGGTGTTTTCCAAGATTATGACAGAAAGAAGTGTAATAGAGAAATTGTTCATCAGCAAAATGACAACAGCTGGCTAATTTTGCTTTTGAATGTATATCAGCACTGCTGGCCTTTGTCAGACAGGCTGCAAAGAGTGAGGGAAGGCTCTTTTTAAATGTGCTCGTTTCCACTGGCAACCAGTGGAGCAAAAGGACAATCAGATTTAATCAATTGATCTCAATGCACCATGTTCAAAGAAGTTTTCTTTAAATGATTCAAGAGACAAAAGGAGGGAGAGAAAAGTCAAGCAATAAACTGTAATGGTTCTCATTAACTGCTATGAATCGACTGTTTCATAGTTTAATTTTGTTAGGAGCTCTGAGCTTTTCATATTTTCATCAGATAAAATCTTTTTTTTTTTCCCAAGTGAAGCCACAAAACTTTATAGATGTAAACTCCAAGCCCTTTGTTCGGATGCTGATTTTCCAACTCAAATTTCCCCTGAATTGCAAATAACCAAAATACCTTTTCCTGTCTAAAATGCCATCTGCATTTTTCTTAAATAACTCTCCATACATGAATCATCTGTATTTTTACGCCGTTGCTGAAATGATGTAAAAAACCCTTCCACCCAAACTGGAAAAGCAACAAGGCCAGATGACATTTGCAAAGAACACCTTCTCAGAACAGCTCCCCACCTAACCTTTAATAAGTGTGTTTTCCATATATTTATTAATGTCAGCAGAAGAACTAGATGTCCTGGAATAAAATATTTACGGAATTTCTGTGTCTTTGTCGCATGGGGCTCCTGGTTCCAAGAACCATTCAGAGGCTTTTAAACTGCTCACCATGTCACTCCTGTCAAGTGGCACTTTTGCTGAGCTCTCTGCCCTTTTTTTTCCCCAGTCCATTAATGCACACTGGGGTAGTTTTTCCTTGAAATCTGAAGTGACTTGTAACAGCGCCACAGAACACATCCACTTCATAGACCTTACATTACCCATGCTTGATTTAATTTTTAAACAGATCTAAAGCTTTGTATATCCTGTTCTGACTCCTGTTCTGACCCTCAGCTTCCAGTCCAGCTTGACTAGGGCAGCTCCTGACTCACAGCCAGCATGGAGCCAAGCCTCTTATTCTCTCTTCCATGCTGCTTTCCTATTTATATTTCTCCACCCTGTATTAACCCTCATGTTCTTCATTAATTTTGGCTATTCCTTAACAAACAGGCACACATGTAGTGGTGTTTCTTTCTGCTCTGATGCCCTGATGTTACAGTAGCTCTGTTTGTGTGTGTGGTATTTCCCCAGGTTGATTTTATTTTTATCCCATTCCTGGGCAATGCCCAGTAAGTTTGTTATGAGGAATGTGAGTGGAAAGGGAGATCCTTGCACTTACATCCTGGGTTTGTTTCACTTGCTTCCCTCTGATTTCCCCAGTTCTTTTCTTAATCCTTATTTTTTTCTGTTTTCTTCCATGATTCGTTTTAAGCTGGTTCACAGATGCACATTTCAATAGTCTAACAGTTTATTCCTTCATAGCTCTAAGGGGGAAAGAACATAAAGCAAACAAAACACTTGCTCTTTGATGAGAGCAAAGTTTGTCTCATGTTTTCCAAGCCACCACCTTGTGATGAGATTTCACTGGCTGGGAATTTAACAGGATAGCCTAGAGTGAGAGGAGGATGTGTACTGCCAGCCCACACTGTTCTCAGAGCCTGCAAACCAGTTCCAGTTCCTCTTTGAAAGAGATCTGTTGTTTCAAGTGTTTGTCAATATTCATAGCCTTTTCTCAGCAGTTGCACAATTCTTCACTTCTAATGAGGAGGTTGAAATGTTGGTAAACAGGTTGAGGAAGGTGTAAGATAATAAAGAAAAGGTCAGACCAAATAAAGATTGCACAGCATTAAGAGGAATGTAAGGGTATTCTTCGTGATTTTTTCAGTAAAACAGTGAACCAATCCAGATTTCTGCATTCTTGGGAAAGACAGTAATTCTGTGCTGGACTGAGGGTAAGATGTGATACTGCTACACACGAAAAGCAGGTCAGGAAAACATTAATTACATTGCAAAGTACTGGTAAAAACACCCTTTCAAACATTCATTGCTGGTAAGAGAGCAAGAACAGGAGATCAATGTTCAAGCAGGATTTTAATCAGATGCCTTGCTTACTGTGGTATGTCAGACACACGGAAAGAAGAAACTTTTCTCATCTGCAGCCATGCTTTGCACAGCACTTTCCTTCCTCTAGCATGTTAGAAGTTGGTGTGATGCAGAGGGAAGCTGACATATAAATATAAATATAAATATAAATATAAATATAAATAATATAAATATGTAACAACACAGGGGCATTCAGGATACTGACATTGCCTTTCCCACACTGGGCACAGCCAGACTGACCCCAGGGTGAGGTCACCTGTCTTTCGGAGACAACATGCTTTTTCGTTCGTTTTGGATTCGGATTTGTTTTGGATTTGTTTTGGACAAAGCACATCTCCCAAGTTCACTGTGGTTTGCCACAGTGTAATCAAGCCTAAAGGTGAAAATACAGGTGTTAGAGCTGGATCTCAAGGACTGGGACGTGCAAAAATATTAAAAATATTCTTTGATATGATGGGAATTACTCAAATACAGTGATTTTTATAAAAGATTGAAAGTAGGTGAGTTGTTCTGCTGCTGAGTGGGACAAAATATATTATTTAACTTAAGAAACCATGCCCGGCACATTAAAGAGGGTTGATTGGTTTGAATGTGTTTGAATTCTTTATCATGGAATTGTGCTGCTAATGAGGTGCCATTGGGAGTGAAAGCCATTTTACAGACTTGCTTACTCAGCCATTTTGCATGGGAATGAATCCCCTCCAAACTTGAGGCCGTAGGATTTGCCTTTCCCTCTCTCCCATGGAAGGGAACCCCTCACTCTGGCAGAATCTGCAATCAGAGCTTTGCTGGAAAGGTCTCTGTGCTGTCCTGTGCCTGCACCTCGTGGGTGTGGAGTGGAAAGAAAGCCACTTGCTGAGCAAAATGTACACACTTACCTTCTAAAGTTACTCAGAAGAGAGTTTTTCAAGGGCTTGAAGTATTTTATCCTGAATTTATTTCAATTATTATGAATTATATATCACTCATTATAATCCGTGCTGTGCCATATTTTCTCCCAAACCTATACTGCTTCTGGATTTTACTCTCATATGGCACATCCAGGCTCAAAACCAAATAATCCCTTTCCCTTCTGAGCAATGCCTTCCTCTCAGCTGTGTCCCTGAGGGCTGCCCAGCACAACACACACACATGGTCCTGAGAGAAAAGCACTTCCCCTGTGCCTCCAGTCACAACAGCAGGGCATTTAATCACCCATCAGGCCTCTCTGATAGGCTGGCACATTTAAACCTGACATCAAACTGGATTTGGTGTTTGGTTTTGGTTTTTTTGTTTCTTTTCTCCCTCTACACTAACAAACCTCAGGCAGGGAGATGTGACAGCTCTGCTCAGCACCAGCACGAGCAGCTCTGGGGGATGTGAAGGGACAAGATCTCTGCTGTTGGATTACAGCAGCACCATCACAGTGATCTAGATTGCTCATTATCTACCTTGATATTCCCTCAGAGTGCACCAGGCATGATGGATTTTATCATCAGCTGGTATCTCTGATTCAGCTGCTTTTATTTCACCAGGGCTCTACTGATGTTAAGCAAACAAAAATATGTCTTCTGATCAAATATCCTGCTGAGGTATCTATTTTCTTTAACCTTTTATTTCCAGTTTTGATTGCCTTTTATCCTTACAAAATCTCATTGTAAATGATCTCTCTTCCCTTCTGCCTTTCCACACAGAGCGGGAGCTTTATTTTTATTTTTTAACAGCAGCTATCACAATGCCTCTGAAAAAGTGAATTGGTTTTAAATGTTTTCAAGAGTGGCTGTTTTCCCCTAAACAGGAAGCAGATTGAGTGACATATAATTATTCTTCATAAAAATCATTGAGCTGAGGTTAATGAATGAGAGCGTGGGGGGATCAATCAGCCACGTTCAGGAAATGATAGAGAAACACCTCATGCCAAGAGCTCACCACAACTTCAGCTCAGTGGCTGAACAAAGTCAAGACATGATTTAACTCCCAAATCTTATCAGATCCTGGTAGAGGTAAATCTGTGCTTGAGTGGAGTGTGAGTGGTTTACAGCCAAAAATTTGGGTTTGAGGGGGTTGTGGGGAGGCTCCAAAAAAGAAAACCCCTTAAACCTTCAGCTCTTCTGGAGAAACTTTGTCACTGCAGTACCAGGATCTGTTGAGATCGAAACATAAAGCTTTTGAGAGCTGGTTGGTTGGTTTTCTCTAGTTAGAAATATCTTCAAATGTTCCTTAAATCACAGAAAAATTGAATGTAGTTTTCCATGGAGTGAAGAAGACTCACCTTGCTCACCTAGCAGTGACTTGCTTGCTCCATACCCAATAGCATTTGACTTTCATTTTTGTTTTCCAAATGTTTGCNGATGTGTGAACTAGATCAAAACATGGTTCTTTGCTGACACTCTAGTTCAGTAATGAGTAGTGCTTTTTTGCTGTTTTGGTTTTTTTTTTTTGGTTTTTTTTTTTTTTTTTTGTGGTGGTGATAAAAATTCTTTTGATCTGCTTTGTGACTGGTTTTTACATTTCTGCTGTTCACATTCTGCCCACATAGCTCTGGATTGGAATGAGCATGGGTCACTTGATAATAACAGTCAAGGAAATTTTTATTCCTGGC